>CM053788.1:411536648-412136648 GCA_028749045.1 Cupressus sempervirens | reverse complement strand
ACTCTAAGGGGAATTAGGAATTACACCTTCCCAAATAAAAGAAGTTTCCACATGATGATTTAATAAAAAATATAGTAGCTGAGGGAGAGGTGTATATGTGAAAATGTGGCCTATGCTAACACACACACTTCAACATGGTCCTTATTTGCGGATTCATCTCGGAATGAACATTGGATTGTTCATCCAAAAATTAGCTGGCAAGGCGACCTGTTGCCTTCTATCTAAAGGGAATTACTTGTTAGATATCCTCAGATTTGAGGTGTTAAGCAACCAAACCCTCTACGAACAAAAATTTTAAAAGAAAATGAGACTAATCTATATGAGAATGTAGATTAATCTAGAATGGAGTATGCACGTTTAATCTAAGAACATGTAAAAGAAGATTATGCTAAAATGTATGCATATTATGCTAAATGAGATTAAACTAGAAAATGAATATCTTATGAAAGTAATGAGCTCAAATGAATGCACAATCCAGTAGCAATTCGATGCAAATCCTCATTCAACCTCTCCCTGAAATGAAGAGAGGAGGGTCTCTTATATAGACTTTCCTAGAATCCATAAACAGTTGAGATCGATTTCAATCAACGATCAGGATTAAAGTTGAAGTTCAATCATAAAGGAAGATTCCCAAATTAAAGGGAGTTAACTGATTTAATTTGAGTAGAATAAGGAGTTAACTGATTTAATTCCTTTTTGATCAATAGTGAACTGGGAATTTCCTTTTTTGAACTGAAGAGAGATTTTGATGAGATATTTAATTTAATAAAATGAGATATGCTCTCATAATTACCTTTTATTTTTAATTAAATAATTCTATTTAATTAATCAGAGACACTTTTCTTATTTAATTAAATAACTTCATTTAATTAATTAGGAATGGCTTCCCGTTTAATTAAATAACTTTGTTTAATTAAATAATTTCATTTAATTAATTAAAATAGGCACATTTATTAAATTAAATAAATTTAATTTCATAGTACATTAGCCTTAGGATATAATTTAATTTAATTAAAGTATAAATACTTAGTAATTAAATTAAATATTAATCAATAGGTTTAATGTGACTAATATGAGTAAATACTATAGGAATTAAATAATAAACATGATGAATGTAGATTAGGGTTTTCTGCATCTGACAATTAAGTCAAGTAGCCAGTAGCCGAGTAAGAATTTGCCTAATGGAATAGGACTTTAGCAATGATCAAAATAGACCAGAATTGGTATCATGGCAATGAGCCAATTTTGGGGTATTACATTTTTCCCCTCTTTGAATGAATGTGCAAGCAGCACGTTCAATTCAAAGAAAATTAGAAAGCATGATGCGAAGATGAGATTGGTTCTGAAGTTGATGACACAGAGACCAATTGATAAGCTTTTAAAGACTATCTCTAAAACAGAGCTTAATCCCAAGGAATCCAAGTAGAGCACCTAGATACCTAAGATTGGTAGCATTTAAAAGACTATCTTCAAAATAGAGCGTAATCTTTAAGGATCCAAACAAAACATCTAGATACCTGAAATTGATAGCATTTAGAAGAGTATCTTCAGAATGGAGTTTAATCTTCAAGGATCCAAATAAAAAACCTAAATACCTAAGTTTGAAAGCATTTAGAAGATTATCTCCAGAACGGAGCTTAACCTTCAAGGATCTAGATAGAACACCTAGATACCTGAGATTGATAGCATTTAGAAGATTATCTCAGGAACGGAGCTTAACCTTCAAGGATCTAGATAGAACACCTAGATACCTGAGATTGATAAAAGATAACAAGGTCCAATCATGAGTCATAGAATCATCTCTAGAATGAGGCTTGATCCTCAGGAGTTAGGGTTTAGACTGTCCCAATACCTGTCCATCAAACTCTGAGAAGAGTTGTTATAAGGTTGATCAATTGATGAAAAGATAAGATAGATGGCAAAGATGTAGATAGAAGGGAACAAGATGCCCCAAGTGATAAGGACATAAGATGGGAATGAGATGTCCCGAGCAATAAAATATTCAATGATGTAATCACCCTGCCTCCTCAGGAGCGAAATCAAAAGATGACACACCAAAAATATGATATGAAGTGGTATATCATGAGATATAGAAGAAATCTGAGAATTAATGGAATATAGAAGAGATCAGACCGATCGAAAGAAGATTCAGAGTTGATTTGAAATGATTACGAAGTCGCAAAGACCAAGTTTGACCAAAAGTTGACCAGATTTAGGTATAGTTGACTTGAGTTGACTATTTTCAAAATGAATTTTGAAAATATGGAGAATGTAAATTTGAAAGGATTTCAAGAATCACAAAGTATCAGAAAGACTTGGGTTGCACAAGCGTTCAATCGCATCAGTCCCCAAAATTTTAAAACGCATTTTTTAGGCTCTTAGGTGTGTCAAATTTTGAATTTGATCCCCAAAATGGATTCAAAATGGTTAGATTAGCCAGGGGTGTGAATTTCACGCAAATTCGAGCACTTTGAAAAAATTTGGTCAACAGCTATATAAGGACCCGAGGGGTCATTTTCAATTCATTTGTGCTTTTTGTCTTCTATTGATTTGAGCTGTGAGAGAGACATGGCAGTTAGTGTGAGACATCATCGATTTGAGCGCTCTAGATGTCACAGCCACCCAGTAGACTATGGACCACTGGTGAGTCATCGATTCCCTTCCTTCATACTTTCGCTTTCACGCATTTTGATGTCATTTATTGCATGTTTTAGCATGTTTTTAGGGGGTCCAATCTTTCTTCACATGAGACCTATCAGTTTTCATTTGAAGATATTCTTTCTTTGTGCAAAGAAATAGGGTGCATTGTTTCTTCGCACGCGGCGGGAGGATCTTCGTGCCGGAAGCATTAGGTTTTGCATGAAGAACGAGATTCTTCACGCAAGGTGATTCATTTCTCATGTGAACAGATCTCTTTTTGTGCAAACAACTATTTTCTCAAGCAAATAGATCTTTTTTTGCACGATGACATGATTCTTCACATGAAGAATGAATGTTTTTGCACGAAATTGGGAAGATTTTGTGTGAGATTTGATGAATTTTGCACGAAATCCCATGATAGTTATGTTTAAAAGTTTGATTTTTACACTCAAAAATTGCATTTTAATTTTTTTTGATGCATTGTTTTGACTTGATACTGATTTTTCTTTTGTTGTTTGTTGTTGTGCATGCAGGAGGTTTTTGGTGACGTTGCATTCATATTGCATTTCCCATCATATGGGGAGCTATTGCAGAGTTTCAATGATGCAGATCGGGCACACATTGCTCGATTAGGTTTATCTTCTTTGTGTCGGATTTCAGCCATGATGGTGAATCATGGCCTTCTCACTGTATTGGTTGAGTGTTTCTATTCGGAGACGAACACCTTCCACTTTTTGATGGGTGAGATGACCATCACACCAGAGGACATATGGAGGATTTTGTAGATTCCTTTCCATGGTGCCCGGGTTGTCTATGATACAGTGCCCCGAATAGGGACAGAGGCACTATCTATTATATTTGGGTGAGAGCTACCGAGGGGCAGGGCCATCAGCTGGGATGAGCTTATGCACACTTATGGCCTGACACATAGGTTGGCAGCTGTCCTAGCTATATTTTTGAGTTGTTTCCTATGTCCTGACAGAGGAAAGCATGGTTTGGAGTGCGAGTGGTGAGTCATGCTCTGCAGGATGCTAGAGGCACCTGAAATTTTTGAGTGGGGTCAGTGCATGCTGGCTCACCTTTTCCATGAGATGCACGAGATCATCTTCCATGAGAAGAAGACCATGGCAACCAGAGTGTATGTTTTGCAAATCTGGGCTTGGGAGGATCTTCTCGTATGTAGGCCAATTTTTGAGGATGCTCAAGAGCCCATGGAGCCCTATATTTGCAGATATTGAGGGCATATTACCTAGGCCTACCTAGGTAAGATAGAGCAGTGGAGGATACATCTTGATGACCTAGTGTCTATTGTATGGTGACCCTGGCGAGAGACAGAGGACTGGGATGATGTTCCCAGAGAGTTACCATGGATGTTTAGTTCTCGACCTCTTGCAAGCAAGATGACATCTATCATTGAGAGATTTGTGATATCATGGGTGTGGCGGCAATATGGCCAACCACAGGACATTTCTGCTAAGTACTGTGCCTATGCTAGGTTGCAAAAGGACATTGAGCAAGGTTGGTCAGCATGGATGGATCCAGGGCGATCCATGATAGACATTCGTAGCTTAGCTACAGTTTAATGGAACTACCTGCTAGAGGTAGTTGATGCCAGGATGATGCTTGCATATCAGGCATTTTTGATTAGTCATTTTTTCCCACATTTTATAGATCTAGTGGGGATGGTAGGGTAGGTAGAGAGAGAGGTGCCCTAGCAATAGCAGGCATAGCTATAGCCACCAGTTCAGCCATAGCAGTAGTCACGGGTCTAGCACCGAGTTCAATAGATGCAGATTCCCCCACGTCAAATGAGATCAGACCCAAGTGCTGGGGGTAGTGAGACTGGATAGAGTTGGCACCGCATACAGAGGACAGAGGAGGAGGCCGCTCAGAAGGAGGCACAACCACAGCAGCAGGTGCCACCACAACCGCAGGCACCACCACAACCGCAGGCACCACCATAGCAACAGGCACCTAAGATGCTTGATGAGGACATGTCGGATCAGCTTGCAACTGGGGTGCAAGATGTGGTACGGCGATACCGAGAGTGGATCCATCAGGCCTCCTAACAGTTGGGGGAACTACAGATTGTAGTGGCAGTCCAGGATGCATAGCTAGTGGAGCAACAATAGGATACAGATCTTTGGAGAGAGCACACTGAGACTATAGAGTGGAGATTGGAGTTGGCACAGGATGAGATCTGGTTTCAGTCAACTCGAGCAGTGTATTACTATGTTGCATATACCAGCGCGGTGCTAGATGAGACACTCCAGGTGCAGCACTATTCTGAATATGTGTGAGTCTGGAGGCGGATGACCTCCTGCTAGACCAGATATGCCACCGCCACCTCTGCCCCCTGCTACTCCTTCTCCTCCTAGAGGTGAGGGTATGGGATAGAGTTAGATGCTCTGTGCTTGATCTTTGATTTTGATCCCTAGTTATGTATCGATTGGTGTGCTAGAACCACATGTATGATTTTTTATCAATTGTGCTCAAGTAGCACCCATTTTTGTACTGACCCATTCTTTATATATATATATATATATATATATATATATATATATATATATATATATATATATATATATATATATATATATATATATATATATATATATATATATATATATATATATATATATATATATATATATACGAGATCTTGAGCCGAGTATTCTTGTGTACATGTCATTGTCTATTTTGCTTTACTTTGATGTACATGAGATGTATGTTGTACTTGGATAGAATGCATATGTATGGACTGACATCTCACATAGTGTTACATGTTTTTTACTTGATAGTGACATGGATTCCATTGAGGAGTGTGAATCGACGAACCAGATGCTTGTGCAGCCATGGAGGAATTTGATACATGTGGAGATGCCCCCCAATCCTTCATTACAAAGGGTAGGAATAGAATGACCATTGAATTGTGTGCTCATGCAAATGAAGTATGTAATGCAAGACTATGTTAAATGCAACCCTAGGTCTGGTTACCAAGCCTTGATATTTAATCATCATCGGATATAAAACAAAGCTCGTAGGTCATACAATTCCCACTAACATTGCAATCATGGAAATATGAATATAACATATGTTATTGGTTTGTCGAGATTAAATGTAAGCATTCAAGGCACAATAAGCCAAAATGACCAGAACATTTTTCCCTTTTAATGTAGCAAGTTAACAGAAGCATCAGAGCATAAATGCTAGGATGACCTAAATGTTGCTTGCATGCAATCACACCAAACACACGAGAGACCCCTCTTATGCTAAGTATTCAGTATTTATTCTGTCTGCAATGACCCTTGCGTTCGTAATCTGAGATAGAAGTGTGCTAGATATACTCACAGTGACCTGTATGTTCACTTAGTAGGATGAGTATCAGTATTTACTGTAGCATGAAGAGTTCACTCCAACAAACAAGGAGAAGAACCAACATTATTGATGTAAACCCGTGTAAAAGGAGTCGAGGTACACATGGCCATCCAATACAAGATGGAGGCTCTTATAGTGGAAACCCCTCTTATAGGAATATGTCAACTAATTGGAACTAAACTGCAAATAGAAAGCAAAGAAAAGATCATGCCCCCAGTCATTACTTCTCTAGTCGAAGATGGCATCATCGAGTTGTTCAAGGAGATATTATGAAGCAAAATAAAGAAAAAGCTTAGTATATCCAAACAAGTAGATCATTTTTGAGTTCTTTATTTTTTTTTTGGATTGATGTCAAGTATTAGTGTCCAGAACATGTTTGAAAGAAATCTCTTTAGTAAGGTGACAACAGTAGGCAGACACAGTCAGAACGACTGGTGACTGAGGTCAAAGAGGGATCTTCACAATGAAGAACGTAAGAAGGACTGAGCAACAGTAGACAGACACAGTCAAGATGACTGGTGACTGACACAAGAGAGATCTTCCATAAAGGAATCTAGAGACATGACCTTAGCAACGGTAGGCAGACACAACTGAAGCAACTAGTGACTGTTGCAAAAGAGATTCTATGAGGAGAATCTTGAAAAGAGTGACACTAGCGACAATAGGTAGATGCAGTGAGGACCACTGGTGACTGTTGCGAAGGAGATTCCATGAGGAGAATCTCAAAAATAGTGACACTAGTGATAGTAGGCAGATGTAGTGAGGACCATTGGTGATTGTCGCGAAGGAGATTCTATGAGGAGAATCTCGAATATAGTGACACTAAAGGGGAATTCCCCCGAGCTGTGACAAGACTCAATCTGTGGATACATGAGCAGAAAGCAGGAAAGTGAAAGCATGAAATCAACTATACAGAAAGCCAGAAGATGAGTTGTAAGATGGAGCATTGGGAACAAGAGGTGCCTGTTTACCAAGTTTTCACCTTCTCGACAAGATTCTCTTTTTTTGCTACCATGATGCTTGTTTTCAGGTTTTCACCAATGGCACTTTTTTTTGTTTTTCAATTTTTTTGTATTTTTCTCTTTTTGATTTTTTTTTGAATTTTTTGAGATTTTTCACGTTTTTTGGTGTTACCAAGGTGCCTATTGCTAGATTTTTACCAAGGTTACAAAATTTTTCAGGACTTTTTTTTATTTTTACTATTTTTTTCAGGACATATAGATATGTCTAGAGAGCTTGCTAAGATTAAATCAACTGTAAAACCACTTCAGGTGGAGAGTGTTGACAGGCTCTTTAAGTACTTCTCCTTCGGTTGTGGAAAGCTGATAGGCACCAGATCCATATACTGTAGTAATGATGTAAGGACCTAGCCAGTTTGGTTTGAATTTTCCCTTTTGCACTCGTTGTTGTTGATTCTTAGGTTTCTCTCTCAAGACAAGATCACCTAGATGGAAGTCACGTGGCCTGACCCTCCAATTGTAGCTTCATGTCATTCTTTGTTGATATACTTGTAGATGATCACATGCCACTTGTTGTCGTTCATCTAGTAACACAAGCTCTTGAAGCTGAGCTATCTTGTAGTCATCATCTATGATAAGGCCTTTCATAGAGATTCTCAAGGTAGGAATCTTGACCTCTATTAGAAGTACATCATCTACCCCATACACCAACACAAAGGGAGTTGTGCCTGTTGGAGTTCTAATGCTTGTCCTATATGCCCACAGAGCTGGATTGATCTGGAGATACTAGTCTCTCCCTGATTTGTTGACTGTGCGATGAAGAATTTTGATGATTGCCTTATTGGATGCCTCAACTTGGCCATTACCCTGGGGGTAATAGATGGAATATCAATGTTGTGTGATCTTGAATTTCTTGCACAATTCCTTGAGGTCTTTATTCTTGAATTTTCCTCCATTGTCAGTAATTATTGAGGACAGTACACCATATCTACAGATGATGTGGTTTGTGATGAAAAGTGCTATAGTTTTTCCATCAGCAACTTTGAGAGGTACTACCTCTACCCACTTTGTGAAATAATCTATAGCTGTGATAATGAACTTATGTCCATTAGAGGAGGTTGGGTGGATCTATCCCACCAAGTCGAAGGCCCATTGTTGAAATGGCCATGTTGTAGTAAAGGGAATCAGCTCTCTGGCTAGAGTGTGAATGAGATTCCCATGTAGCTGACACTACTTATAGGACCTAGCATTCTTGATAGCTTCTTGCTCCATTTTGGGCTGGTAGTAACTAGCACGAAGGAGTTTGCGAGCTAGTGTTAGGCAATTGGAATGAGATTCAAAAATGCCCTCGTGAACATCAATTAGTGTGTGTTTGGACTCCTCAAGTTCTAAACACCTAAGGAGTGTTCCATCGAGACCTCTCCTATACAGATCATCAGCAATAATGACATAATGTGAAGCATTACGGATTAAGTAACATTTCTCATTCCAGGTCAGACCTTCTGGAATGGTTTGATTACGAAGATAGGAATAGATGTGATGGTAGTGGGATGATTCTTGACCTATAATAGAATAGATCATCTTGGAATCAGGGGTGTCATAGGCTGGGTAGTGTAACACTTCCACCAAGAACTCATGTCAGAGATCATTTTCAAGCATTTGTAGTAGGGAGGCCAAAGTGGCCATGGCATTAGCTGCTTTATTATCTACTCGTGGAACTTGCTGGAAGGTGATGTGTGCAAACTACTTCTTCAAGTCATCAACCATGGGCTTGTAAGGAATTAGTTTCTTATCTTTTGTTTGATACAAATCATTTACTCGGTTGATAACAAGCTGAGAGTCACCAAAGATGTCCAACTGGTCCACTCTCCATCCAGCTGCAATTTTCATACCATTGATTAAAGCCTCATATTCAACAATGTTATTTGTACAAGGAAACAAAATCTTGTACGCTTTGCGTAATGAGTATCTCTGTGGTGTAATAAAGAGTAATCCAACACCTGATCCCTATTGCGTGAAGGACCCATCAAAGAACATAACCCATGAATGGTGTGTGAGTGTCAGAATTGACTCATCTAGGAAATAAATGTTCATTGGTAGAAGACTCTGTATGGGTGCCTCGACCAGCTAGTCTGCAATTGCATGTCCCTTTATAGCCTTGTGTTCAATATATTGGATGTCAAACTCACTGATTAACATGACCCATTTAGCCAATCTTCCTGTGAGAGTTGCCTTATTAAGCAAGTACGTTAATGGATCTATTTTAGCCACAAGCTATGTAGTGTGGGCAAGCATGTAGTGTCTCAACTTCTCAGAAGCAAAGACAACTGCCAAGCAAGCTTTCTCAATAATGTTGTAGTTCTTCTCATAAGAGACCAATGTTCGACTCAAGTAATAAATAGCTCTTTCTTTTTTGTCATTGTCTTCCTGAGCCAACAGGATTCCCAAAGATGTTTTAGTGGCTGAAATGTATAAAAGCAAAGGCTTCCCATTCATAGGAGGCATCAGGATTGGTGGATTGACAAGATATTGTTTGATCTATGTTAAGATTTGCTCACAATCCTAGCTCCAATTGAATTTCACACCCTTATGTAAGGTCTTTGTGAAGGGTTGTGATCTATCCACCAATTGTGAAATAAACTTATGAATAGATTGAAGCCTTCCCTATAGTCCTCTCATCTGACTGATCTTTCGAGGTGGTGGCATGTCCATTATTGCTTGTACTTTCTCTGGATCTACTTCAATTCCTTTTGTAGAAACAATATATCCCAACAATTTCCCTGATGTGACACCAAATGCGCATTTCTTAGGATTGAATCGAAGATTGAACTTTTCCATACGATCTAGGATGGGACCCAAATCTTGTAGATGAGTATTGTGTTTAGCACTTTTGACCAAGGTATCATCGACATAGTCCTCCATGGTTCTATGCATCATGCCATGGAAAATTGTCATAACAGCTCGCTGATATGTAGCACCAGTATTATTTAAACCAAATGGCATCACATTCCAACAAAAGGTTCCCCATGCACATGTGAAAGCCATTTTCTCCTGATCTTCTCATGCAATTTTTATTTGATTGTATCTAGAAAAACCATCCATAAGTGAGTACATCTCAAAGCCAGCCATCATGTCCACAATCGTATCAATATTAGGGAGCGAAAAGTCATCTTTAGGACATGCCAAGTTAAGATCACGAAAGTCTATACAAACCTTGATAGATTTATCATGCTTGGAAATAGGAACAATATTGGATATCCATTCAGCATAATCAATTGCACAGATGAAACTAGCCTTTAGGAGTTTCTCCAATTCTGCTTTGATGAGCAATGCAACATGAGGGTGCATTTTTTGAAGCTTCTGTTTAACTGATTTGATGCCTGGTGCTATGGACAAATGATCCATGATAAGATCAAGATCTAATCCTAGCGTGTCAAAGTATGTCTAGGTAAAATTTATTTTCTTTTCCTTGAAAAAGGCAATGAATTGTTCCTTCTCTTCAGGTGACAGTGACTGCGCCAGATGTATCATATGAGGATGTTCTTTTGTGCCTAGGTTAATTGGTTGCATCAACTCTATTAACACTGATGATCTCTCTTGAAAGTGACTGGGAAGGACATCAAATATCTCATCCATGAGCACCTCAAAGAGGTTTTCACCCTTGGATATGTCTTTTGTTTTTACTTTTTTGGGATCTGACACTGCCACAATGTGGTTTTCACCATCAAACCTCTTGCATTTTTTCTTTTTAATTGTGTGACTAAGATATTTGATGTTAGCCTCAGTCATGTTGATACTCTGCTCATTGGTGGAAGACGTTACGGGTTCGATAGCATTTAGGTAACAAGTGAGAGCATAGTCATTCTAGAATGTGGGGACTTTGTTAGATGCATTGGGGTTCCAATCTATAAGCTCAAGATGTGTGAGTGAGAGAGTAGTGGATGGTTCAATTGTGTTAATAGTATAGTCATTAAGTGCATGGACCAGCAATTCAAGACCTATGGCAATTTTGTCCACAGGTATGTTCAAACACCTCGAAGTATGAATGTTAGTAATTGATGACTCTAGGACACTAGTTGGATCAGACCCCCGTGACCTAATCTTAGACATTTCACCCACTTCGATTTGGTTTCATAGACATGCACTTGGTCAATGTCTTTATCAGTAGTAGCTTCTGAAAGAGAGTCAAATTCATATTCATGAGAATTGGTGCTACATGGTGAGAGACTATAGAACTCCCCAACAGTGATAGGGACATACTCTCCTTTAGCCTCTATATTCTTACACAAATATTCAATATGGCATGACTGACTAGATTCCCCCTTTTTTGAATGATATTTGAGTTGCTCAGTATTGTCCTTAGAAGAATCACTAGTATCATCCACAATGCTAACACATGGCACAAAGTCATCTGGCTCAGCAAAGAATTTAGAAAGATCATAAGGAATAGGATGAGGGTAGGAATCCTCATCATCAGATTCTTCCTCTTGAGTATCTGACTCAGCTTGTGACTCATTTTCAGATGAACTCTCAGGTTTGGGGATGAATTGATTTGATTCCAAATGGAAAGGGACCTTCTTAAACCCTAGGCCAGTTGTATCACTGTTGCTTCAAGATGTTGCTTTGATAGGATCAATTAGGCCATTGTTATTGCACCCAATAGGGCTAGTTCCCTTGTAACCAAAATGCTTCATAAGCCTAAGACCAAGTCCATATTTCTTAGGAGTGATTTCTCAAGCTTGTTCTGTTAAGTCCACTGGAGCCTCTTCTCTATAAAGCCATGCAACAATGGCTCTGTTTTCACTTTCATCTTCTAAGGGCACTGTAGCCTTAACAAAAGCACCATTATACTTGGTTTGAGGTGTCAGCACGAATGGCTTCTTTGCTTCTAAGGGTCTCCCATAATGTCAAGGAGACTTTGGGAGAGATGTCAATGACAGCACTGGTTCAATGTGATACTCTCCCATGCTAGTTTCTTTTAGTTTGAATGATTGCTCAATTTGTTTCAACTTATCATCATGATAATCAATGGACTCACGATTAGCAGGGATGAAAGTTTCAGCAACTTTGAGCATATTGCAGGTGTAGCTAGTAGTGGTAGGAATAGTAACTTCGAAACCATGAAATGGGAACTTGATGCATTGATGGTATGTGGATGGCACAGCGCACATCTCATGTATCCATGGTCATCCCAACAGAATGTTGTAGGTCAAGGGAATGTCAAGCACCTGACAGGTGACATCCCTTTCGATAGGACCGATGCAAATTGGTAAAACTACAAGACCTAGTGACTTTCATTCCACTTCATCGTACGCTTTGATAGTGATCTTTCATCGAAGATCAACAGAGTCCTCAGAATAATCCAATTGTCTAAGCAGAGCAGCAAAGACAATATTTAGGCCAGCGCCATCATCAATGAGTACTTGACAAACACATGTCTAGTGGATCATAACCTCAATGTGTAGAGGCTGATTGTGTGGGTGATTCAGCGAGTTGTCATTCTCCTCAGAGAAGTTCATAAGATAAGGTGAGGTCAGGTGACCTACCATGGATTGAAATTGCTCAAGATCAAGATCTTGAGGAACATTTGCCTTAGCGAGGGCTTTGCCCAGAATCTTCCTATGAGCAGGCGAGATTTTAAGCAGCTCAAAGATGGAAATCTAAGCATTAGTTCATTTTAGTTGATTGAGAACACTATAACTGGTTGCAGTCAAGTTCGTTGTGGGTTTTGCACCTTTACCGAATGGACCAGCAAGGGCTTTGACTTCGTGTTATTCAGGATTTGAAGTAGGAGGCGTAGGGCCTTTGAGCACCAACTTGGCACAAGAGCGAGTAACAGCGTTAGCACAGTGTTGTGAAGACATATTATCCATTTCATTGGAAGTAGGGCCCCTCAAGACAAATGGTGTCTTAGGTTTGTCATTATCTTGCTTGCCCTTGATGGTAATAACGTTGCAGTATTCAAAATCTATAGGTTCAACCATGTGAATGACATTTTCATCATTGGAATATGTATAGTTGACCTTATTGTAGGGTTCCAGTTTCGAAGTCTCTCCTTTTTCATAAGCTGGGAAAGGTTCTTTGAATGCCTTGTGGTTCGAGTTTTTGTTATGTCCATCTACCACAAGATCACCAGCATCAATCATGTCCTGGACTTTATAACACAATTTTATACAGTTGCCAGTTTTAAGTCCCTTGTTTTGGTGATACTCAAAAAATGAGGTCTCATTCCACCATGGTGGACATGGTCGTGGATCATAGGGACGAGGGTTATCCATTGGTGAAATAAGCTTGTGTTGTAGCAATGTTTTGTAAACCACATCCAAAGGTTCTCCCAAAGGCGTATACTCTCCCTTGGGTCGTGTTGTCCATGAGTTTCTCGGTTTGTTCCCAGACATCTTATTGTTAGGGGGAGGTTTCTCAGCATTTTTGGCCGCTTTGAGGTAGTCTATGAGATTAAACGCCACTTTAGCTGGTTTGGGTGTGACATTGTCAACAACTCCATCATGTACAATTTCTCGATTCTTGTTGACATGTTTGGTTTTATCCTTGTTGGAAGTGGAACCTTGTTTTGTGTCTCTCTGAAGAGTGAGTTCACCTTTCTTGACCATAAATTCTTCAATACGGATAGCCTATGTAATCATGTCTTCAAAAGTACGTGGACCTTCTAGTTGGACTCTATACCTGAAATCAGGTAAGAGGTTATCAGTGAAAATGTCAAGCTTCTCCATTTCTGGGATTTTATGGGAATACTTAGTGTATAGTTGTCTCCACCTTTGGAGGAAAGTGAGGAAAGGTTCACCAACCTTCTGTTTAAGGTTGCATAGATCTCAAATATTGACAGGGTGTTGTATGTTATGAGAATATTGCTGAATAAAAGAATTGGAAATTTCATCAAACGTCTTGATACCAAGAGGTAAATGTGAGAACCACTCCAAAGCCTAACCACATAGGCTTCTAGGGAATAAACGCATGAGGTATGTTTGATCATGTATAAACTCCACAGACAAAGCACCAAATTCCTGCAAGTGATCTTGGGGATCAGTAGTACCAAAGTACTTGTCATATTTGGGTAGTTTTATGCCTCATGGTAAAGGCGGCATGTTTATACTTTTGTTAAATAGAAATGAACAAAGAGCATCCAATGTGTATGTCTTTGTGGGTTTCTCTTTCTCATGCATCATCTGAGCCAATTGGTCTTGCATAATTTTCAAATTTTTTTAGAGTTTGAAAGTCTTAGTTTCTTCTTCAGTTTTGACAATGGTTTCTACATTGAAATGAGAAGGTAACTTTGCTCCCTCTTGGGCAAGTTTGAGAAAGTATTTTTCTTTCTCTTCGTTGATTAGGATTCCCATGACCTTTTGAAATTTTTTGTCTCTTCGACATTTTTCTATGTCTTCAGGGAGGATTTCCACCTCTTCCTATTCCTCATCGATGTCATAGTCTTTCTCTTTCTCTTTGTCATTCCTAGGTGGTTCTTGATGTCTACTATGACTACCATGTTCAGGTTCACGATTAGTCATTATAGGAAAGTGTTTAGTTTTCATATGTTGTGTTTCGAAAGGGTCTCTAGAGAAAGGATCATACATTGTGTTTGGGAATGCAAGACCTCTACCTGTCCCAGTATCCTCTTGGTAAAAAAGATTCCTAATTTGTTGCAAATTTATGGAAAATGTTTGTTGAACTCAAGATGACCTGGCAGGTGAGGGAGATCATGAAGATGCCTCACTAGCCGAACTGGATACAGATTGCGTAACGAAAGGTAAGCGACCTCTGCTGCGATTACGACCCCTAGCATGAACACGTATAAGGTTATAGGGATAAAACATGTTGTCACTTCTGGTTGTGATAGTCATAGACAAGGACAAGAAGCTAGAACCTGGACAAGGACTACACTAAGACCGAGTCTCAAAAAGGACAAGATAATAGTAAGAATGTTGTTCACTAAGGCCCAAATGATCTAATTTAAAGGCTAGAACAGCCATAGATTATGACCAATACAACACAAAGTATGACAAGCATTAAGACAAGGACCAAAAATTATTTATGAGATGAGACTAGTCAAGGTGCAAGACACAAGTCTTCAGCTAAGTGAAGTATCATTGTTTCAGGATTGTTTGCAGACAGAGAGCGATAAAAAGATGCAGAAAAAGATAGTGTGCATGCCATAAACAGCTAAAACAAACCCAAATTGGTAATGCTAACACAAAGTCTTGCACAAGAAACTTTTACAGGCTGCGCAAAGAAGTTTTACAGACCGTGCGAAGAAGTTTTTTGGCTCATGCGAAGGTCAATGACAGTGTTTTAATTTCACGCGAGAAAGTTCACAAGGTCGCGCGAAGACTCATGACAGCAGTTTAATTTCATGCGAGGACCATATGATTTCGTGCGAGACCAAAATAATTTCACATGAGAAGGTAGACTATTTTTACAACAGTAACTGATTTTGATCATTTTAGTAAGCAAGCAGAAAAACAGGCACGTAGAATAGCAAGCAGGTGATATCAAGCATGTCTGAAAATAATGAGCAAGGGCAAAAGCAACCTTGCACATGAACAATCAAGTGACTTAGTACGCATTGATTCCTAAGAGAGCTAATTATGTATATTTCCAAAAGGTTTTTCAATTATGCATACATCCCTAGAAAAATAAAAGTTTGGCCTCTCTAAGGTTTTTATAATGTTTTGACTCTACAACTTTTATGACTCACAGGGGTGACCTCCAATCCCAGTGCACCGAGGTTTCAACATAGTCCAAGAACTTAATCTTCAAGAGCTGCTAGGGAGATCTGACAAGTCATAATGAACCACACCCATGGAGATTTCTTCCATTAGGATATTTATATAGCAGTTGTCACTACCACGTCAAAAATGGCTATTATCGCTCGAGGTTCCATCCACGCAGTTTGCCCTATAGAGGAATTGTCTACTACGGTTAACCCTCTCTAAAGGTGACCAACTCACAATAGTGTACCATAAGGGGAGGTAGCTTCCAGATTCAAAGTTTTGACACCTTTTCACTTTTAGCCCAATCAAAGCAGACAGATTAATCTAACACGCTAAACTAAGAGTATCTCTTAAAGATCTATGATATCAACTCCTAGTGATCTATCAACTTCTCCAAAGAAAGGATGCCTCAATCAACAAGTTGAAGATTCATCTATATGTGAGATGCCCAAAGTATCCTCCTCACCTACAAGGAATCTGTCGTAGAGAGGAGTTTCACTAGGAACCCACTCTCTCAAGATCCACAAATAGTGTTCATGGGGCCTAATTACTATGTGTGTACAGATGTTAATTCCTGAAAGCAAATCTATCTAAAAGCAATCAAAGAGCACAAGGTGGTACACTTAATGCTTTAACTAATGTGAGATGAGTCCAAAGATGTGGAACATTTAACCCCTCACACAAGCCAACACGAGTCCACAACTCAGAAACTAGTGAGTTCTAGAAAGAACAAAAGGGTTTCCTAGTGGAGCATTTAACGCTTCTTTCCTGTAGACTCCTCCTCTTTAACGTGGTGTTGATCTTGCAACCACAAGGTGAAACGAAGGGCCGGCGAATTAGTGAGTCCAATAACCCAAGATAGCTAATTAGATCTATCACTAGTAACTAAACCTGTTAGATGAAAACTAATGGAGATCACAACCTAGTATCAAATTATGCATGTGTTGTAAAATGAGAACATGGAAGGAAACACACACAAGCTTGATAGGAGAGATGTTCATTTTAGGTCCAAATGAAGTGTTATCAGCCAAAGAGAATTACCTGGTAATTCTTGCAACACGCTTAGTAGATGTTTTAACTATTTTTAGCAACTTTATCATGCTTTTTCAATTGTCTCGCAAACCGCTGTTATGCTATTCCAAAAAATTAGAGAACACAAAAAAACCAGAAACAGTGAGCAATTAGCAGAAAAACTAAAAAACACGAAAATCAATGCAAAAAAATAGCCTCTGTCAGTAGAGTCTTGTGTGAAATTCTTGACAGTTCGCATGAAGAAGTTTTATGACCCGCACGAAGTTCTAATATGGCCCACACGAAGAAACAAATGTCACACAAAGTTTCGCATGCCTAGGCACTTTCTCATGCGGTACACAGAGAATCTTCACCAAAAGATTTTGGATCCTTGTGCAAAAATGAACAGTCTTGTGTGAAGATTTTTGAATATGTACGGAATAATACAGATAGAGACATGAAAATGATTTTAAAAATGCAGAAAGAGGCCAAAAAAATTGATTTTTTTGGCCCCACGGTGGGCGCCAGAAATGTATATGTGAAAATGCAGCCTATGCTAACACACACACTTCAACATGGTCCTTATTTGCAGATTCATCTCGAAATGAACATTGGATTGTTCATCCAAAAATCAGCCGGCAAGGCGACCTATTGCCTTCTATCTAAATGGAATTGCTTGTTAGATATCCTCAGATTTGAGGTGTTAAGCAACCAGACCCTCTACAAATAAAGGATTTAAAAGAAAATGTGACTAATCTATATGAGAATGCAAATTAATCTAGAATGGAGTATGCACATTTAATCTAAGAACATGTAAAAGAAGATTATGCTAAAATGTATGAATATCATGCTAAATGAGATTAAACTAGAAAATGAATATCTTATGAAAGTAATGAGCTCAAATGAATGCACAATCCAGTAGCAATTCGATGCAAATCCTTAAATAGACTTTCCTAGAATCCATCAATGGTTGAGATTGATTTCAATCAACGGTCAAGATTAAAGGTGAAGTTAAGTCATAAAGGAAGATTCCCAAATTAAAGGGAGTTAATTGATTTAATTTGAGTAGAATAAGGAGTTAACTGATTTAATTCCTTTTTGATCAATAGTGAACTGGGAATTTCCTTTTTTGAACTAAAGAGAGATTTTGATGAGATATTTAATTTAATAAAATGAGATATGCTCTCATAATTACCTTTTCTATTTAATTAAATAATTCTATTTAATTAAATAATTCTATTTAATTAATCAGAGACACTTTTCTTATTTAATTAAATAACTTCATTTAATTAATTAGGAATAGCTTCCCATTTAATTAAATAACTTTGTTTAATTAATTAGAAGTAAGTTCTCCATTTAATTAAATAATTTTGTTTAATTAATTAAAATAGGCACATTTATTAAATTAAATTAATGTAATTCCATAGTACATTAGCCTTAGGATATAATTTAATTTAATTAAAGTATAAATGCTTAGTAATTAAATTAAATATTAATCAATAGGTTTAATGTGACTAATATGAGTAAATACTATAGGAATTAAATAATAAGCATGATGAATGCAGATTAAGGTTTTCTGCATCTAACAATTAAGTCAAGTAGCGAGTAGCCGAATAAGAATTTGCCTAATGGAATAGGACTTTAGCAATGATCAAAATAGACCAGAATTGGTATCATGGCAATGAGCCAATTTTGGGGTATTACAAGAGGCTGATGAAAGGTTGGCAAAATATGAAGATATACTAAGGGTAGAGAATGAGATGAAGAGAAAAGACCCAAACTTCAAGGGGTTTTATATAGAATTATCATACCCTGATAGACTTTACAAGATGCTTGATAATTATGCTCATATTATGTCACAAATGCCACAAGAACTTGAGGGTGAAAAGGGGGGAGTGAATCTTGATTAAGTAAAGCGAGATGTTTTCTTAGAAGTGACACAAAAAGACCCTGAAACTTCTACATGGGTGGAAAAGGGGCACAAAAGATAGAGGTTTATCCACATGTTTAAGAAAGTAAAGGAGAGAAAAATATAGTTAATACCAAGTAGGAGCCAATATTTTGTTGTCATGAGGCAAAATTATTTATAGGATAGAGTGGTAGCAGCAGAGAATTCTTTGACTGACTTGAAAATAACAACTGTTAGGTTAGATGATAGGATCATCCAAGCCAAAAAAATTATTGAAGATGGTGAATTCATCAAATCTGCAGAATTTAAGAGCTTCTGGTATAAAGTCAAGAAAAATGAATTGACACTAACTCTTAAGCTAGGGTAATCATTGGAAAAGAAGAAGGAGCTTGTTGAAAAGTTGTTAGCTTATGACCCTAAGAGTGAATTAATGACCCCTACTAAAGCCAAAGATCTTGTACAAAGAAATGACATGCTTCTGGTACTTGGTTGGGATTTAAAGAAAGCCTTTGTTCTATTTCAAATCAGGAGTCAAGACAAGGCCATATCCTATGAAGCATTGGTTGTTGAAGGCTTCCAAAGGGGATCTAGTTCTAATATAGACTCAAAAAATTTGGTTGTATGGAGCATGACACCAGAGACAAATAATCCCAAGCTGATGGATGTAAAGAATACAACATAGGGGAGTGCAATAATGTGGACACTAGATAGTAATGTGAGGGGAGAGATCTCAAGTGCCATGAAGCACTTTGCATCATGAATGAGCTAAAGTTGGCCAAATTGAAACAAGACTAGCTTAGACATTCAGGGATTACATTGATGTGAGAAAGTTCTATGAAGAAGAGCTCAAAAAAGGCAATGTTTATGAGTAGGGAATCAAAGAGCTAGAAGCCAAGACTTGGGAGATGGAGAAGGAAGTTGAAACATTGAAAGAGAAGCTCAAAGCCATGGAAGAGAGAAAAGATAAGGAAAAAACTTTGAAGAATATAATGAAGCCAATTATTGAGGTGAAAGATGAAGAGACCAAGATAGCTATTGATGTATCAAATGTGGGTATAGATCAAAAAATGAATATGGAAGAGTTGGAAGTGGATAAATGCATAGAAATAAGGACAATGGAAATCATGTTGTCACATAAGATAAGTGTCCTAAAGAAGGCTTCACAAAATCTCCATAGTAGTTACATTGCTTTACAAGGTGTGGAGTACCAATGTTCAGAAGCATTGGCTTTACTTTCTCCATTATTCACTAAGTGGGGCCCTTACATTTTATTCTTCAATAGGCTTGTCCTAATTTTGGCACAAAAGAAAGAATTACCAAAGGAGGTTATCATTCCCAAAAGGAAGATGATATATAGAGTTAAAGATCTATATGGTTTCTTTTCGAGAAAAATGTAGTTAATTAATTACAAGATGAATACCATTGCAAATGAGACACATGGTTTTATTTCAAAAAAAATTGATGATAATAATAAGTTAAGGGAATGTCAGGAAAGGTCTGATTCATTTAATAACATCTTGAAGCATAAGAGATTTTTTTCTTATTGCAATGTTGAAACTGAAATTGTTACAGTTTTTTATGGTATTGATGTTATGTATAATTTTGAGACAAATATCAATATGATTGTTGCAGAGGTGGGAGATATAACATATGCAAAGTGGAATAAATGTTTGAATGAGCTAAATATTGTTAGAGGAGCCACCTAGCTAGATGAAGATTCTAACATTACTATTAAGGAGGTTGTGGCAGACATCAAAGCAATGCCATCTGGAGATAGTGACTGAGCAAGCTGGAAGGAGTTGGAATGACAAAATAGAGGAATGATAATTAAATCAATGGGATACCTTATCTTTGCAGTTCACTTGTTGTGGGTAGTCTCGTATTACACAAATGAAGTTGATCATGAACATCAAGAATGACAACTGTTCAATTTTGGCTATCCAACATTCTCTTATGTAATTGTCTTTTCATATGTGGAACAATATTGTTACATATAGTTTTTGAACATGTGTCCTCCCATATGAAGCTTGTTGCAATCCTTGATCTATAAAAGGATTTCCAAGATGTGGAGTGAGGGTTTGTGAATCATTTTATGAATGAGTCTACTTCATTTTATGAGTCGGTCTATATTTATTGTATATGTTTTTTTTCAAAAAGATAGAATGAAAGAAGTAAGAGTTAACAGTGGCTGATCAAATTGAGTTTTATCTGATAGGAGTTGACATCAAATTTTATATTTTTCAAAGAAAGTAATACAAAGATACATAAATTTGGCTATACATTTTAGATATTGTCTCTTCTTTTGTTACCAATCAATTCTGAGATTTTATAGAAAAGTTTACTAAATCTCAGTTGTAATTCATTTTGAATTACATTTTAGTTTACATTTTGCTTATGATCTAAATGAGTTATGTAAATTCTTGATGTAAATTGAAAGAATTCCCTAGTTTTCAATGAAGATTTTGATAAGAATGAGATCTAGAACCGAATATTGATATTCTTCTCACAAAGTGTTAAGATAAGATCTGATATTAAAAGTCAAATTCTTGTGAGATAATAGCCCAATAGATAAGGCACTATTCATCTATTAAATTTGGTATAACTTGGAATGTCTATATGGTATAATCCTTTTATAAATCATCATTTTAATGTTTTATTGTTGAAGATTTGAAAAGTAAGCTTGTACTTGAATCATGGAGTTTTAGGGTTTGATGGATTGGCTATTTATCATGTCTCTTATAGTCCTAGATTTAGAAGAACTAAGGCCAATTATCTGCTATAGGGAAATTTGTATTGAGATTTGAAATTTGAATAGAGAAGATGAATTCCTAGGTAAACCCACCTGAATTTTGTTGAGTTCAAAGTGGAGAAGACATTGTAGATTCTTATTAGTTGGTCTTTTTAAATAGTTTTCTCATAAAATATTTGTCATGGTTTTTAACTAACTCCTAAGTATTTCTTTGCTTTTAAATTCTGTCAAATCAAAAGCCAACACTGTTTCCACGGGAGATCCATCTCAGGCTGTAGTATGTATTTTGTCTTTTTACTCTATTTAAAAATCCATAACACTTATATTGAAAAATCTAACATTTTATCACTTATCATATAGGTTATGCCCCATACTAGCACCATTTCATCACTGGTTACACCTCCCATGAGCATTGAGTCATCAATATTTGTGTCCCACATCGTCACTCCACCTCATCATTTTGTTAGGAGTCCTACCCATTCACGAAGGAGACCGTTACCATTATCATTTAGTCCAAGTGTGGGACCAAGAGATGATTTAATCAACAACTCAATTATCCACAATTTAGAACCCATTTTTTAGTTATTTTTATATTACTTGTAGATAGGATATTTGATATTGTTGGAAATATAAGAGGAGTAACTGAGAGGGGAGGGGTGAATCAGTTACTAGTAAAATAAATCCCAGATCCCTTAGATGTTAGTACAAGAATACAATCTAAAAATTGAAAACTGTTGATGCTCAGTAAACATACATAAAATGTTGTAACTTGGTAATTACTGAATGTGCTTGGTAAATGTTTAACATACAAACTTTAGATGTTATTTGTGAATGCCATTATTTTAAATTAGTTGCAAACACATAAAAGAAAATAGCATGAACACATTTGACACCAGGATTTAACGTGAAAACTCAATTTGGAAAAAACCACCAATTGCAACTACTTATTGTTTTCACTCTTCTGAAGTGAGCCTTATTAGGAGCCAACCTTGTTAAAGGTTACAAAATACACTATTAAGTGTGACCCTATTAAGGGATTTAATCACCCTATTAGGAGTGACCTTGTTAGAGGTCTTGAGAAAATTCAATAGAACTGTCACCTTGTTAGAGGATTTACAAATAGCTATTAAGCCAACTCTATTAGAAGATTTATATCACCACTACAATGGTTAGAGAGTAACAATGAGATGACCTAATTTGAATGCAACTGAATTGCTGATTATAGATCTCTATTTTGGCTTGCACTTAATCCTTGCTGATTGAATATAACTTTTTTGCTCCACAAGGATATTCTACTTATCCTTCAAATTCAATTCCTCTCTTCATCTTCAATACATTCATAACATCTTCATACCTGCACACTTTTGAATCCACAACTTGACCTTATATCTTTCATATTGTCAAGTCATCTCAAATATAACTTAGAATAATTAATATTCATCATCTCAATCGACTAGAACCAATAGATAAATTAATTAATCTTAATATGCCAAAATAAGAAAATCTTTCATTAGCCGACCAAGCTCAGTAGAAACTATCTCAAAAGCAATTTCTTGTGTTAACCAACAGAAGCTTGGTTAACACTGCAAACTCAAAAAAATCCTTTGGTAACTGAGTGAGCTTGATTAGCACTAGTTCCCTCCAAATTTCATTCATTAATTGAGTAAGCTCAGTTAACACTCATTTTATGCAGTCTTTCCTTTGACACCCAAGTGAACTCAATAGACATTGCCTTCTGAACTAGGCAACCACAGGAATGCTCAGTAGACACAAAAAATTGTCTTTACTGCCCAAGTGAGCTCAGCATATACTGACTAATAATTATATGAAATTTTTGTAACATCAAAGACAATACACAATTAATGAATTGTATCCAACAATTTCCCTCTTTAACATTGATGGTAACACAACATGTCATGGCATAATTAAATTTTGGATTTATTCTTGAGAACTCTGAACTCTTCCTTTCACTGGATTCTTCCTCTATTTGCAACAACTTCTGCCAAGTTCATTCATAGAACTTTCTCCCTCTTACAAAAAACTTCTTCTTTGGAATGAAAAAAATTCCAAAGATATGACAATAAACTTCCCCCTCTTTGACAAAACATGCCAAAGACAACAACTCTGTTAATATTAATGTACCTCAGGTACTAATTCATTTGCAATATGCTCTTGTCAATTCTACACCAACTAATTGATCTTCAACTTAACTCTTGTTGATGCATTTCTAAACTTTATTTAGTGAGCTTCAGATAGGGGAATGACCCCTAGCTTACCTCTTAGATACAAAAATGCATTCTTAGGTAATGGCTTAGTGAATATTCTCCAATATGTTCTTTTTTATTAACATATTCCAATATGACTTCTTTATCCTACACCAACTCTCTTAAAAAGTGATATTTTATAGCAATGTGCTCTGTTTTGGTATGCATCACAGAATTCTTTGGTATATTGATTGCACTAGTATTATCACAGTATATAACTATAGGATCCTTGATCTCTATTTTCATTTCTTTCAACAATTGTTTGAACTAAACAATGTTAGAACAATTAATTGTTGCTACCACATATTCTACCTCTGTTGTAGATTGAGAGATGCAATTTTGTTTCTTGTTTGTCCAAGACACTAGTCTTTTATCAAGAAAGAATGCTCCACCACTAGTACTTTTTTTGTCATCAAGAATTTTTGCCCATCAGCATTAGTAAATAGTCTCAAGTCTAAATTGCCTCCAAGTTTATACCATAAGCCATAGTCTTCAGTACCTTTTAGATATCTCATGATTCTCTTGATTGCCATCATGTGATTTTCTCTGAGATTTGTTGATAATCTTGCCACCATTCCAATAGCTAGAGCAATATTAGGCCTTGTGTGTACTACATATTGCAATTTTTCAATCATTGATATGTATGTGGTCTGATCTACTTCTTTGGAATCATCATTCTTCAAAATTTTATGCACAGTAGACATAGGGGTTCCAATTGGTCTTGAATCTTCTATTCCAAACTCTTTTGGTATTTCTTTGATATACTTAGATTGAGTGATGTAGATACCATTTTTGTTCTATTGTATCTGCAATCTAATAAATAATTTTATCTCACCAAACATGGACATCTCAAATTCTTTACTCATTTCTTCTAAAAATGCTTTGCAGAAGTCATCATTTCCTATAAATAGAGTATCATCAACAAATATTTCTACCAACACAATCTTCTTGTCTAGTCCTTCCTTGATATACAAACTACTATTATCATTTGTTCTTTGAAAGTCAGTTTGTACCAAGTAATTATGAAGTATTTCATACTAAGCTCTAGGAGCTTGTTTGAGACCATATAATGCTTTGTGTAACTTGCAAACCATGTCTCTTTTGCTAGGAACTACAAAACCTTCTGGTTGTTCAATGTAGGCTTCCTCACCGAGGATTTTATTCAATAATGCAGATTTAACATCCATTTGATACACTTTAAATCCTCTATGTGTTGCATATGCTAGCAAAGTTCGAGCACCTTCTAGTCTTGCTACAGGAGAAAAAGTCTGACCATAATCAATGCTTTCTTCTTGAGAGTATCCTTTGCACACCAATCTTGCTTTGTTTCTTGAAACTTTTCCATTTTCATTAACTTATTTCTGAATACCCACTTTGTACCAATTACATTTTTATCTTTGGGTCTAGGAACAAAGGGTCCAATTTTTGTTCTTTTCTATTTATTTTATCTCTTCATTCATTGCTTCAATCCAACTTTCATTTTTCAAAGCATCTTTAACATTTTCAAGTTCAAATTCAGCAAGTAAACATGTACCTTTTAGTTTGCTTCTTGGCATTGTTCCATCAAATTTGTCTCCAATGATTTGATTAGGTACATGAGGTCTTTTGACATATCTTGTTAACATAGGCTCTTTGGGCTTTGAATGATTTCCACTATCTTTATTATGAACTTTGGTTTCAAGCTCTGTTCCTTCTATCTGTGACTCGGGTCCATTAGACTCGGTTTGAATTAGCTCGATAGCCTCTTATTGTGACTCGAGTTCTTCATACTGCAACTTGAGATGCACAGTTTGCAACTCGACAATTGTTGGAGATTATGGGAACTCGAGAGATGAAGTTTCCTTTCTTTTTGATAGGTTTGGCAGGGAATTAGGTTCATAGTAAACAAATCTTTTGTAAACCTCTGGCTCCTTGTTTCTTTCTTCTTCACTCTTTTCTACAAATTCATCAATTCTAACATGTGCACTTTCTATTATTTTATGAGTAGACAAATTTAAACATTTGTATGCTTTACTTCTACAAGAGTATCCTAGAAATATGCCTTCATCACCTTTTACATCAAATTTTTCTTTTCTAGACTCTTTCAAGATATAACATCTATTGCCAAATACTTTCAAGTAATTCACATTAGGTTTGTATCCATACCATAGTTGATAAGGAGTTTTGTTTGAATCTTTCTTCAATTGTACTCTATTCAAGGTATAAATTGTAGTGCTGATAGCTTCCTTCCAGTATTTGCGAGCAACATTTTTTTCAATCATCAAATTTCTTGCACAATCCATGATAGATCTATTTCTTCTTTTAGGTATACCATTCTGTTGTGGTGTACTAGGGGTCGATACTTGTCTTTTAATTCCTCTTTCAATGCAAAAATCATTGAATTCATTGGAGATGAATTCACCACCTATGTCTGATTTTAAAAATTTCAACTTCTTTCCAATTTCCTTTTCTACTATTGCCCGATACCACTTGAATTATTGAAAGGCTTCTGATTTTGTTTTGAGATACATTACGGTCATCATTCTAGAATAGTTATCAACAAAAAGAATGAAAAAAATTTCTCTACTGTAACTCTAAATTCCAATAGGTCCACATAATTCTGTATGAAAAATTTCCAAGACTTCTTCTGACTAATAGTTTTTACTTTTGAAACTAGTATTTTCCATCTTACTAATTTGGCAATTCTTGCATAGACTCATATCAGGCTTCTTCAAACTAGGAATGCCTCTTACTCTTCTATGTTTTCTTTTCTTAATCAAATTATCAAAGTTTGCATAACATAGTCTTTTGTGTCGTAACCAGCTCTCTTCTACTTGAGCAATAAAACATGAACAATCAATGAGATCAAGATAAAACATATTACCTTTAGTTTACTTGCTAGATCCAACTAAATTTTCTTTTCCATTCAGTAGTTTGGCCTATCCATTCATGAATTGTACCTTGAATCCAATGTTATTCAATTGTGCCACACTCAGTAGATTATGCTTTAGTCCTTCAACCCAATAAGCATTGTCACATATAAGTACTTTAGTCAATGAAATACATCATTTTCCTTTTATGTTACAAGGTTTATTGTTTTCAAATGTCACACTACCACCATCATAATATTCCATGTGCTCAAATTTTGTTTTTTCTCTAGTCATATGATGTCAACAACCACTAAAAATTATCCATATATCATTTTTGCTAACATGAGAGATAAGTGTCATCTTATCTCCTTCATCATCATATTCATCTTTTACAACAACATATACCATTTCATCTTCATTGTTATCAAAATCTTTAGCTATAAAATAAGACTTCTTACCTTTGTCCTTGTAGTTCTTGTAGTTTTTTGAATCTTTCTTGCCTTTGTGCTTATTGCTTTTCTTTTCATCTTTGATCTCTTTATTTGAACACCTTGCAACAATGTGACCAATTTCTTCACAAAAAAAGTAGATTAGAGGAACTTTACCTTTTTACTTACCTCTGTCTTTTGAATACATCTTGGCAAGTAGGGCTTCAACAACTTCAAGATCATTGTCTGAACTTTCTTATGTTTCTTCTCCTTCACTTCCTAACTGACTGGACTTTGATTTTTTAGCCTTTTCTTTGAGTGAGAGTTTAGCTTTAAAAGAAAACTCAATAACCTTTGAATTAGGAACATAGTTATCAAAGTTATCTAACTCAAAAGCTATCAATCTTCCAAATACAACATCCAAAAATATTTTATTATTTGGATCACATCTCATCTCTTGAAGAACAGACACTCTAATTGCATAAATAGGAAGAAGAGTTCTAAGAACCTTGCTTACAACCTTTTTCTCTTCAATGTCTCCTCCAGATGCTTTGATTGCACTTACACTTGCTTTGATCCTTTCCACATATTTTGCAATGTTCTCATCTTCTCTCATTTTAATTTGATCAAAATGACCTCTAAGACTTCCAGCCTTAGCACTTCTTACATTGTCATCTCCTCCATATATGTATTTTAGTCTGATCCACATCTCATGAGCTATCTTGTAGTCTTTGACTTCATCAAATTCAACATAACTAAGAGCAGATGCAATATCAATCAAGATGATGTTATGATTCTTCTTTTCAACAATATCTTCAATAGATAATGTTCTAGTGGGAGTCTTGTATTCAGTATCAAGATATTTGCATCATGAGTCACTAATGGTAGCCAAGTGTAACCTCATAAGTCCTTTTCATGCTGCAAAATTGTCTCTGTTTAGTTTGGGAATCTCTCTTTTGTAAGACATCTTGATCCTTATCTTAGGTCCTCGAAACCTTCTCTATAAGCACCAAAAGCTCTAATACCAATTGTTGGAAATATAAGAGGAGTAACTGAAAGGGGAGGGGTGAATCAGTTACAAGTAAAATAAATCCTAGCTCCCTTATATGTTGGTACAAAAAATTCAATCTGAAATTTGAAAATTGTTGATGCTCAGTAAACATACATTAAATGTTGTAACTCGGTAATTACTGAATGTGCTCAGTAAATGCTTAAAATACAAATTTTAGATGTTATCTGTGAATACCATTACTTTAACTTAGTTGCAAACACATAAAAGAAAATAGCATGAACACATTTGACACCAAGATTTAACATGGAAATCCAATTTGGGAAAAACCACCAATTGCAACTATTTATTGTTTTCACTCTTCTGAAGTGAGCCCTGTTAGGAGCCAACCCTATTAAAGGTTACAAAACACACTATTAGATGTGACCCTATTAAAAGATTTAATCACCCTATTAGGAGTGGCCTTGTTAGAGGTCTTGAGATAATTCAATAGAACTGTCACCTTCTTAAACAATTTACAAATAGTTGTTAAGTCAACTCTGTTCGAAGATTTAGATCGCTGCTACAATGGTTAGAGAGTAACAATGAGATGACTTGATTTGAATGCAACTAAATTGCTAATTATAGATCTCTGTTCTAGCTTGTACTTGATCCTTCCTGATTGAATATAGCTTTTCTGCTCCACACGGATATTCTACTTATCCTTCAAATTCCCTTCCTCTCTTCATCTTCAATACATTCATAACATCTTCATACTTGCACACTTTTGAATCCACAACTTGACCTTATATCTTTCATATTGTCAAGTCAGCTCAAATATAACTTAGAATAATTAATATTCATCACCTCAGTTGGCTAGAACCAATAGATAAATTAATTAAGCTTAATATTCCAAAATAAGAAAATCCTTCATTAGTCGACCCATCTTGGTAGAAACTAACTCAGAAGTGATTTCCTATGTTAACCAATAGAAGCTCGGTTAACACTGCAAACTCGCGAAAATCCTTTGGTAGCATAGTGAGCTTGGTTAGCACTAGTTCCATCCCACTTTCCTTCATTAACCGAATGAGCTCTGTTAACACTCATCTTCTGTAATCTTTCCTTTGATGTCCAAATGAACTTGGTAGACATTTCCTTCTAAATTAGGTAACCATAGGAATGCTCGGTAGACACGGAAAACTATCTTTACTGCCCAAGTGAGCTCGGCATATACTGACTGATAATGATATGAAATTTGTGTAACATCAAAGATAATACACAATTAATCAATTGTATCCTACAGTTATAGCATTTTAATTTTTCTTCTACAAACAATTGGCCAGCCATAGACTACTTCAAAGAGGCTCAGTTTTGATGGTTGAACATAGTCATAGATATTGATATAGATATACATATGCAGTTGTGGTCATTACATGACATTGACATATATTTGACTTTTGTATTGTATATATTCAAGATCTGTATAGTGCACATTTAACATTTCTATTGTAAACATTCAAAATTTCTATATATTCTATGTTTTTATTATACTAATGAGACATCACATATTTTTATAACTATATGATTGATATGACACAATATATTGTTCATTTTGATTTACATTAAACTTACATTTCATCTTACTTTCTTACAATTAATCAAACACATGAGTGTTCATTATAACATGTAATAAAACTCATATGTAAATTATTTTGATGTAATTAAAAATGAATGGTAAAATTATGTCATGATTTTTGTATTTGTGTCAAAGACCGTAGCTTGATAGTGCTTAGAGACCCTTAGGGACGCTTCCATTTACTATGGTTGATACTGTCTAAGGAACGTTGTAGCTGAAACAATGTTGGCCCTAAGAATAAACCTGGCCAACCAGAGCTAATGGAGCAGACAATTCAATCATAGGACCAACAGTTTGAAATATACATAACCTTGCTCATTTGAACTAAGAAACACTCCAACTTTTGGCATTAGGCGAGAAAGGGATGCCAAATCCAAAAAAAGTTGAATCTCTTAAAACTAAGATAGGTTGTTGTAGGCCTAAACAACACGATCTTGTAGCATCCGAAATTTTTCCAATACCTTCCACGAGATCAAAGATATGCCCACTAAAAGATTGTATCCCAATAGTGTTTAGAGACCCTGGGGGAGATTTTCGTTCAGTGTGGTCAATAGCATCCAAGGTATATCTAAGTGGTGGAGTACATATGAGTGAAGGTCCAATATAACATGTATTACACATGATTAATCAAATAAGGTGCAGGAAAGAAGGATTGGTAGGCGTACACCATGAGAAAGCATTGTTGGAGGATATAAAGTTGATGCAAGGGTATACTAGCAAGTTATTTTCCTTAACAAGAGGTAATTTTTTGAGTTAGTGTTGATTATATTATATTGAATTGAAGGTACACATTGAAAGAATCAATTTTGAAAGTGATTAGAGAGTAAATTTCTAGAAGGCCCTAATTTTAAGGAGCAAGTGGTGAGGCTTTGATGGTTGGGAATGTAAAAAAGGCCAAGCATACTTTAAACCTACTAAATCTATGGTTTTTACACCTAAGTAGTTATTGTATAATTTGGGGATTCAGGGGTTAAGGATAAAGAATAATTTCTTTTTAAAAGTGGCCTATTTTAAGCCTAAAAAGGGGTGTCATAGTGTGACAGCAAAGACACAGTGCAAAATAATGATGCAGGAGCATCCTGGATTTCCTTGCAAAACCTGCACTTTGTTATTTCTGCCTATTGGTGCCAAGTGATCCTTTGGGTGCCGAGTTCCTATAGGTGCTGAGTATTTTCCTTTGGGTATCGAGTTCCTATTGGTGCCAAGTGATTTCCTTTGGGTGTTGAGTTCCTGTTGATGCTGAGTGATCCTTTGGCTGCCAAGTTCCTGTTGGTGCCGAGTGATTTCCTTTGGGTGCCGAGTTCCTATTGGTGTCGAGTGATTTTCTTTGGGTGTAGAGTTCGTAGTTGCTACCAAGTGATTTTCTTTGGATGTCGAGCTTCTCTGGATGCTAAGTGCCAGTTTCCATTTGTTGAGTTGTCTGTGTTTGATTCCAGTTTGGGCCGACTCTGCTCACATTTAATTTTTATTAGGTAGTTAATATTTGTAAAGAGCCGACTTGTGGCTTCTCTATGTTCTAGAATATTCTGTAAGCCATTTTGGCAAGTATAAATAGAGTGCTTAGGCTTAGATTAAAGGTAGAACTTAGAGAGGATCAGGTAGAAGATACAAACTTGAAGTTGGTTGTCTGGATTTGAATCTATTTGTAATTGGTTGTAACCTAGAAGGCCTTACAACTGGGCATGTATAAAGATATTTTGATGAATCGATGAAAGTATTTCACTCTTCTTCCTCCTTTGGTTGTTGTTTATTGTGTTTGCTTCCATTGTGTTAACTCTTGTAGGGTGGTTTGGATAGCTGGGTGAGCCTTTGGCCCTAGTTATTCAGTCGGTATCAGAGCTTGAGGTTCGTCCTTGTGGAGATTGGATCGTGTAGAACCCTGATTTGAATTTCGTTGTAGGGTGGTAGATCTGCGGATTTGACCTATAACTTGCAGAGGGTTATGATCTTGCAGGAACCTGATTTGTAAAGATGGTTTGTAGTAGAAGAAATGTTGATGATGTTATATTGGATCAGTTGAGACAAATTGTAGCCAGATTAAATGTTGTGAAGACAACCCAAAGGAGAGGAGCACATCTTGATGATGTAAGTGATGATGAAGCAGAAACACCAAACCATAAATCCAAAACTTAAAGAAGATCAAGATGAGGAAAGATTGTTGCGAGTGTTGTCTAGGGAAAATTTAGAGTTTACTATAGAAGTTGTTCCTTATGATGGAAAATTGGATACAAATGCTATGTTAGATTGCATCTCTGATATGGAAAAGTTCTTTGAGTATGAAAACACTCCTGATAATAGAAAGGTGAAGATTGCAGTTACTAAGTTGAAAGGTCATGCATCACTATGGTGGGGGCACTTGCAAACTAATAGAAAAAGGAGAGGAAAGGAGAAGATGAAAACTTGGCCAAAGATGGTGAACAAGGTAAAGAACAAATTCCTCCCTGCTGATTACCAAGTTAGCTTGTTGATAAAGATGCAAAATTTGAAACAAAAAGACATGACTGTGAAAGAATATACGAAAGAATTCTATAGATTGGACATCAGATCTGGACATGTGAATGATGTTGAGAAAATTGCAAGGTACATTAATGGATTGAGATTTGGAATACAAGATGAAATAAGTTTTGTGAAGTTGGAAAGTGTAGAAGAAGCATATCAATATGCCTTGAAAGTTGAGGAGATCTTGATAAAGAAGCATGAACAAAGACAAAGAGGTAGAGGCGGTAGATTCCAGAGAGGCAAAGGTAGATCTTATGGAGAAAGTGGCAGATCTGACAGTTTTATGTAGGATTAAGGCAAATATGAATGGAAGAATGATGGCAAAGGCAAGAGTGAATGGAAAAGTGGTAATTCTTATCAAGGAGGCACTAATTCTTATCAAGGAAGAGGTAATTCCTATTCTAGAGGTGGATTTCATGGTAATTATTTTAGATGTGGTAAAGAGGGACATAGATCTTTTGAATGTAGATCCTCTGAAAGTAGGCAAGGTAACAAAAATGATGTGATTCAAGAAGATGATGAGGGTTTACCAAGTGGACCAGAGGTTGGAGAAAATTTCATGGCGAGAAGAACCTTATATAATAAGGGAAGTGATGAGGAACCTGTTTTAAGGAGAAGTCTTTTCAAGTCAAGATGTAAGATGGCTGAAAAATGCTACAAAGTAATCATTGGCAGTTGAAGTTCTACAAATCTAGCATTAGAAGAGCTGGTTACCGAGTTGCAATTGCAAAGGCTGAAACATCCCAAACCTTATCATGTTTCATGGATCAAAGATGAGCAAAAGATATTGGTAAGTGAGCAATGTCTTGTGAAGTTCAAAATTGGACATTACTTTGATGAAGTTTTGTGTGATATTATGCCCATGGATTATCGTCATATTTTGTTAGGTAGACCTTGGCAATATGATAGATATGTCGTACATGATGAAAGATTTAATCAATATACTTTTTGGGTAAATGGGAAGAAAAAACATTGTTGCCTTTGATTGGAAGTCTAGATGAGGTTAATTGTACTGCCGTTAAAATTTGCATGGTTAATGGGAAACAATTTGAAAAGGAAATGAAAAGGAATCAAGTCGGTTTGCCATAGTTCCTAGAGCACTGAGTGTTGGTAGTAATGACCGAGTGACAGCAGATAGTGACAGTTGAGTACTAGTAGAAATTAAAGAATTGTTGAATGAGTATAAAGACATTATTGCTGATGACATTCTTGATGGTTTACCTCCAATAAGAAGCATAAGTCATTGTATGGATCTGATTCCTGGAGCTAGTTTGCCAAACAAAGTACTATATAGATTGACACCTACAGAGAATGAAAAACTTAACATACAAGGGCATGAGTTGTTGTAGAAAGTTTTGATCAGAGAAAGCTAGAGTCCATGTGTTGTACCTATTGTATTAGCACCTAAAAAGAATGGAGAATGGAGAATGTGTACTGATTCCAGAGCTATTAACAAGATCACAGTGAAATATAGGTTTCCTATGCCGAGGATGGATGACATAATAAATTGTTTGAGTGGAGCAAAATATTTTACCAAGATTGATTTGAAGAGTGGCTATCATTAGATTAGAATTAGAGAAGGTGATGAATGGAATTCTTCTTTCAAGACAAAAGATGGTTTGTATGAATGGTTGGTTATGCCTTTTGGTTTGACTAATGCACCTAGTACTTTCATGAGGTTGATGAATGAAGTTCTAAAAAGATTTTTGAGTAAGTTTGTGATTGTTTATTTGGATGATATTCTGATATTCAGTAAGACTAAGGAAGAACATCTTGAGCATATTAGACAAGTATTACAGAGGTTGAAGGAGGAAATGTTGCTAATTAATCTGAAAAGTTGTTCTTTCATGTAAGAGGAAATTGTGTATTTAGGAGTTGTGACTTCAGCTGATGGTTTGAAGATGGATCCTGAGAAGGTTAAAACAATTTTGGAATAGCCTACAATTGAGAGTATGGGTGAGGTAAGATCATTTCATGGTTTGGCTAGTTTTTACAGAAAGTTTATAAAAAATTTCAGTATTGTTTGTAATGCTATGAATGAAACAATGAGGGGAGATAAAAAAGAATTCAAGTGGACACATGGAGCTGATAAGAGTTTTGAGACTTTGAAACAAAAGGTTGCTAAATTACCTGTATTTGGCTTTGCCTGATTTCAACAAAGTATTTCAAGTTGAATGTGATGCAAGTGGTAATGCTATAGGAGTTGTATTAAGTCAAGAAGGTAATTTTGTTGCTTTCTTTAATGAAAAGTTGAATGATGCTAAAAGGAAGTATTCTGTGTATGATCAAGAATTTTATGCCATTGTTCAAGCATTGAAGAAGTGGAGACATTATTTTATTCCTAAGGAGCTTGTGTTGTATATTGATCATAAAGTTTTACAATACTTGGAAAGTCAACATAAATTGAATTAGAGACATATAAAGTGGGTTGAGTATTTGCAGAGTCTTACATTTTTCATTAAGCATAAGAGTGGAGTTACTAACAGAGTTGCTAATGCATTGAGTAGGAGACGTTCCTTGCTGACAAAAATGAAGGTTGAAGTTCTTGGTTTTGATGAAATGAAAGATTTGTATGATGCTGATCTTGATTTTTTTGAGGCCTAGAGAAAGTGCAGAGCACCAAATCTGACAAATCACATAAGTAAGTATGATGAGTATTTCATTCAAGAAGGCATGTTGTTTAAAGGTACTCAATTCTGTATTTCTAAAAGCTCTATAAGGTTGAATCTGATTACGGAAAAACATAGTGGTGGATTGGCTAGACATTTTGGAATTGATAAGACATTGAGTTTGTTGAAAGAGAAGTATTATTGGCCACAAATGTATAAGGATGTTCAAAAATTTGTAAAGAGTTGTGGAGTTTGTCAAGTTGCAAAGGGAGTGAGTCAAAATACTAGTTTATATACACCTATTACTGTTCCTAAGAAACCTTGGACTAACATCAGTATGGATTTTGTTCTTGGATTACCTAAGACAGTGAAAGGGTATGATTCCGTATTTGTTGTAGTGGACAGATTTTCATTGCATACCATGTAAGAAGAAATCAAATGTTGAGCATGTTGCTGAACTTTTCTTTGAAGAGATTGTGAGATTGCATGGATTACCAAGAAGTATTATTTTTGACAAAGATAGTAAGTTTGTTGGTTAATTTTAAAAGACTTTTTCGAAAAAGATAGGTACTGAGTTGAAGTTTAGTTCTACATTCCATCCACAAATAGATGGACAGACATAGGTTGTGAATAGAAGCTTGGGTAATTTGATGAGATGTTTAGTTCAGAATAAGCCAAATAATTGGGAGATGGTATTGGCACAAGCTGAAATTGCATATAACAATTCTATGAATAGGAGTACAGGGAAGACACCTTTTGAGATTGTTACTGGAATGCATCCTAGAGGTATATCAGATTTGAGAGATGTTGTTGGTGAAGAAAAGAGAAGCACTGCAGGAGAAGAATTTGTAGATTTTATGGAGTCTTTGCATAAGGAAGTGAAGTTGAAGTTGGAACAAAGTAATCAAAAATATAAGGAGAATGCTAATCAGTCTAGAAGACACCATGATTTTCAAGTTGGTGATGAGGTGATGGTTCATCTGAAGAAAGGAAGATTCCCAGCTAGAACAAATAGTAAGCTGAAGATGAAAAAATTTGGACCTTGTAAGATCTTGAAGAAGTTTGACAGTGGTAATGCTTATGAAGTTGAGTTACCTAATGACATGGATATATCTCCTATATTCAATATTCCTGATTTGTATAAGTATCATGAGTCAGAGGATGAAGTTATTGTATTAGATGATTATCCTAAGAAGCAGATTGAAGAAGTTGAACAAATATTGGATCAAAAAGTTGGCAAGAGCACAAGAGGAAAACATTACTATGAATATTTAGTGAAGTGGAAGAATAGACCAATTGAAGATGCTACATGGATTTCTCAATCTGAGTTGGATTCAGCTCAGGTTGGGACACTTGCATGATTCAGGAGAATCATTTTCTCCAACCCCGGTTGTCTAATGTAGGAGCATCTTGGGTTTCCTTGCAAAACCTTCACTTTGTTGTTTCTGCCTATTGGTGCTAGGTGATCCTTTGGGTGCCGAGTTCCTATTGGTGTCGAGTGATTTCCTTTGGGTGCTAAGTGATTTACTTTGGGTGATGAGTTCCTATTGGTGCCAAATAATTTCCTTTGGGTGTCGAGTTCCTATTGGTTCCAAGTGATTTTCTTTGGGTGTCGAGTTCATAGTTGTTGCCGAGTTATTTTCTTTGGATGCCGAGCTTGTGTGGATGTCGAGTGCCAGTTTCCATTTACTGAGTTGTTTGTGTCTGGTTCTAGTTTGGGCCAACTCTGCTCGCATTTAATTTCTATTAGGTAGTTAATATTTGTAAAGAGCTGACTTGTGGCTTCTCTATGTTCTAGAATGTTCTGTAAGCCATTTTGGCAAGCATAAATAGAGTGCTTAGGCTTAGATTAAAGGTAGAACTTAGAGAGGATCAGCTAGATTATGTGAACTTGAAGTTGGTTTTCTAGATTTGAATCTATTTGTAATTGGTCGTAACCCAGAAGGCCTTACAGCTGGGCATGTATGAAGATATTTTGATGAATCGATAAAAGTATTTCACGTCCTCCTTTGGTTGTTGTTCCTTGTGTTTTCTTATGTTGAGTTAACTCTTGTAGGGTGGTTTCGATAACTGGGTGAGCCTTTGGCCCTAGTTATTCATCCTTTGCCTGCATCAAATAACCCTGTCAAATCTTTTCATAGGTTGTAGAGAGGCCAAATAGGTATCCAAATATATAATTTATTTGTTTGATGTTTGGGGAAAGTTGGGAGAAAAATGCAAGAGAACAGCCATCTAGGTGACATTAGGCCTATTAGATGAACTTTCTATTTCCCTTGTAAATCCATATAAGTTGAAGGTAATTGAAAATTATTTGAAAGAGACGTTATCATCAAACCTAGAAAAAGAGTTCAAGAGCCAAATTTATAACTGTAACAATAAATTCTATGCACAAATTTATAACAATAACAACATATAACAATGTACAAAATTTATCTCTCTTATCAGTTTTATATACAAAATTTGGCATCTAAATACACACATGTTACATCTCTTATTTTATCTTTATACAAAATATGGCATATAGATATGCACATGTTACATGTCTTCTCTTATTTATATACAAAAGTTGGCATCTACCTATGCACATCACTGCGAAGTTGCAACATTTCATGTAACATATATACAAGATTTTCAAAAGTATTCTACCATATGTAGAATGATTCAGCTATATAGCACACAATCAATCAAGAGAACCTTCTAGATCATTATTGCTTCATGATCAGATTCATGTACTTTCCACAACTTCTTGTTAAGAGGCCTACTATGATACAGTATGAATGGAATATTTATTGCAACAATAAGGTTAGAGTAATGAAGAATTGAAAACCTTAGAGACCCTAGAAAAGTTCATGACAAATAGATCTTTGATGTATTTCTCGTTGTAGGTCTCTTTGTGATATTTCCAATTATATGTTATAATAGAAAATTGGATTGTTAGGACTCCTAGAAGTTATGTCGTCAAAGCTCAAGTTTCAATTAAAACAAATCCACCTAGTCGGGAAATTGAACTAGTGAACTGTTTGGTGTCAAAAGAGGACAATTGTACTCTATAATATATTCTAAGGTAATTTTTGGTGTTACATAGACAAGGATGAATGAGGGTTGTAAGATAGTGTTACAAAAGTGTAGATTGTGAATGTATCTTGCCAATCATTATAAAAATAAGGCCCATTTGCAATTGTAGCAAGTTATTTCGAAAATGTTGTAATGTCATTTCATTAAAGATAATAGACAACAAGAATTTCTATCCTTTCATGTTTTTATTTATTTCTCTAGTGTGGTGTATGTGTTTGGGTGAGTAAAGGGAGTATCCTTCATCACCTACAATATTGTGTACACTTTTTTAAACATCATTCCATAGCACCATACTAACAAATGAATAAACTAGACAACTAGAAAATGACAATAAAATGTATTATCAATTATATAACATTTCACAAATTCATATATAACTAAGGATCGTCCACAATAATACAAATAAGATGATATTATGAGCAATGAAGGTTAACAAGTGATACTACATTGAAGCACACATTAAGTGTTGTACAAAATTCATGTTGAATCCTACTCCTTAGCCTTATCTTGGTATTGTTCAGAGTAGGGTGCAATGTGATCCTAACCACAATGAATACAATCCCTATCCACCTCATTTAAGTGGCTTATGTGGACAATGGTGAGAGAAAAAACATTACTACCAACCTACCAAGCACAAATTCAACTTCCTAATCACTAGTCACCAATATGTCAACTACCTCTTCCTACTTCCCATATCAAGATGTGCCAATTGTAGAGGATGAGTTGTGGATTAATCTCTTACTCACCTATTCATCATTAGAATTATCTTATCTCTATAGCTCACTAGACAACTAAACATGAAATGTGGTTCATTGCCTTCACATTGATGGCCTTAAGGCCCACATGCCACTAGTGAAATCCATCTTACCCTCTAGCATACATTAGATGTCCATTACTTGCATGTTGTTGACAATAAGGTCCACGAGTCATTAGTAGAATCTATCTAGGCCTCTAAAGAAAATGGGCCAGCTACCATTTGAATGTTATTTACACTAAGGCCAAGGATAACTTTGTGAATGTTATATATAATACAACCCAATTGGCTTAAGTGAGAGTTGTATAAATTAAATGATAGAATTTAGAAACCTAAATTAAGAAGAGTAAAACTACTAAGATAATTTCAATGGTTGATAAAATAGGGGTGTTGTCATTGTTATAACTTGTTTATCACAGTGAAGAATTAATTGAGCTCAATTCATAATATGCAAAACGATATAACATGAATTAGGTAACTCCCACAATTGGCAAAATCAAGTTTGTAGATTTTTTTTAAAAATAAGAAAATAAATAAATTTGAATGCATAAATGATCTTGTTGCATGAATTAAGTTTAATTGTCTCAAAATGTGTTATCAAATGTGTTTGTCTTGGTAATTTAAGCAAGAAGATAATTCAGCCTTTTTGGGAGCCTATTGTGTAAAGATCTTGATTCAATAGTGTTCACAAAAAAAAAAAAGTGAAGCAAACAAGTGTCTTAATCATTGTAAATGTTGATGTTATGCTAATTTAATGTTTCTCTACTATAATGACGCTTTCCCTTGATGACTCTTTTATCATCCAACTACATTAGGTTTTATTCTTTGATAGAACACCAAAAAGGACAATTTGAATACTCATGCATTGAAGTCGAAGAATAATAGCTATTAAAAACAGGGTTGACTGACTCATTTTAAAATTTATAGTCAAACTTGAGGGTCAACTTTGCAAAGCGAATTCGAACCAAATTCGTGTTTAAACCTTAAAAAATGACTTTGGCTAACAAGTGGAAAATTGTAGATCATGTTAAAATATTTCTATAAAAGCTTGTATTACTTGCCAACTTTTACATGAAATAATCACATTCCATTGGATTGAAAACAAAGGCAAAGTTTAGGGTGTAATTTTCACCCTTTGCAATTGTTCAATGGATAACACAAAATCATAATCTTGTTTTATCCATCATATTCAATGAAATTAAGGAGAGCATTCAAAAAAATTCTTGCATTCAATGAGTTATGGTGAGTTATTTTTATTTCCTGAAATTCTTCACATTTGAAAAGTAGTGACAAGAATTTGTATTCAATTTTCAAAATGAAAGACCACAAGGCAACAACACTTTCTGAAGGTTTTGCAAATAGGATTAGAAGTAGAGTGGGTTAAACTATAAAGAGAACTCTGTAAGTAAGAACACTCAAGTTGGAGTAGTACTAGAATGGATGACCTCCCAAGAAATCATAATGCTTCACCTCTCTGAACATAACCTTGATACAATGAGTGTCTAGTGTTCTCCATTCATTCTCATGAGAGATGGGCTCTTGTGAACCATACTCATGAGACATGAGTCAATGAGTTTGACCAAAAAATCAACACTGTCCTAACAAAAATATCACAATCTTCCTTGCTCTAGAAAATATCTCTTATCATTGTTAAATCATAATGGATAATGACAATTGAGATGCATATGGTATTTGCAATTTGTATTTAGTTTAGGCTCCAAAAGTACTAATTATTGTTTTCCCTAGATTTGTGTATGGTAAGATCATTGAAATAATATTCGTAGAAAATAACACCATAACAATTATATGAATAAATAGAGAGTGATAAGCGGGAAAGGGAGCGGGTCTGGAGATTTCAAATTGAGAGTTTCCTGTAGATGCGGGAGTGTTGCAAGGGTGTCTGAGATTGGTGAGGGGGAAGATAATGATGATGATGAGGATGATGATGTGCTTGGCAGTGAGAGAGTTTGTTTTTGCGAGCTTTTGGTGGACTTTTCCATGTTGGATCTGGCCATCTTGTTGTCCCAGTGCTCTCTGTTTGTTGGTCTGAAGGCAAGGGTTTTTCAAACACATCATCTTGATCTTGTGTTGTGCAGTTTGGCTGAGAGTTTTTTTCCATTGGGTTGGAACTCATGTTGGTTGTGGCCTTTATTGTTTGAGAAGGATGTGCAGAGATTGGGGTCTGGTCTTTGGTACCATTCCTGCTGATGACAGTGTTGACGGGTTCCTTCAGGATGTCGCTCTTGGTTGGGGACAACTTTCTTTTGAGGGTTGTTGTTCGATTTTTGTGAAGGTTGGTTTCGCCCTTCTATGGCTATGGGGAGAGAGGTTTCCCCTAGTTTCGTAGCTAGTTGTGATGGTAAAATGGGCAAGGGTGGAGGTATTGGATTTCAAAGCTTGTTCCAAGGCTCTCATTCTCCCTAGTTCATCTTACCTTGGAATGACATTTTTTGGATCACGTCTTTTGGACCCTGTGTCTTCCCAAGAGAGCTTAGCTATCTGCATGGAACTCCTCGCTTTTATGCTGATAAAGACTGGGTTGGGATGGTTCCTCACCCGCTCCCTATGCTAGATGGTATGATGGGTTGCTACCTTTGGGGCAATCTTGGGTTGTGGAGGCTCATGCGGCTTGTCTCTCTTGGGCACTACTGGTTTCAAGCATTAGGTTCTTGTGCCTTTATGCTAGTTGATCGGGCTTGGGTTCCCCCACTAGTGGGTGGTTGGTTCTTTCTTTGGAAGGTTCTTCTTTGTCTTCTCATTATGAGTAAAATGTTGTTACATAGGTGGTGGGCTTGGATGTTTATCTCCACTCCTTCTCGCATGGCTTCTATGGAGGTGAAGCTATCTCCTATTGAGGTGGAGAACTAGTGTGAGTTGCTAGTTGTGGAGGAGACTCCTATTGAGGGTGACATTCTTAAGGCTGTTGCTTTTGATAGGTTGGGGGGTTGGTGGTTCCATCTTCCTAACCTTGATGTTTGGTTCCTTGTTGGGAGGGCTCTCCATTGTCCTCTCATTATGAGTAAAATGTTGTTATAGAGGTGGTGGACTTGGATTTTTGTCACCACTCCTTGCCTAGCTTCTATGGAGGTGAAGCTATCTCCTATTGAGGTGGAGATCTAGTGTGAGTTGTTGGAGACTCCTATGGAGGGGTACATTTTCAAGGCTGTTGCTTGTAATATGTTGGGGGGCTGGTGGCTCCACCTTCCTAACCTCGATGTTTTGATCTTCTCTCACCATGTTTCTGTTGTGGGGGACCCTTTCACTATTGAGGTGGGAAAGGCGGAGACTGTTGTGTGGTGGAAGATCTTTGAAAGTGCTGGCTTGAGAAAGGGGCCAAGATGGTTATGGATCTCTGGTTCTAATAGAGAAGAAAGGATAGACAGGTTGCTGCCTTGTTTAGTTGTTCAATTTTTATGGTGATGAAAGGGCCTCATTCTTCTTGGTTCTTGTCTTCTCGTGATTCGATGTAAGCTGAAAGTTTTAAAGGGCTCATCAAAGTCCTTGGTTCTTGTTTTTGCTTATGTTTCACAACTTGTATGGGGGCTTGTCCCAAGGTGTGTCATTCTTAGACTTGTCTTTGACAGAGGTAAGTCTATATTGTAGATCCTTGGTGATCCTAGATTTGGCATTAGGTGCTGTTAATTTTGTTTAGCAGTATCTAGTGCGAGTTGTTTGTACCACGAGCCAACACCCTCTTGCTACTTTTCTTAATTAAAAACAATTATATGAATACAAAAGTACGCCACAAAAAAATGAATAAAAGCTATTTCGGATGGTAAAGAAGATTTCATGTAGACCTCACAAGGGGAATATTGATGTGCCTTTGAAGATATGGAAAAGGCAAAGTGGGGAAGTAGAAAACATTCATTACAACAATGTTGAATACACCAATATAGCTATATGGAATGGTCCAAGCTTCAAATGATCAATTTCTAAGAAATATTAGAAACATCAACTGATTATCAATCTAGGGTATTTATATACCTAGATTTTATCCTCACCCTCATAGCAACATCAACTGATTATCAATCTAGGGTATTTATATACCTAGATTTTATCCTCACCCTCATAGCATTGCATGGTCCAAGCTTCAAATTATCAATTTCTAAGAAATATTAGAAGCATGAACTAGATAATCAATCTAGGGTATTGTATACCTAGATTTTATCCTCACCCTCATAGCATTGGACTCGACTAAGCTCCCTAAAAAATGTAACACGATCAAATTTTATTAAAAATATATATATCAACTTTTTACAAAATTTTAAGCATTTGTTCTTCATGATCTGTATACATGATCTTTATATTTTGTGGTAGAAAACTACAAAAAAAATTGAAAAAAGTCTGTTATTACGAATCTGGAATTAAAAAATTCACATTTTTTTTATTTTTGATACATTGTGTAGGAACTTATAGCCCGTGCCCATAATAAGTGACAAATATCTTGGCCTTTTCACCATTAAGCTAATTGCAACTTTCTAAAAATCATCGAATTACAGGGTGTTGATTTATAGTATAGTAGTAGGGTAGAGAATGTGTCTCCATATTGTCCTAGTAATATCTCAACCGCATATAGAACGTTTTCGTTATTTCAAACCAAATTGAACCAAAGAGTATCCAAAACTTTCTATCTCCCAAGCGCAGGGTGCCAAAACATTTGTAAATGCTTCAGTTTCCACTTCATGCCATAGCATGCGAATCCCATCTTGACGGGTAGCATGACACTCAAACTAAATCCTGAATGGGTGGTACCATATCTGAATTGGCTTAGCCTCCTTGCGCATACAAGTCAGGCATATAGCATACAAGCATTTCCTTTTGACCATGTAGAGAAACAAAAAATTTAATCACATGACTACTGTTTCATAGAATCTTCCATGACATTCTGTTCTGTTCAACACTGAATCATTAATCTTTCACTGATTTAATCTGTTCGATTTAGGAATAGTGCATTTTGAGTACAGCAGCTTAGCCCTCACCAGAATGACAAATGGTGGCCTTGGCCAAACTCTGCAACAAAAGATTAAGAACTCAAATAATAGGCCATGCTTTACTCAGCTGTGCATCTGGAACGTAAGAAATCCAAGAATTTCAGACAAGCAAGTCTTTTATGGTGAAACAAAAAAACTTATATATTTAAAATTGGCTATTTAGGACGGTTAAAATTTCTGCATAACTGTTATGCATGTGTGCACATTCCTGATGTGTCAAAAGATTAGACAATTAGGAGTTTTCAACCCATTGGTTCCAAAAACATGTTCGGTATGTATTTGTGCGTGAAAAGGTTTCTAGAATTATGCACAACTATCTTGCACTCGATTGCATCAGAGCCCTACAGTTGAGCCATAAAATTAGACATTTAGAACAGTTAAAATTCCTGCATAACTGTTATGTATGTATGCGCATTCCTGGTATGTCAAAAGATAAGACAATTGGGAAGTTTAAACCTATTGGTTCTAAATCCATGTTCGGTACGTATTTATGCTTGAAAAGGTTTTTAAAACAATGCATGACTCTGGTGCACTCCATTCCATTAGCACCCTACAGTTGAGCAATGTTACACAAAGGTAGTAATGGGATAGCCGATAGGTGACCTCATGGAAAGCACCATATTGTAACTTTTCTGATCAAAAGTAATAGCCCTGCTTTACAGCATCTGATTGGAAGTGAAACTACTCCTCATCTTCCAGAGTAAATCTGGGCCTCTTTCTTCTGGAATGGGCAGACTTCTATGTCTTTTAAAAGCAATTTAGATTTTTTGGGGGCAATAATACCACGATATAGTATTAATATGTTGCTCAAATAAGTAAGGTTTGTACTACGCCACAACAACAGGGATGGCTATTTTTTGGATTAAGGGAACTTATATTGCAAAGATTATATAGAGATATGTTAATAGAAACTTTTCACATTGAATATAAACTATAAATGTTATGAATTTTAAATCAACAAACATTTCAATCATCATAAAGGAAGGAAGCGAGGAAAGGTTTGGAATCTGCAGCGCCCATGATCATGTCACAGGCTACATTATAATTATTGATATGAAAGATGACATATAAGGTATTTTACATTTAAACATTTAATTGCAACTTGGCATATTTTTACAGACCCTCTGGCCCTCTCCACAGTGACAAGACCCAAGCTCTCAATAGAGAGGTCTGCAGATAATTCAGAAAAGTTGCATCAATGCCATCAGTCATTAACCCTTCCCTCAGAATTACCTTGATGTAAGGTGGTAAGCAATTGCTTATAATTCAATGGATCAATCATGTTTAATCTCAAGCAACAGAGAACTTGTTCTGGCAATTCTTCAGGTTTGTTCCCCTGTTTCACAATATTGAGGATTAGCAGGACAATTTGAAATAATAAAATATGTGAAGTTGATAATAGGCACATTCCTACAAAATCTCAACTTCCAAATGACATCTTTGGAAACTTCAGAGGTTAAAACGGAAGTAAAATTAAAAACCCTAATGGTCACAGGTTTATTGTTTCCCTGTGCTTAGAACAGCATAATCATTTGCATAGCACCTTTGTTCCTTTCCCACAGTAAGCAGAAAGGGAAAAACAGTGTACCTCCAAAATGTATAAAAATATGAATAGTTCTCATAGAGATAAAGAAGTAAAGAAATCTCTCACTTTTCTCTTGTCAAATACCTGAATTGTCAGACCAATATCCAAGACGCAAAACTTCAATTGATTCTGAAATGCTTCAATCCCCTTTCTTGCAATATAACTAAATCGATGTACATCCAAATCAATCTCAAAATAATTCGGACCCTGGCACATGAGTGTTAAGAGTATTACTATTAAGTTTCCATCTGGGCATGGAACTAGGAAAAATCAAATTTGTAAATTATTGTCAAAATAGAATGCTAGAAACCAGTTGCTAAAGTTTTCATGTAGTATCAAGGCTAGAAAAAAGTGACAAAGGCAACAGAAAGTTAGCATTAAAAGAATGATTTTCTTCTGGATACCATGTAATTGTCCAATCTGCAACACCTCAAATCACAGAATTATGCAATATTTTCTATACAAGTTCAGTGAACAGGTACTTTAAGTTCGTGTACCCAGGGTCAGTGTGTTAAGAAATCATTTTAGCATCACTAGGTAACCAAAAGTAGGTCACTAAAACTCTAGACTACATCAAGGAAGAGAAAAATCCTAGAGAGGCTCCAAAAAGGGGAAGGAGCAAAACCAAAACTAAAATACAGCTGTGACCACTAATGCATGATCAAGAAACCAATAATAGCCAAGTAGGGAAACAGGATCCTAAAAGAGCATAAGCGAAAAAGTACTGGAGAGATGGGGGATGCATCTCAGCAAATTTCTTTGCCTTCTCTTATAGATTAGTCATTAGTGTCTTTTCCAGTTGAACTAATAGAAGATTTGATAGTATTTATTGGGAAATGCCGAAGGCCATAAAAACCAAGCTAGGGGATTTTATGAGTAAGCAAGACGCTCCCTCTAGAATCAGTTGCTAAAGTCAAAGGCTGATGAGACTCTCGTAATAAGGAAGCTCATAATATGCATCCACCCCATGGTTGGGAGCTACCCAAAGACAAGCTGATCTATGTCATCAATGAATCAAGTTCCTTGCCTGAACAAAGCAGGACCGTATCAAGGGGCAACATGCTAGATCATGAGCAGAATTGATAAGCTGTAAGAAATGCCACCTCATAGTCTATCCCCATATATGTGTAAATGGTATCCAAAGGCCATTTAGGGTTGCCAAGCTCCTAGATTGGCTAAGAGGTGATCAAGTTGGGGGCTTGTTGTGACCTTTTCACACATCGTCCCATTGCAAATGGGGACCCCCTCTTTTTGCTGAATAAGTCTAGTCTTTTTGCAGTCAATATTGTCTCCTGACCCTTGAACTATTTTGATGATTTGTCCAAAGTTTGGAATTAAGGGTTACTTGCCTTTGGCTATAGGGAAAAAAAAGAAATTTTGTGAAAAACAATGAATTCGACCATGTATAAAAAGGAATTGATGTTTTGGAGAGGTTGCCAGTGAAATGTTGAGTGTTTTAATGTACTTTCTATTTTTATAAATTTTAATTTTTAGTATGTCTATTTTTAGTAAGTTTCATGGTCTCTAATTGGCCTAATTTTGTGTTTGAAAGCTTACTATTTATAGTATGTCTATTTTTGGCAGCTTTGTTTTGACAACTAAGGACCCCTAACGATATCTAGATCTATAGCTGGAAGAATGGGCACATGAGGTTGTTGATCCCACAATGGTTAATTCTTAAGGAACATCCAAAAAAGGGAGGGAGATGAAATTTCACGAAGTCTGAGAAAATTCATCAAGGTGGCATAGTGTTTGATCAAAATGTTAACAATATTAGCTTAATGAAATTGAAGCAAAATATTAGTTATATGGTTCACATGTCTGATGATAAATCAGTATATTAAATATGATTATACATGCACACACACACACACACACATATGTATGTACAGATTTATGTATTGTTATTTACTTATACTCGAACTAATGTGTGTATATATATATATATATATATATATATATATATATATATATATATATATATATATATATATATATATATATATATATATATCACTATTCAGAATGCTGATCAAGTTATCATAAGTCTGAATATCATCAAGGTAAATAGCGATCTTGTATAGACTATAACATGAACCGATGCATGATCAGTCACTAGCCTTAAATAAGGTTTAGTTTATGATAAATGTTATTGCACTTGATCAGTTCTTCTTAACAAATTTTAGTTATGTGTTGATGTATGGTTACGTAGGGTCATACCCCTACGTAAAAATACCTCAACTCATATATATATGATATGTGTTCGTGAGTTCTGAATACAATCAATTACAAGGCATTACTATCTCAGTAAAGCTCAGATCTGCATATTATATATATATATGAAGATTTCAGAATATAGATATTAAGAAGATCAGAAATCTTCACATAAGGTTCATTATTTTTTCAGTTCAAGTCTCCAGCAATAAACGATCATAAAACTTTACACAAAAGAGCATGAAAACGTTGAAAGAATGGCTAAGTGTAGGAAAAATCCTCCTCTATCCCAAAAGTGTGCCAAAGCGTTCCAATGGAATGAAAAACAAAAAATTGGCTAAGTTTGGAAAGGAGTTTAATTTTTCGAAGGGTGTGCCAATGAAATTTTTTGTTTTGATGAAATTACTAATTTTAGCAATTTCAATTTTTTATAAGTTTCAATGTGCCTTGGATTGGCCTGATTTTGTGTTTAGACAAACTTACTATTTTTAGTAAGTATATTTTTGGCAGGTGTATTTTGGCAATAGGTGACAAAGACTAATAGAGAAACAAAAACTATTTAGTTTTGAATCTCGAGGAATGAATAAAGAGGTAATTGACCCAAAATGCACTAAGTTTGAGAATGTTCTTGAAAACATCCACAAAGAAAATGTTAAAATTTCACTATGCATGGAAGAACTATATCTCATTTGCACTCAAGGATGCTAGTTCACTGTTGTTAAGGAATTTTCTCAAAAGTGTGGAATGCTCCTATGTGTCGTATTTGTACCTTAGGAAGAGGTTGAAAAAGGAGGTTAATATCCGTGTGAGTATGGAATCCCTCCTCTGTATATCTAAGATGCGTTCAAGAGCAAGGTTGAATAAAACAATAAAATTTGACTGTGCCAAGTAATCTTCTATATCTAATATGTGTGCCCGTGAAGAGAAGTGGCTAGAGAAATGAAAATTGAAGTTCCTAAGGAGATATTTTGATAAAATATGGCTTGGCAAGTCGGTCAAGTTTGTACAAATGAGGAGAATCTAAAACTATCTTAATTTTCCTCCTGAGATCCAAAGATCCCAATTAGGAAGGAACAAGGGAGAAGAATTCAAATCCCAAACGCTCAAAGCCAGTTTGGTTGTTGGAATAGGAATAGAAAATTTGGAATACATTTTCTATTTTCCGTTTGGTTCGTCAATTGGATTAGGGAATAGGAATACATATTCCCATTCTGCTTCTAAAATGAGCTTATACCCATTCCAAAAAATAGTTGATATTGGAATAGCCATTCCTATTTCCAATATGCATTCCTATTCTCCATTCCTATGCCTGCAACCAAACAAGCCCTCAAGGAAGACATTTTAGTTCTTGAGATCTAATTCATGTATAAAAGAAATTCCAAAATGACAGAATCATCAACAAGGGAGTCCAATCCATTTCTAGGAGGTGAATTCTCAAGCGATTGCATTGAAGTATGAGAATGTTCAAGGCGAGATAGTTTTAAAAAGTTAATCAAAGTTGGACCTTGGTCCAAATGATGCATACAAAAAATGCCCAAGCCTACATGGTACCCAACATGTTGACATGACACTAAGTCATCTTCACCAACTAAAGATAGGTGTTCGAGTCAACACGTCCAAATTTGGTGCATTTAAAGATGAGAATCGAGCATAATCTATTCTAGGAAAATGGCCATTAAATGCTTAGTGGACATCCTACCTCATTATAGGTTATCTTTGAGCACTTTCCACTAAGTTGGCGACCCTCTTCTGCTTTGTCCATGTGCACTCACTCATGATGGTATCTCTCTCCTTGTCCTAACCCTAATTAGGGTTGAGGTGGCAAGGTTCAAGCCCTCAATGGCCCTCAATGTTGTTTCACCCGGAGCTACAAATTGTAATTTGAAAACCTATATAAAGGCCATGCTTTCTTATTTGTAATGTAAAAGAAGGGGAGATAGATAGATAGTTAGCTTATTAGAAGTAAAGAGCTCTTGCTCCTTAGAGTAGTAGGATAGGAGAAGAGGGAGACATTGTTGTAAGACTTCAGGAAATAAAAAATTGATTTCATCGAAGATATGGTGGATTCATGTTTATTTCAGCATGTTGCATGGTGTTCATCCAATTGCTCAATTATTAGATAAAGTGCTTTGATTTTGATGGAAAATGTAATGGTGTTTGATGAATTTTCATGGCTCATAGTTTTTGCATTTATTAATTGTGAGTTGCAATGTTAATTTAGCCTAAACCATTGTTATATGGATGCTCAACTTTGATCATTAACCCTGGGGTCCCATGGGGGGGGGGGGCTTGGGCTCTATATTTAAGGAGCTGGAGGTCCCATGATAATATTTTGGGGGGGCTAAAGCTTAATTTCGAATCTTTTCCTATTAACTAGGAGCCCCTACTTTTTAGTTGAGCGGATGCAAAAGGGGGGGGCTGGAAATCGCCCCTACTGTTTAGGGAAGAAAACTGCCACTTGGCAAGAACCTACCCTTCATTTTCCCTCCAAATTGAAATCATCCTACCAAAAATTCTAAAAACAACAATTTATATTTTTAATATTTACTTCAATTTAGGAGCTAATTTTTTTAAACAAATTTAAATGTCATGCCCATGAGACCGCTCCCCTTTAAATGTTCCTAAAAAAGCTCAGCAACACCCACTCTATTTTTAAGCAAGCGGGTGCCTATGGGACCCCAACCTAAATGTTCATTGTTTTATGATGGTGTACATTATGATATGAAAACCTTTCTTAACTCTTGGAAGATTGCACCATTACTTGTGGGATTGTAGTTGATCTTGGCAAAGCAAAGCTTGGCTATTTGGAATTTGTCCATCAAAGCAATATCCATTGATATCATCCCTTGGGAGTAGATTTAGATTCTTCTTTCACCCTTCCCCCTATTACTTTAGATTTCATTTTTCATTCAAGGAAGAAGCATCACAAAATTGCAATATTCAATGAACGAGTTTCATCCTACATTGCAGAAGAGGAGAAGAACAATCCAAATGTAAGTCCCTTTATGTTACCAGCATATCACAAAGACCCTTGAGCTCATCCATAGGTCAAAACCTAACAGAAAAGAACCTTGGATTCACTTGTATGATCTTTTGCAACCTAGCACACATGGGATTTTTTTAAAGGAAGGATAAATACCTTGTTATTTTATTATGCATTAGTGTGGCCCCTAGAGAACCTTACCAAAGATCCATACTAAGCATGGCATCCTCTCATAGATAAAAAGGAAAGCATCACTAGTTCAAATATCTAAAGAAAGTAGAGAGAGTTTTGCCTAAGTTCCTCTAGAGGAAATGGCATCTAAAGATGAAGTGCTCATCTATAATCACCTCCTAGAGGGTGTAAAGATGATAGATTTGGTCTTAGAAAAGAAAAATGATGATCCACCCTAGCTCGTTGCTGGTGAGAATACACACACCCTAAATTGGCCAAGGAGAAAACATTGAACCATGTGACAATTGACACTAGATATAGTGAGGAAGGAATAAGATACCATTCTCCACCTATAAGAAATGTTGTACCTAAAAAGCAAGCTTCAAGCTAAGTGGTAAAGAGAAGGAGACCTAGATGTATTGTCAAAATGTCGTCTCTAACAACCCCCTAGATGTATGGTCAAAATGTCGTCTCTAACAACCCTTTTTGGTCTACTCCAAAGGAACTAAGTAGGAGTATCCAAGGAATACATGAAAGAAGACAATTTATCAATAGAAATGTTGATAGAGAGGTGCAAGCTAGTCTTAGAGTACCAAGAATGTTGGCATCTATTGGAGCCCAATGAAGCAATCATCTTAATGAAAATGAAGTGCTAAGTACAAATACCTCTACAACTAAAATTTGAATTCTCAATGGATCTAAATCTATGGATGTCAAAGGTAAGCCAAGATATAGTCATGTGAAACAATAGGTGGGCAATAAATTGGGCCCAGAAATTGCTCTAAGAAACGGCCTATGTGCAATGGATCATGCACAACATGAGAGTTTGGACCCACTCAATACATATTGAAATTCACAAATCCCACACTCTAACGCCCAAACCTCAAAACACAACTAAAATTGTAAACTTGATGATTTTAGTAAAGAGATGTATGTTTCAAGGACCATCTTTCAAGCAGATAAAGAAACACTAATGCTCCAAGATATAGAGAGGCATAACCCTTACAAGGATGTAATTAAGAGGTAAGCTTCATGCTAAAAGATGGACTAGACAATTGAATTCTAGGTACGCTTAAGTCAATATGATGTCCAAGATGCCCCTTGTAAAAGACCTAGAGACAGACAACATTAGGAGATGTTGAAAATCGTGACCTTCATGGTTGACCACAAGCTAGCAAGTTCACAAAAATGACAAGGGCATCAAGGTCCCATTGCAAAAAAAATGAGAGAACACAATAAAAAAAAATAGTATGACTAAGCATTTCATATAAAATATAGCCATCATCCATGTATACTAAAAAATTCCTGCAATCAATCAAAGTAATTGCTCAAGGGGTTTTGTGAGAGAGGACAACATTGCTTGATCCCAATGGTACTATTCACCAAGTTTTTAAAAACGTGAAAAGTTCAAATACCCATACTTGTGCTTAGATAGTGGAGGCCGAAGTGGATGCGTGCGGGTACCTAGAGGTGGACAAGTGCCCTGTGGGTGCCACCCATAAGCCCCTTGAAGCGTTTCAAGCATCCAGACACATTCAGGTACCTATGGGTGCATCTTGGTGGCACCCAGGTGCATCCACGAGCTAATGCCCAGTTAAACACAAAAAAAGCCTTTTTCACTTAAAACACCAAAAAGACGTGCTTATTTGCACATTTTAATATATTTTATTGTGCCAACCCCTAAAACAGCCCTAATAGAAGCCTTTCAACCATTCAATCTCCATTTTGTTCGCAGCTGGGTTTACTCTTCTCATTTGGCTTCCATTTTGGCATTTTGAAGGCAACTTGATTATTTTCGAAGATGATCGATTTTAGGGCAAGAGTTGGCTTCCACAAAGGACTTTAACCTTAGAGGTGCATCTAGCACAAGTGGAACCATTCTTGTATCAACTGATATTGACCTTGCAGCGGTTGGAGATGAGGATCCAAATTATCTTGAGAATCCTTATGATTTTGATTAGTGAATATTGAATCATGAACTATATTTCTGATTTTGTAGTTTGGAGTCTAAAACTTGAGTAAATTCCAATGTGAATATTTGTGCCTATGAAGTTTTAATTTGAAGTTTGAACTATTTAATTAACATATGAAATGTCTTGAATCTTGAATCTTGATCAATGGTGAAGTATCATGTGATACTATTAAATGATGTATGTTTGTATATTTCTAAGTTTGTTAGTCTAAGTTATTGTAGTTGTTTCTTAAATTATTTGCATATATATATATATATATATATGGGGAGGGGGGATGGGGGGTAGAGAGAGAGAGAGAAGTTTCCAAACGCATTCGTATCCAAAAAAAAAAACCCGTATCCTGCATTCACTTCTGAATCGGTAACTTTGGTGAAAAGTATTGAACTATCCAAAAACTATCTCATAGACCATCTAAACTGCCATAATGAGATAATCATGAATATAAACATCATGCATCCTCTAGAAAAGAAAGTGTCTCAAAACTAAGTCAAAGGACTTCTTGATGTTTGTACAACAATTAAGGACTATAGAGGACTGGTAATGAGCCTTCTCAATATAAACCATAATGTAAAGGTTTGGTTAGCAGTCTGTTCATCTCTCTCCAAGTGTCCAAGTGATTACAAAAAATGCATGTATAGCATTGTGGCATAGCTTTGAAAAATTTACAGAATCGTGATGGCTCTATAATTTTGCCAACGTTGAAGAGAGATGAGTAGGCTGAATTATGTATTGGGACCAAGGCTAAGGGAAGGCTTAACAAACCTCATTTAAAAGCTTTTCCAAAGATGAAATTAGTTTGGAGGCTTTCACAATCTACTACTTTTCTGATATGCAATTTTAAAATAACCCTCTCAACAATTAATACAAGAAAATCAGGAGTGAGGACCATGACAATAGGTTTGTTTGGCATATCATAAAGAGAGCTAGCATAGGAAAAATGCCTTTAGTGCTGATATCAAAAGCTATAGTTTTTCTTGCGAAAAGAGTGTGACAAAAGGTCTTAGAGGATTGGTGAAGATCAGCATGTTGGGCAAGTCCTTGAGAAGCGGGAAACTACTATTTCTTTCATCAATGAAGATGGTACTCCCTGTGGACGAAGGTACAGAGGTAGGGTCATGCATTAGAGAGGAAATGCAATATTCTAGCACATCACCCTTTATTTATGCATTTACCATATTTTCTCCTCATCAACCCTCATTCATCCATGCCTCCTTGCCACCGTCTCCCCTCCTTTTTCAAGAATCATTATTTGTTTTAAGGGATTGTCCTAGAATAATGATTTTTTCTCATGATCACAAGACTGTCAAGGAATAAGGAAGAGGTGTCTTATATCCGTGACTTACGCATTATCCTTGCAAGAATATTGAAAACAATACTGCAAGAAGATTGAAGGGAAACCTTGAGTATGAATTCTCCAGATAGCAGACACATAACATCCAAATCCCCTAAGCATTTAACTAGCCACAAGATTAGGTACCTATTTCAAGAGCTTTCATAAAGCCTTGGCTTAAAAGTATAGTATCCAAGTTTGTTCCTTACAAACTTTTTATTAAAAAAGGTTTTACAAATCAAAGTCAGGGAACATTTTGAATTTGACTAAAGCATGGGAACAAACCATCTGAAACCTCGATAATGGTCATATGCACTCACATGCCTCTTTACCTGTTTTTACAATAAAAGTAATTATCAACCTTTTAGATGTTGCTACATAAATTTCTTGAGCTACTAAACAAAAATACGAAGCATCCAGACTATTATATTCATGCATGTTTCTTTATATAAGATGTAAGTAACAAGAATTGGCAAAGAAATATAGTAGATATGATCCAATATTTCATTCTGAACATACAAAACCAAATTTATGAATACATCTTTTCTGGTGTCTGATAAAAGTTAAAACAACTTCAATCTACAAGCCTTTGCTAATAAATAAATCAAGAAAAAGGTTAGAGTTCATCCTGAAACCAGTCAATAGGAAGAAGATAAGGTTGCAAAGAAAAACTACCTTATAAAAACTGTGTTGAGGACGTGAAAGAACAGGTTTTTCATTGTAGGCATGAATAAGCTTCTTTTCAGCAGCACTTACATGAAGATCCTCTAGATTCACCACCCGTCCTAAGATTTTTAATCTTTCTCTAAAAGGGACCAAAGAATCTAAAGCAAAACCTTTTACTTTTTCAATTTCATCATCCATCAATTTCTGCATCACAGCAAATAGAAAGGTCATCTCCATCAGATGCTTAAATAGATGTTGTATAATATGATAGCACTAGATACTATAATAAATAAAACACTATAACATCTATTACAATGAAATCTGGCAATTGTTCAAGCAAATGCACCATTTATGGGCAATAACATATTTCTTGTAAATATTAGATCCATATAATCCATATCTCAAATGCATTTTTCCCATCCAAAAGTTCTCATATTCATAGAATTTACTATCAGTGTGAGTCATAGGTACTTGGACATCTTTTTTTGCAGTTACCATTGGTAAGTACTAAAATGAAATAAGAAAGTGTCAAATCAATAGGATATGTACATTTGTGTAAGGTCCCTCCTCACATGTACCTATTAAATATGAATTTCTCTGTCAAATCTGTTGTAGGAGATTTGAATGGATATGGAGTAATGTTGTAGGTTTTTAGATGTCCTAATGAAAATTGAGAACAACAGATACATCCATGCTTTAATACTTAAAGATTAGAGAACGACTATGTTGTCTCGACTGTTTAAACATTAATTTGCACTAACAATAATACAAGGTGTTTCACTTAATGATGATGTTATTGATTTTGTTACCTCAATGATTAGGACTCTATGCATTTAGATAGTTCAATACTCACTATTGGTGATGTTATGATGTTTAGGTATATGCATGCCTAACAATGATTATTCTTGTATTTAATCTGAATTAATGAATAAGTTATATGTCATATTGATTATGTAATTACTGATGATTAAATGTGAGTAGAAATGAATTAAATAGTTAAGTAATTGAAGCATTATGTTCTGAGTTCGCCTCGATCCATCGTAGCATAGTGATACATTATTATTATTTGGATACTCATGACTCGAGATGTCGATACATTATCTGATGCTTGAACATATTTTATTATTTCATGCTGTGTGATGTTACTTCTAAATATTTGATGTTCGTCATTTAAGGTTTTAGGTATATGTATGTAGATGAATTAGGTAAAATGTAGGATTAACACATTGATTTTGGAATCTTTATGATTAAAGATATAAGTAGGATGAAAGAAACCCTGATTGATGTATGTTTCAATTTATGTGAATTCTTGATACGTATATATATACATATGTACATGTGATTTTTGGGATTACTGATGTGTGCAATGAGTGTGCATATATTTTAGCTGAGGAAACCGACGGAGGAACAGAACTGATCTCTATGTGTTAATTTTGAGAAACCCTGTTGTTCGTAATTCAAGTATTTTAATTGTGAGATGTATGTATGTATTTTCCTGTGATCAGTAAATGATAATGTTCGTAACTGTGTTCTTTTAGTGTCGCTTGACACTCGTGAATTGTTTATGTTCTTCAGTGTGCTAGTTAGAGTTAGCTATGTAACCTTTGGAACTAAGTCGGTTTAAGTTAGTGTTAGTTTGCTAATTGGGTTCTTAATCAAGTTTAGTCACCCTTAATCTGGATTAGTGCTTAATTTGCATTGTTAGAGTTGTTAGTTGGTCTTATTTATTTTCCTAGTTTTTGTTTGGTTCCAAACCTATTCCTAAGGCTTTAAAACATGGAATATTTATACCCAAGGGGTATGGGTATGGGTTGGGGGTCTTTTCCAACCCCTAAGCCCCTTTTATTGACTTTTGAGGCCACTCAAAAAGTCTCTTTTTGCTTTTGTGCGAAAATTGACTATGGCTACCATGAGTTTCATCACCCCACCTCCATTTAGTGTTTAACCATAGTATGGGTTGAGTTAGGAGCCTCTAGATTTGTAGGTGGGTGGGAGAAGTTATTGATCCCTTTGGTGGTTGAGTTTGAGGCTTATTTAGAGGCCCTTCTTGGACTAGTGGAGGTTGTTACCCAATCTCTACATTTAGAGAGGAGTCTTGGAAGATTGGAGCAAGGAAGGGGAAAGCTCTACTCAAACTTGTGCATTTGCCATTACCTCTTTGTGAAGGTAGGAATTCTCATCTCCCTTGTTCAGATTTCATGTTTGTTTCATGCTTATGCTACCTTGTTGTTGTTTGAATGTTTGTATGTTTGTGGGTATGTTGGGAAGATTTGAAAACCATGTTATTTTGGATGATTTCTTTTCATGTTTATGTTTGAAATTTTTGAGATTTTCTTGCATGGGTGTTTTGGTATTATTCACCCTTGGATAGGGCAGAAGTGACCAATTTAGGGAAAGGTCTGTTTAGTTGGACTCCAACCAGTGCAGAGTCTCTTCTCAGGATGAGAAGAGGGAGAAAGGGTAGGGTGTTATGGGCCCCTATCTGTCAGCACAAACCTTGTATGATTATGGTATGTTGAAATGGAAGAACGGAAGTTCTTGGTTTATAGCCCCGATTGGGCATCTGTTTGGTGTTGTGCTTGACTTCTCCTGGTTGGAAGAATCCACCTTTCTCTAGTCTTGATTCATTGTGAATCCTATTGTGTAAACCATGTATGAATATGCATGTTTGATTGTCTCTTGGTTATGCTTGGTTGTCACTCGATCAGATTTTGTTCTCTCCACGGTTCTTAGAAATGTGTTGCAAAAATTGATATGGAACCCTTGTTAAGGGCCATGATGGAAATATTTATTGATTGTTGAAATTTAATTACATTCGGGATTAGAATCCTGTGTAGAAATGTATTTTAAACTTCTGTTGAAGTGGCAACGAAGCCGGGTTTTCTTATTGGTTCTTTCCCGGTGGAGCCTTTGAACCAGGTAGTTTAATAGAAAAATGAGATTGAGTAAATATGCTTGTATTGAATCTTATAGCTTTGTTTTCAGTTTTGCATATGTAATTTAAAAATGAGATGTGATGGTGTTACCTTGCTGTATTTTTTTTATGATTGGTAATCACATTCGTTTAAATTAGATTAATCAGATAATATGTTGATATATATACTTAGCTATGCAATTTTAAGTTTAAAATATGTTAAGGAAATTTGCTTTCGAGTTGTGTTTAAATTTTATAATTATTCATGAGCGTGAGGAAGTGAAGTGAATTTACTTGAATACTTGTTTATTACATTTAATCCTATTATCACTTTTAAATATTAAAACATAACTTGTTGGCGTTTTTGGGCATGACAATTTGTGTATGGGATTAAAACCAACACAAACTTTTTAGCGAAAGCCATCTCCCTAATAGTCAAAATGCAATGAATAAAACAGCTATGTATCCACAAAAACCAAAAGAAACAATACAGATTTCTAATTTGGCATATGACAAAGTAATGACCCTCAAACCTAGAACATAAAATTGAACAACCTGCAAGAGTTAAGGACCATGAAGCCAGGTTCTGCCGTCTATATAGTCCAATGACCAGATCAGGTCCATAATGGCTTCAAGCTTGGGCCAGTTTGTGTACCTAGATGGCCCAAGTCCGTTCTGAATAAGGTGTGATGCCCAGGTCCATCCCAGATCTGCCTGAGATGCACCAAGTCACGGAACCTTTGTGCCCTGCCATAGCTGGGGCAAACCCAATGCCCATGGCCAGCTTTTATTTGATTTTAAATCATAAGGAAGCACATCAAAATTGTCTTCTTACACTAAATGTAACTACACAATCAGTTGTGTGTTTTGTGGTTAATTTTATGTACTACAAATTATTACTGTTTTTTATATTTTGAATATTTTATACATTCATGTACAAATACTCAAGCCATACTGAAGCCGGATTAACAAGGTGATGAACCACCATAATAAGCCCAGATAAAAATCAGCAAACTCCAAACCTTTACCTGAACCAGCAACTTATAAGCTATAATAACAACAATAGTAAATCTAGTGAAAAATCTTCAGAAGATACAACATTAATTCTAGAAGTGAACTACCAAGAATAACTAAAATGTTTTTCAAAGAACAAGTTCAATGGAATTACACCACACTTTTTAAAAAGAAACAAGTTCCAAGTCACATTCCCCATGCCTACAAAAACAAAGTGGAAGCGAGTATAAGAATAGCAAGATTATTATTGGACAGATGATTGAAAAGGTTCATGCCAGACCCATGGCCATACTCAAACTGTACCAACGAAGGTTAGCAGGTCAATAATGCCAACTCAAGAGCTGAACTGCCAAAAATAACTAAAGTGCTTTGCAAAGAACAAGGTCAATACGGCATTTTAGCAACTAACAAGTTACAGGTCAGATTCCCCACACCCACTAAAACAAAGTGGAACCAAGTACAGGAATAACAAGTTATTACCCAACGGATGATAAATAAAATTTCACTGGGAAACAAGTATTCCTGGTTATCTGTTAGCCCTTAAATGCTGCAGTGATGCTCAAACCAAGTGGAAGGCTGTAAAGCATCCCATAGACACTAGAAAACAATAAGTTGTTTAAGGACAAAGTTTGTTCTCAAAGTGACATTTTACAAGCATTTAGACAATGGCTAACGCTTAGCCAAACTTTGATGCAAAATTGCAAATACTACAGCAAAACGGGAGCAAACTTAGACACAGTACTGCCCAACTCCTAAAACAGGCCAAGGCTCAAACCACTAAGATATATAATTAACACAAACTTAGATGCAATACTACCCAACTCCTAAAACAGGCCAAGGCACAAAACACTGAGATATATAATTAACACCTTAAATCCAAATTTCCATAATAACAAGCCCAAAAAACATGGTAAAGCCTTATTCTTAGCCCTTAACATTGAAGAGCTCAAATCGAACTTCAAATATTCATATGAGAAAAATGGATACCAAAATTACGATATGTTAAATCTTAATAAAATCATTCAATGAGAACACTAAAAACATCAATACTCATCTAGAGGGCATAATCATCTGGAGGGCCTGGCTTAGAGAAAAAGATGGAAAGATGTTACTAAGAAGTTAATGCTACAAGCCCCTAAAAAGCTATCTTCCTACAGACCAGCAGGCCCAAAGTTAATTGGCAACAAAAATTCAAAGGATGAGATGCCAAACCAAAGATCCGCACACAAAAACAAAATGCAAAATCTAAAAGAATCACCAAAATCCTGATACAAGAAAGATGAGTACCTAACATTTTTTAACAGACATTATATCGAATTATATTTCATAATAGATTGTGTACAGTAGAAATCTGGATACCTGATGTATTGATCAGAGTTTCAGCATATGAAAGCATGGCATCTAGTTTATCTAGGCAGCCTATATGTATTATAGGTGTAGTACTTTGAATAGTTTTCCTTCACATAGGGAAAATGAAATCAAGAAGACATTATTAAAATTATTAAATTCCTACTTATCTAAACAGGTAATTGTAAATGTGATATTGCTATCAGGATTCAGCTGGGTAGTTTTCGAGTCAAACTTGTTGTCCTGCATTTTGTCACCACAAAATGTAGGTAGCAGTACGAAACTTTTTCAACTTAGTTTCACACAAGATCACAGGGAGACGGGGAGGTCTCTGGTACTGGTACCGAGATGAGAATTTTTCAAAAATAGGAGACGGAGGTGCTTGGAGACGGCAATTTTTTTCAATAGTTTAAAGAGTCCTATAGTAAATACAAAATAGTAATATTGTAGAACTAAAAGACTAAAGTACATAATAATAGTAATGTCACATTATTATAGAGTCAAATATTTCAAAACTCGCATAGTCACATTATTGTATCTCATAGTCATACTTGTTTTCCAACTATTGCATTTGATCATAATCATATCAGATTGATGATTGCTGAGATTATCATTACATATTCAAATTTAAATTCAAAAAAGTATAGTTTGATGCTAAACTGCCATTACGAAAACAAAAATCAACAAGCTTAGTACTATAAACAAAAACCAAAAATCCATCTAGTACTAGTATGTTGATGGTACTATCATCTATTCCACAAGGTTGTGATCATCCATCTCAAGGTCTTCAGCTATCATGCTCTCCAAAAAACATTTAAATTGTCATTGGTCTTAATTTTTGCATTAAAATTTATTAAAATGAGGGCTAAAATACATAATATAATTTAATATTATATTTTACATTTATTTTTATCTAGGAGACTTTGGGGAGACCTCAATTTTTGGATTAGGAGACTGGGAAACTTCCGGAGACTTCGTCATGAAGTCTCCAACCTTTTTTGAGGTCTCCGAAAACGCTAAAAGTCTTTGAGGTGTGTCTCTATCTACGAGACGTGTCTTTTGGGAGGGAGATGGGTCTCCCGATAACCATGGTTTCGCATTTCACTAACATTAGTTCATTACTTAATTGGTCAACATTGATCAATCAATCAACCCCAATTGGTATGATGAATCCTTTTATTGAAGGTTTTCGTCAAGTCTTTTTTGTTTTTTGTTTTAATAAGCTTATGCTTGATCGTTTAAGCCTTCAACGTCATTTTTCGCATTTCTGAGTGGGTGGGTGTTTGCTTTTGGTCTTTTGGTTTTGTTCAAACCCTTGCTTATTGTTTTCCCTTCGATTTAGTATATCTTAGGGCTTAATTAGACTTGGCAGTCAAAAGATATGATCATCTAAGTGCCCAAAACATGGACTCTCTAGATGCAATTGCATATTTGAAATACCATGTTATCTTTTAATGTTGACATTCACTTTCTGAAAAATATAATATAAATTCACTTTGTGTTATATTTTTAAGTTACTTTATCACTTAAGTGACTATAAAGCACTTTATATTATATTTTCATGTTGAGTTTCTTTTTAATTTTACACTTAAGTGACTTTATTAACTATATAGTTTAATTTATTTTTGAGTTACTTTATATTTTATTTCAAAACATCTAAGTTAGATATTGTTTTTTGAATAATATTTGCACATGATATATTAATTATATAGTGTAAATGTTATTTTTGACCCAATTAAGTGATATTCCTCATAAATCAATTAAACATGTGCTTAATTGATCACTTAAGTTATGCAAATACACTTTCAACCCATTTACATGTTTACATGTAAAGGGCCTCCAAGCGTATGTTTTGCATGAAAATGGTCTTTTAAATGTTAAAGTGTTATATTTAATGCTATTGGAGACCCCGATTTTGCATTCCCAAGCCAAATACGGCTCAAATACATGCATTTTAAGGGCACATTTTTGCTAAAAACGCCCAGAAAATTGGGTTTTTATCCACATTTTTGCATTCTGGAGCAACCTTTTTGCATTTGGATCCATGTTATATCATTTAGGAACACGTTTTTGCATTCACATGTCAAAAACAACCAATATATATGCATTTAGGAGCCAAGTTTTTACCAAAAACGCCCAGAAAATGGCATTTACAGCCCATGCGTTTGAATCTAGAGGGCATATTTTGGAGTTTTATACATGCTATTGCCATTGGAGGTCATGTTTTTGCATTTCCTTGCAAAAAATGATTCATGTCATGGCCTTTGTAGATTGCATTTTTGATAATAAAAAAATGTCTGAATACATGAATGCTTTGAAAATGTTTTGCATTTGAGGTATTAAGATCACGTTTTTGAGCATTTACATACAAAAACGCCTCATGCATTGATTATTCAAAGCCATCATTTGCAAGTATTGAAAAGGTCACGGGAGTTGTTGAAAATTCGAAATTGGAGAAGAAACATTCTTTCAAACCTATCAATCTTCCACATTTGGCTCTTTGATCTCCATGTAAGTTGAAGTTTTCAAACCTTTACTATTTTTTGCATGTTTTGGCTTATCATTGTACACTTGTTCAAAGACATGCCATGTATTTTGCAAATTTCCTTTAAATACGATGAAAAACTTTCATTCTCAAATACTTGGAATTTCCCCAAAGTCCAATTTCGAAATTACATGTAAGAGAACGACTTGGTATTTGTCATGTTCAAGTCAAAAACTGAAGGTATGTTTTTGTTTTGTGCATAGTTTTGCTTGTTGTTTGCAAGCTTGTTTGGAAGAAAGTTGAGGATTCCTTCCCAAGAATGCAAGAGCATTCTGCACCTTTCAATGTAAATGCATCACATCTTTCCATATTTTACCAACAAATGTCAAGGCAAATTAGGTCTATTTCCCAACATATGCAATTACATTCCATCCTCCATCCACATTTACATGTAATTCCATCTTTCAAACCCAATTACATGTTTACATCAAGTAATAATTACATGTAAATCACTTTACATGTAAGTGCCTCCAAAGAACCCGATTTTGGTAAAAGCTCACACTTTTAAACACCAAAGTCATCATTTCCACACATCCATATGCGTCCCACTATGCATTCTTTGCCATACCCACAAAAGCCCATCTTTGCTCACATGCAATTCACCCTTGAGAGTCTGACTTTGGCCCTTTTCGCCCAAATACATATGCTTTCCGGTTCATTTCCAGCCATTATATGTGTTGTGTAAGTATTGAATCCATACTTCGAACACTTATCCTTCATTCACACTCGAAAGTCTCAAAGCTTTCATAGATTGAATCCCACTGAAACTTTCATGTTGCAGCAAGTCAAGATAGGCCAAAATTTCAACAAAGAATGAAGACATCCAATAAAGGTGTGTTTTGAAGCAAAAGAAGAAATAATTCATTTGGTCTCCATTTTCCCAAGGGTTGTCCGAGAACCTAAGTTCGTGTGGGAATACGCCAAGCACTTTGCTTCAAAAAAAATGAGTTAAAAGTGTTGATGGAAAGTTATTTTGAGTTACATCCAGACACCATCGAGAAGGTTTTCAAAGTGTCAGAGACTCTAGAATTTGCTAATCTACAAAGGAGAATATATGACAACTCGAACGAGAAAAATCTTGATCACATCAGGTTTTCAAATGACAACTACAAACTCATCAAAGAGAATACAATTGTGCACAATATAGGAATCCGTGATCCCACAATCATCACAAAGTACAAGGATTTTGTTGATAGTCTACAGGATTGATTCATTTAGAATCAATAGTTTCAACATTTCCTTCAAGTGTTTTCCAGCTTTGTAGATGTAGAAGATGGATTGCATGTAATCCAATCACATGTAACTCAAAAGCATGTAATGCAATCGCATGTAATCTGATTTCATGTCCTTTAGACATGTAATCCAATAATTCTTCTCACCTAGTTAGACTAGGTCAAAGTTGGCTGAGGTGCTCCTATTTTTTCCTCATTTTTCTCACTTCTTTTGACTATATAAGAAGTACCCCCCTCATTGTAAAAGTCATCTTTTGTTGTATGCAAGAAAGCTTTGCCAAACTTGTGCAACCATAACTTTGATTGTGTAGTACCAATTTGGGGGAAAAGTCAGTAAAGGAAGTAATTGGATTCGAAGCTTTGACTAAAAGCAATTGTGATAGTGCAAATTAGAAATTTTGACTATAGTTTGTGCCTATTGTCTTTGATTCATTTTATTATTGTGTTCCGTCATAGATCATGGTAAGTTAAGAAACAATCGGAGCCAAAGCTTTGATTGGGGGTGGTTATGGTAATACATAGATTAGAAACTTTGACTGTAGCTTGTATTGTCGTCTCAGTTCACAAAGAAATAGTTATAATTCCCTACTTTTGGAAGTCTTTGCTCCCCAATAGTAGAGGTTACTTTGATATAACAGATTAAAACCGGACCTAGAGCCAAATCGGTACGCTTTCAATCAGCCTTTGAGTTGGTGTTGGTTTATCAGTATCATTGTTTCCAACTATTAGATAGAAGTGTAGTTAGAGATTTCATCTTGCCCATTACTCGCTCTGCGGGTAAGTGGATTCTTTCCTCAAAGCTAAGAGAAAAGAATATAGGTAACACCCTTTACAAATCTCTCAACTCCTTGCTTACCTTGAGTTGATCCAAGGAATGGTGAGAAGGGGGAGCCTTCTCTTTAAGGTAGGAGAGACTTTGTCTCATATGTTGTTGCTAGTCATCTTGTTTTGCAACTAGATTTTCACAAAACTGTCAGTTGCAAAATATCCACCCAAAAAAACTTATTCACCCATGTTTCATGAGTAGCGGTTACATAGGTCAATAAGTTTGACTCATAAACTATATAATTGAATCCTGATAGCAATATCACAATTCGACTTGTTGTGGCAAATATCTCCTACTGATCAATTGATGAGCTAAAGGAGCTCTACAACGAATGGCTCATAAGGCACAACACTTGCTGAAGGTTTTGCAAATGGGGTAGCAAAACAAGTGAGCTTAACCTTGGAGGAAATTCGCAGTTAAAAATGCTTGAGATGGAATAGAATTGCAGTTGGTGATCTCCAAGAAAAGCCCGATGCTTCACCCTTGTCAACACACCTAGATACAATGAGTGCTAAGCGTTCCATTCATACTCATGAAACATTGGTCAATAAGTTTGGCTTGAAAACTACCCAATTGAATCTTGTTAGCAATATCACAATTTGACTTGGTGTGGAAAATATGATATATCTCTTGGCTAATTTTAATGTTCAGTTCTTTAGGGCTTAGCTTTTCATGATCCATTTGTCACTACTTTGGGTCTGAACTCTGCATTGAATCATTGCTCAGCTCTATTACAGCCAAATTTCGCTATTAACTCACTATTGGATCCCACTTGACTGGACTATGTAGAGATGGTAATTCTTATGAGTATAAATACTCCAAATTGTGACAGCATGTATCACTACATATTACATCAAATAGTCCAGAACCTATGAAAATTGCCCATTTCATTAAGCAGTCATGATCTCCCTCTATGGCTAAGAAGACCCTCATGAAACAAGCAAATGATCTGACTCTTAAGATAACATTTTCATTTTTAGTATTTTACTGACTGGTAGACAATGTATGGCAATGACAAGTTCACAGAAATATTAGAACTCTTTCATAACTCTCACGCTAAGCTAATATTTGGTGATACCAAACTGAAGTCTGCCAAGGATAGTACTATCAGACCCAAATAAACTTTATAGCATGCAGATAAATTCAAATAATTTACAGCTTGGAGATTAATTTATTCCATCTCAAGCTTCAGTTGTTAAAGTCCAGAAATCCATTTAAATGTACAGCAGATTCATTTAATCCTTCAGCATAACAGATATTGGCCTCAGAATAACTTGTGATCTTACAAAGTTCCAACTGACTTGGTACAAGATTATTTTTCCTTCTACATATAGCCATCAAGGTTTCCAATCAAAGCATCTTTAAAAAAAGCAAAAAATCTGCAAAGAGATAGTCAGGAATATCCCACCTGGATACTTTCTTGAAAATAAGAAGTGGTTTCTTTTGCAAAGCTATCAGAAAGCTTAAAATAGAACACAATGCTTATCCCTTCACCATCACTTTCTCCCAGAAAAATTGCAGCCGGATAAGATGGAATCTACAGAAATCCAAAGGGACATTATAGACTGGTTCAATTGATGGAAAGCAAAATAAATATCCATTGAATAGTCATTTTAAAAAGCTACAACTAAGGTGTAAACAGTTATCAGAAATTCAAACAGAAACTATATATTTTGCATCAAGTGTGAACAAAATCTACTTCTACCGATTCCATGCATCGCATTAAATGCACATTCTAGTTTGCATATTATTCACACTTCAAATTGAGTTGATTGGTGAAAATACCTGGATATTTACAATTAATATAGATGGCATTTTGCCACTTGAATCAAAATCAGGAAGTTCCACATATTGTGCAATATGATCAATTTTTCTTTGACATTGATATACATCTACACCAAACGGGTAATATGCTGCGTAATTTGGTGCAATCTCTTTTTTCTTGTCCCTGCAATGTTATCCTGAATAATTTAGCATGCAAATTGACATGAAAGGAAAGAAAGATGCATACTATTACATTGATTTGAAATATTATCTCAAATATAACATTTACATATTGTGAAATTATTGCTAATATTTCATTTCATACTGCATAGACATGCAGGAGAGAAATAAAAACTCATAAAATTGAAAATGCAGCCTTCTGGTTCATCCTTCAATTGAAATGAAATGTAATTTTGTATACTTTAAGAAATTTTCACCACGAAGCTTGAACGAAGAAGGTTCAATTGGTGACCACGATCCTGGCATTGCTTTTTCTGCTGAGCAAAATGGAACCTGTGATCCTGCTTTAGGCCTCTCTACAAATTTTATTGAAGAAACTGCATAAAGTCAAATATTAGTTCCACTTCAAAATTTAAACAAGCCCAAAAGAGATATGTCAGAGAGCTTCATAATCAGATCATCCAAACAACTATGTTAATAATAAAAACATTTTTTCCTTTGCAAAAAATGTCCGCAGTCACAATTTAGCAATTGAATGGTCAAATCTAGATAGCTTATCAATTATCATATGTGCTCCAGGCTCCCATCTCTTGTTAAAATTACTGGAAAAAAAAGTAAAATTGTAAAAAGACATGTTCTAGCATGACTAGATTATAACCTTCAAATTGAAGAGGAATATGCAAGAAGTAAAACATTTAATATATGATTTCATTAAAAGTGAGTTTCTCTGTGTAGAGATTTCATTAATGATAAAAACATTCATTGAGAGATTAAACAAATGTAATATAATAGAAAAAATAGAAACAAAATAGAAAACTCAGCATTCAATGGCATGAGAAAGAGAAAAATGTCATTTCTACATTTTCTATAATGATAGATTGCTAACAAAAACGAACTAACCAAGAAGAGATTGCAACCTATTGACAGGCATTTCATTGAATAAATAGAGAACCAAACTGTACATAGAAGACACTAGAAATGTTTGAAAAGAATGTTGGTAAGTATCGAGCTTATCTCCCTGGGAATTGTGGCATGGTTTGACAGCATCCTATAAGATCCTTAACTGGGACGCTGGTAGTTTCCTGAAAAGATGCATCTTTAGGAAATGATGGCCAGCTCAACTCCTTCCAAGTAATATCTGAGCATGGTCACAAGTTTGAATCCCTTTGGGTAATGTCATGGAGAAGATTGTTGGTAAGTGTCCAGGTTATCCCCATGGGGTTAGTGACATGGTTTAACAGCCCAGTGTGAGATCCTTAACTGGGATGATGGCAGTTCCCTGAACAGAAGCATCTTTTGGGAGGGACTCCAGCTCAACTTCATATAAAGAATCCATTATAAAGATCCAACTTGGCTACAACCTACGTAACTCTAACAAAGATGGGTATTGCAAGCCTAGAAATGGAGAACCAACTCAATAAGACATGGAAGTATTCCAAGAAAGCAATATATCAACACCATGGTGAGCCCAATCTCCACCATCAGACACAAAAAAGAATATCAAAGTTATATTGATGACATAACTGAGTCCCCACGTATCACCATAACACTCAAAAGTGATATGACGTGTTCACAAAGATTAAAATATTGGACGAGTTCTTTTCCAACAAATTTTACAACTGTCCACATATACTAGCATGTGAAATTTAAAATTCACCACTTTCAAAGTTAGAATGACTTATTGAATACTTGCATTAAGATATTTTAGTTTACTTGGAGATTAAAGCTCTGAACTTCCATAGCTTGTGATTTTAATGACCAGGTATTTTCTGGAAAAACTGCTTAAATGTTTTTTGACAAATGTCGTTACTGTGTACTGGTCCTAGTTAGAAGTGTGTCACAAGTAGAGATTGGTACATAGCATTTATCACAAGGAACCCAAGAATTCAAACTGAATCAAAGATCTGTTTAATAAATCAACTGCCAGCATAGCTAAGGTTTTCTAAAAGCAGAATAACACCCAAGTTTATATCCCTTGACAATTAAGAAGTGACAAAAGTACCCATTTTATTTATAAAATAATTAATTAGCTAATTAATGAATAAGAATTTTTCATTCATTTTCAACTCACTATCACCCATGGGCCGATAGGAAGATTGAGATCATAATTAAATTTCTCAGCTGTTGCCTAGATTTAGATGACATAGACAAGAATGACTTGAGGGAGATAATGGAAGCTGTTCTCAGCCAATGTGACAACATAAAACACCCTCATTGGCATACCCATGCCCGGATTAACTATGGGAAAGAGATAATCCTACCAAGGAACTCCTTGTACAAAACCTATGGTTTACAATTGTGGAAAAGGTTGATGACCAAAAGAGTTTGCAAAAGTGTCGTATAGAAGTCATCAAGATGATCTAGAAGAGATTGATTCACATGTTTTAACTCTTCACATCCTTAATGATATTTTACAATGGGATTCATGTTCTCGTAATGTTAAGTGCAGTGGCCATTCTATAAAAAATTGGCAACTGGCCAGAAAATCAATAATGAACAAATTTTCCTAGAACATCCACTATCACATACTAGAAAATGAAATCACCACGAGATGAAAGTTTCGTACAAGATTTGAGGGATAAAATTGCATGGCATGAATTTTTTTAAAGCCTCCGAAAGAAAAACCTTATTGGTAGTAATATTATCAATTTCTAAATCACAATAAGATGAGTTAGTAATATTCTCAATTAATATGGCTTTCTATCTTGCTCACTAAACGAGAGAGCAAGAAGATGCATTGATAAGTGTTAATGTTAGTGTAGCTTCAGTCATGTAAAACTCACTAAAGATATATATATTTAATTAGATATATGAGATATATTACATATATTATAATATATATTGATATTGATATATATACAAGTATATATATGTGTGTTCAATAACAAACTATTATATTAAATACTAATGAATAGACATGTCACGTGAAAAGACACGTCTATCCATATTTCATTTAATATAAGAGAGATGGCTACCATTTGGAAAGTATATACCAAGAAGGCAATACATCTACATTTGCAGTGATCTGAGAGAACCAACATGGTATCAGAGCCAAGCTGCAAATGAAGATGATAAAAGAAAGAATCCAACAAAGTGACACATAATATTAGATAATATTCATTCTCAAAATAAGCAACGACATTGAGAGATATTGAAGCATGATTTTTTTTTATGAATAGACCTTTTCCATTAATTAAAATATTAAAGATACATATTCACAAAAAGGGGCTAGGGGATACTGGATCACCCTACGAGTTCAAACAGCCCAAGGCCGGAAATCAACTATTGAAGGTGAGAAGATGTGTTTTAATTTCCTGTGAAGATCAATGTTGAACGGAGATCTTGCAGATGTGTGACCTGCCAGCCTAGGAATGAATGGGAAAACTTATATTTGGAAGTGGATTGAGCTCCAGCTTGCTCCAATTGCGAGCATGGGCATGCTTCCCAAGATCTTGGATGAGGTCACAATCTACATGATCCCTCTGCTACCACTGCTTGTGCATGGGGATTGAAACAAAGTCTGTGACTTCTTCTGGATATAGTTCGGCCTAAAGCTAGATGATTTGTGCCATAATTTAATGTTCAACATTTTCTTTGGAGGAATGTTCTTTTCAGCTTCATACAATACACTGCGATGGCAGTATTGGAGAACATGGCATTGGTTCGGTCGACAACATATGAAGTGCTAAGGATCAATCCACCTATGTTGTTCCAGTATGCACATGCGAAAGAGGATTTGGTTGTGGAGTCGCACAATGGAAAATATGCAGTTAAGGAAGAGATATAAAATAGAAATATATAACCAAAATAAATGGGGGGAGAAAATAGACTATTACGTAGCAGCCATCCAATAAAAGGAATATTCACAGGATATAAGGATAGGTGGTGAATAATGAGCCTTATGTGGCATCCACAGGATATAACAGATCCCAACTATTAGTAGGAAAATGAGAGTTCACAGAGATTCATATGCAACAAGGGAACAACCCAATCGACCATGTGGTGGGCGACCATGGATTAGGTAGAAGGAAGTGGGAGTAATTGGGAAATTGGTACAATCAACATATAATGGTGGATAAGACAAAAATGAAGGTTAACCTAAGAAACTGAATATTGCCATCAAATCACAACACATCAGCAGTGTGGTCGAAGGACAGTCAACTCATCAGTGACCTGGTGAAGTGATCTAAGGAACTGATCTCTTTAAGAGGGATCCATCATATTAGAGAGCAAAAGAGAATACTACATGGCTAATTGGGAGAGTCGTCTGGCCAGCATAAGGAACTAAGGTAATGTGGGTAAAATAAGTTCCTTACTTTGTTCAAATATTATATATAGGATGATTACCTATTTAAAATATATTTATGTTAAGAGTAATAAGCAACTATTTATGGATCTAAATTAAAATCAAAATGTATAGTGGAATATAAGATGCAGAAGATGGAATATATGTTTATGTTCAAATTAAAGAAATCTAACCATATTATATTGGAATGATCTTATAAAATTATGTCAAACATTTAATTAGTTTCTCTCTTATTTGAATTTATACACTATAAGAGCTATTCATCTTGATCTTTTCCGAGAATGTTATTGCAAGAAAAGAGAGATTGGTTTTAGACTTAGAGGGAGTTTGACACTTCTTCAAAGGAAATTTTGGATGAGAAGCTCAGATGATTTATATTCAAAGGGAGTCTGAAAGTCCATTTGTGTGACTACATGGTTTTAATGGGCTGCCCCATGTGTACATCATGAGGAAGTGACTACTTCCAAATGATTATCACTTGTATTTGCAGAAGTTATTGAAAAGTGACGATCTTAAAATAACTTAATTTTCTATCATGATGGATATCTTACAATGTCTATGCAGATCATGATAGATCATACTTCGCATGGTGGATGTTCATATGGTAAGCATTATGAGAATGTCTATGCACATACCTTATAAACATTTTGAGTACATGGTGAATGTTATGAAAATTGATGTTCGGGAGGCCATTACACCGAGTACTTGGTGAATATCATATGAGATGACATTCAGGAGGCCATTACTTACAATATTTGGTGAATATCTTGCAACTTGACATTCAGGAGGTGATTGCTGAAAGAGTACATGGTGAATTTCATATCAGATGACATTAAGAAGGTGATTACTCCCAATATTATTACTCGAAGCATTTGGTGAGTATCATTTGTTGATATTTTTAAGGCCAATACTCATGATATCAAATGTGATATCAAAATGTTGAATATCTTCTGATCAAAGATTTTAATATTATTATATTGAGGTAATATGGTCTTGTGTTTGCCCTCCCTAACTAAGAGGGAGTATTAATGTTAGTGTAGTTTCAGTCAGATGAAATTCACTTAAGACATATATACATATATGAGATATAAATTTAATTAGGTATATTATACATATTATATATATGATATTTATATATATACAAATATATATGTGTGTGTGTGTGTGTCTTAAATAACAAACTATTATATTAAATACTAATGAATAGACATGGCCCATAAAAAGACATGTATATCCATATTTCATCTAATATAAGAGAGGTGGCTACCATTTGGAAAGTATATACCAAGAAAGCAATATATCTACATTTGCAAGGATTTGAGAAAACCAACAATAAGAAGGTATTTTTCAACTTGTGTCAAATTATAATAGTTGTAACAGGATTCAACTTTGTAATTTTTCAATGAAACACATTAAGCATTTTGCATGAGTGATAGTTCACATGAACTCATCTCTCATGAGATAGAATGGTCCACTTAGCATTCATTGCATCTAACTAATACTAAAGGGGCTATATAATGTTTCATAAGGCACAATGCTTGCTGAAGGTTTTCCAAATGGGGTAGCAATCTAAGTGGTCTTCATCTTGTGAAAAATAACATGGTTAAGCATGAGTTAGAGCAATACTAGGATGGGTGACCTTCTAAGTAGTTACAATGCTTCACCCTTATGAGCATCACCTAAATGCAAAATATGTGAAGTAGACCATTAATTCTCATGCAAGATGATTCATGTGAGCCACTACTATTGAAATATGGGTCTGAGTTTTGCTCAAAAATATGTAACATAAATATTATAAGAATAATGCATCCATATAAAAGTCCTTGATGTTCATCCTTGAAATGGCAGTAAAGTATTATAAACCTTCGTAATCAATCCACTTCCAAACAAAAGTATACAAGGTGCCAAAAAAGGGGGCATAGAAAACTCCAAGAAACCATATCGCCAAAATGAGGTGAGTTTAATTTGAGATGAAGGTTCAAGTTTTTTGTAGCCTCATGAACAAAGCAAGAAAGATAATTTTTTCTCATAGTTGTGTTCACACCTTTTACCTCTACATTTTGGGTGAACTTTAACACTCAGTGTATTCACCCATCTCAACCAGCTAGTACTTATATCACTCAATCACATTTTAAATAGATTTGAGCCACTTGTAGTGCCCCTCCCATTTTATTTTCTTCATTGTGTTTGTTTGGTTGCAAAATCAGCACTGCGCATGTGGTTGTACCTCTGTGTAGAGGGATATGGATTCCACTGTGATATCATAATCTGGTTCTAGATGCTTCATCGTTGCCTTATGTAATTTTGTGTGCATATTGTTTGCTGGAAGGATAAATGTTGTTTGACCTTGAAGGACCCCTGATGTGTTAGTTCTTGGTGATCTCGATTCTACAGTTGCATGGGCATGTTGTTTATTTCCTCCTGCCTGATTGTGAGAACCTTTGATAGAGTGCTTGTTGCATGCTTGACAGGGACGCTAGATTTGTTGAAGTTATTATCATGCTTTTGGTTGTTGCTTATACCATTGAACCAAGCTAGACTTTGTTTATGGTTATCATATGATTGTTCACATATTATGTGTTGTATTGGCATTCTTATGATGCATCCAGTTATAGTTATATTCTTTTGTTCTTGGGATGGTAGTACTGATGTGGATAGTAGAATATACTAGCAATTTCAGTGATCATCATATATGCATGATGACTTAACAATGATGTGGCATGATGTTATATGATGATGTTTGGATACAATTGTATAGATAGATATTATTTTAACCTTTTGGGTTGTTGATGATTTCATGATGAGCATTGATGTTGTGCCAATAATTTGATATGGTGTTTCTTTGTAGATTATGTATTGTTATAAATCAGGTTGAGGGATCCATTATATATTCATTATTGTTGTTAATGACATTTTATGTTATTTAAATGATGCTTCATATTATTTAATGATAATTACTGATATTTAACACTTATTATTGATTATTTGATGCATTTAGCTAGATGAGAAAAGGGAGGGTGTCTTAACATTCAATTACAGAAGGATGAATATGCCATTAAAATTCCCTTTTCAATGATTTGTGATATTTGACTATTTTCTATGTGCTTTGACTATTTATATGTGAGCAAGTACACTTGACGCGAGAATGCTGAGTGATGGCAGGTACCAAAAATTGACTCCACCTAGCTTCACAAGTTTGAGTGTGCTTATAATATCCCCAATGGTGGTGAAAGGGAGGCAGTCATATGACCATTTATATTATCAATCCTATTGTCATTCCTACTCTTGGGCGACAATCCCCATTTGGCAATGTTTTGCTTCCCTTGCATATTGTGTTATAGCAATGACAAGCGTTTGTGCACTATTAGTTATCTGCAGTTGTCCCAATTAAGTATTAAATTAATAATAAATTTATTTAATGTTCGGTCAATTTAATTAATTGGAATCTTATAATTTTTTGGATTTGAGTTTTATAAGTCCATTTTATAATTTTATAGTTGAGAGGTTTTGCTATATTTTATCATTTTCAGGATAATACTCTTTTTAATATGCCAAAAGTTCATTTTTGACAAGCTGTGAATTTGCAAATTGACTTGTTGCAAAAATTCTCTTCTTCTCTATTTGAGGATTTGCATGGATTATGGGTTGGAGTTGGAAAGTCTTTGTAAGTGTTAGCTTGATGGATTTCTATCATCAAGCTCTACTTGCCTCTGGATTTTCATTTCATTTGGTGGAGCATTTTGGTACTTCTTCTCATTTTGATAATTTTGCTCAGCTGAGGTAGACTTTCTCGTTCCTCCTTTGTTTCTCAATTTAATGGATAAAAGTCAAAGATGTTTAGATATATTTAATTTGATGGATTCAAAGATTATTTGTTTGACTTTTTTGGTTCGAGATTGCATATTTTATCAATTTAGGTTTGGAAATGAGGTGTGCTGTCAGATTTTCATTGGATAGGAACTTTATTGATTTGATTGCATTTTTGTGATGTGGGATGCATGGGAACCAATGGGTGTTCCAGGAATTTGGATACACGCATAGAGTTGTGTCTATGTGTTTATAGTTGTGAAAACCATGGTTGTGAATGTAAATTAGCTATGGATATGAGGCGATATGACATGGCATAAAAGTGGAAGAATGATGATCAGAGCACTTGGTTTGGTACTAATGGAGCAGATGTCATGAACATTGTCAGCAAGTATATAATGAGAAATTGAAACAATGAGATTTGAGAACAATGTAGTCATGAGTCTGGGATGGGTGTGGCGCCAAAACTAGGGTGTGGTTCCTAATGGGTGTCAAGGCACGAAGGGGCCGAAGGGAATCACATTGGAGAGTTGCTTAATACAAGTGACAACATAATTTAAAATAATGTGGTAAACGCATAATAATAAGATGTGTGTGTATAGTTGGGAAAGCTTTGGTTGTGAATGGAAATTAGTCATGGATATGAGGTAACATGGCATGGAAAATCAGATTTTTTGGAGGATCAATGATGATGCAAGCTCTTGGTTTGGTACCAATGGAGCAGATGTTGTGACATTGTTGGCAAGTATATAATGAGAAATTGGAAAAATGAGATATGAGAACTTGTATGTGGTGCCATTGTGATTTCTATTTTGGTCACAAACTTGAGATGGGCGTGGAGCTAGAATTGGGGAGTGGCTCTCAACAATTGTCAAGGCACAAAGGGGTTGACTGGAATCCCATTGGAGATATGCTTAATACAAGTGATAACATAATTAGATTTAATGGGGTAGACACTAATAATAGATATTCCTCATGTTTGCCTTAAGTGCTCTCATAGACCAAAGGACGCATTGGTAGAAGGCATGGTTTTCAAACAAGTCAAGCCTTGTCATCTCCACAAGAGGACTACTTGGCTCCACGTAAGTCATTCTTGGGACTATGCAATGACACTCCTACTTCTGAACTCCACCCATACCACACTATGGAGATTCTATATGTGGTCATTCCCCTTGTATGTGTTATTGTTGGCATCTATATAGGGTGTTCATGTGATTGGATTGCATACTTAATCCTTTTGTGATTATTAACTCTCTTGCATTATTGTTGTATGATTGTTTGAGCCATATAGTTATCTCTGTGAGCACAATGGGGTGGACCTGAGGTACCACGTGTTTGGGTGGCATGACAAATCACTGTCGGAGACTAGTGTACAAGTTTGAGCAGCCCCAAGATTCTCTTCTAATTCTTGCACTATTGTCTTATCATTTATGTAGTTCATGTCCTTTTCTATTTAATTACAATATACTATAGTACGTGGATATGATTATGTATTGACGTTGGGTGATTTGAGCCTTGATATGATGTAGTTTAATGTTCTTATAGCAGATTAGATGATATTGTAATCATGCATTTAATTTTATTTAATTTCATGTTAAGTTTACTTAGTTATTTGATGAAATCCTTAAAGCAATGCCAATGACTCTCCTTCAAAGCTTGCAATGTTCGGCCCCTCCAGTTGAGACAAATTAGTCTCTGCTCTAGAACAAAATACAAACCAGAGCATGCATCTACAAACTGGTATGTTACATCCCAAATTTTGACCTAATTTTAAATTTATTTATAGCTGTTAGATTGAATAGATTTTCTTCCATAATCATGTGAAGATGGTAGTTAATTGTTTAATGAAGATGGTTGTTATCCATTATTTTTCATGTGATGATTAGCAGTTGCTTGAATTTGGAATTATGGTTAATAATTAAATTCTTTATCTATATCAAATGTTATTATGGAATTTGTTATTATCATATAAATATTGCACGGGTGATTGCAAGAGAAGATGAAGGGGAGAAGCATTGCTAAACAAGATCAACAGAATGGGATACTAGCGTAGTCCAATTATCGAGATACAATCGATGGACCCGCATGAGCTATTAAATAAACATTTAAAACATTAATTATTTTAATTAAAAATGATGCGTACCTCAAATGGTTTTTGATTGATTTTTCCCACCACATCATTATAATGTATACATATGTACGTGCACATAGATATAGGAATAAAAGTGACACCATAATATTACTTTAATAAATAATATGATGCCACCTCATAAGTACATCTACGTGCAAGTAAATAGATATATATTATTATTATCCTTGATTTATAACCTTCAATTTTTTTTCCATATTTATTCAATTTCATGCTAAACCGAAATGCACATTTGGTAGATTTTATTAGCGATCAAGAGTCAAGTCTCTTCTTTATGAGATACGGCTTCTTGGAAGCCAAAGAGACTTCGAATACCTTCTTATATTATGAAGCCTAGAGAGATCGTGTACATAAAAACATACCACCCGACTTCTTTTCATACCACCCAACTTCTTTTCATAACACCCAACTTCTTCTCATATCACTCGATACCTCTACATATATCACACGATATCCCTGCAAAATACCACCTAATAACTATTGCATTTTCCTTGCAACATTTTGCCCTATTTCATTGATATTTTGCTGAAGATGTGATTGATAATTACACTGAGATTTGCGCCTGAGGATTTATGCCATGAAGGAGCTGATTATTAGCGTCCAGCAAGACTCCAATTTATTTCCAGAATTTTACCAGGTTATGTGGTTGTCTATATCCCAAGCATTGCAATATGTTTTATTATCAAATATTACTACATTCTGAATAATGTAGCAATAAGATACAGCTCCAAATTATGATGCAAATCATCTTTGTCTAAGATATCATTGGTTAGTCCCTCCCTAGGACAGAACTGTTTATGATGAATAAAAGCCAAGTATTCATGACATGATATCATATTTTATTTATGCCATTGAAAGTCAGAATCAAATGATATTTATTCTGCAAGTCTTAAAGTTACATTTCTTGGATCACAGAATGTGATAAGTTAGAAACATATAATATTCTTTGAGGATTAACAGACAGAGCCGATTGCTCTGAGATTCGAACACCTATGACTCACCAGCTATATAGCCATGGAAAAGGTGAAGAGGTGAGACAAAATCTACAATAAAATGGAAGTAAAAGTCGGACATGACATAACAATTCTAAATTAATTTCATTTAATAGCTCATGCTTGTTCATACTATTGTTCCCTGTTGTCAAGTTGAGCAGTGGTGATCGGGTCATTGAACCCATCAGAAAAACTTGGCCAAGGTCGTTATAGGCATGTTTGCCATCTATGATCACTTGATGTCAGTAGTGCTTGTTATTCAGATATGTTCGTCCATAACTGTGCAGACATTCTAAACACCGGAATGCTCAAGTGGCTGGACTAAAAATATCCCAAGCCTGATCCCAGGGTAGGGAGGGTCTTTCTATTCAATAGATTGTGTGGGGATGAATATGGTCCGAGGTTGGGAGGTTAAGCCTAAGTCAATGCTTCTCCTCTTATCGAAAGCCGAGGCTTGCACAACCAATAAAACTCACCAGATATTTCTTGTATGTTCTCCTTTCTTTTTCATGTTATGCATTTACTTTACTTGTATGCAAGGAAAGATAGTAAATCGTTATCATAGTTATTTCAGTTATTCGTTATTATAGTTGATCATTGTTACAGTTATTTCAGTTGATTGTTATCATAGTTATTTCAGTTAATCATTATTACAGTTATTACATTTGATCATTGTTACAATTATTTCAGTTGATCATTGTAGTTATTTCAGTTGAGTTTTGGTAGTTAAAAGCATTAATGTCTCATGAAAAAGAATTCAATATATTTTGTTCAATAAATAGTTGAGGAAAACTCTTTTTAGATCACCTTTATTTTGTTATGAAAATCAGTTTGTTACACACCAACGCTTGGAAATTGGCATTTGTGCCTACCTATCGACCTCTATTCTTATTCTTCGATATCTCTGCCTACTTATGTCAAGCAATAAGTTTGTTGACTGATTTGCAGTTTCAGGATGATTGGTGCTTGCTTTTGAGTGGTTTGCCAATAGATGGATCTTGTTTAGCTTCTGATTAAATGGATATCGGCATGATTGGTTGTATAAGAACCTTTGGCTTGGGTGTTTAAAATAAACTGTGTAAAGGGTCCTCATAGAACCCTTGGAAGAAGTTGGTAGTCTTTTGCTTATGCTTTTTTGTTTCTTTGTTGCTTACCTTGTTGGCATGATTCTTATTCGCCATGTGTTGGTAATACTATGCCATTGTATGTTCATGCTATTGTTTTAAAAAAAATATGTTATCTCTTTTGGCATATTTTTTACCTTTGCTCCAAGAATTCCTTGGTGGGGCATTACACCCCTCAACATGCTCAATAGTTCTCCTTTGCATCAAAATTTATATATCTGCTATTTGATATTAAGTATGGTTGTGAGCTTCAAACAACAGAATTAAAAAACCCCAATACAATGTCGTGTTCCATACTAATATGGAACCTACTTTATTCTTAGGAAAAAGATATCTTGCAACCTCTTTGTAATCAAAAGGCACCAAACCATGTAGTAGATGTGCATTGAGCTTTTAATTAATCATGTTCAAATGAACCAACTAGAGCAAAAGCTATATGTGCACCCTATTTGTAATCACAAACAAGACATGTAGCATAAGTGGGTATTTTAAAATCATGTAACAAAAGAACCAACACTATAAGTTTTATCTGGACCAACCAATATATAATATTACAAGACAAGGACTTATAAAGCTAACATGGAATATTATCTTCCTATATTGTTGCATTTTTCTTTGAACATGTTAGGAGAGAAACATGAACTATTGTAGAAAAATGGCAATGGATGCCAACCTCATAGGATCCATGTTGTGCCAATTTTTAAAGCCGCTTGGATTAATTCTAATTCATTGTCACTCATTTAAATACCATTGTGTCTAAAAGACTAAACAAATAACCAAGTATTGATAGCAAATACAGTGGCATATCACCTTTCTCAATATAAGAAAATTAAGGTATAAATTATAGAAGCTAAAAATGTCTGCACAACTATAATACTATACTATTCAATACATTTGCATATTTATAGGAGTTATTATCTCCTAAACTATGGGAGAATAGTATAACCTCCTGTAACCATTTCTATTTGTAGAAAAGTTATTTGGTCATTGGCATGCGGAGATCGGGTGAGGCAAACCACGAGGGACAAGGAAGGAGGTTCACTTAGGACCACCCAATCAAAGTTTAGATAAATGTCACCAAAAGCTCGCCCATCGCCCCACTCTAAGAGTGAGAGCAACAATCTCTATTTTAGGGGCCCTTACCCTTATAATAGTAGGGTATAGGTGGAGCACAGTGTGGCTAAAGCACGGGCTTATTAACTTGTATATTACAATCTCATACAAGAATTTGTAGCACTTGATATTATAATATTTAAACTAACAAGCCATTACAAAGATTCTCAATAATAAAATACTCCTAACATCCATAATAAATATGGGAGTTATTATTACTATTTACTTTACCTCATTCCTTCACACATTATTATTCTAACCCATATGGTAACTAGCGTGAATTCCTAAGGAGATAAAGTACATCAAAATAAACAAAATTGTAGGCATGTGAATAAATATAGGTTTGCACACTACTATTTGATCTAGTTGCACGTGATCTCCATATGAGAAATTGTTCCCTTTCACTTACAATGAACTTATCATTGATCAATCACATTTCTAAGAAGTTTAAAAATCATTAGGATCTCCGCCCAACTACTCTCCTATACAACTGTTTGCAATAGCAATGATGTCTGTAATCTCCTCTTTCGGACTTGTACGAGAAAGTTTACAATATTCTCAATTGTACCCATCATTATTGACCATTGCCACTTGATCTTTAATAGCATATGAATCTGTCACTGCCATCAAATGTTCCTCTTGACTTTATTCAATTTGGTACAAATAGTTTTGTCACTAATACAATTTCACAACCCCATCAGTAGTGATAGATGAGAGCCTCTAGTGCTCTTGTCCTCCAATTGATTTAGGGTAAAAGCACAGATCCATATCACATTTTGGGACTACTAAACCTATTTTGGTCAAATCTCATTTCTCAACAGTGTTACACGAGGACTGGCACCCCCCTCCCAAACCTCGAAGTACCCGTCCCCAAGACATCCCCGCACCGGGTACTTGCGTACCCAAGTACCCCACCTCCGCCATTATGCAACCATGTTGCCGCTAAAATAGGAACTTGGATTTCTATTTGAATTTTGATTTTTAAATGTTACTATTGGGTATGTAATATGTTACTATGTTAAATGTTCAATAGTTCTAGTTCATGTTGCAATTTTGCTATGTTCAGGTTTTTAATTTGGTATGTTCTACTGAAACGTCATTGCATAACAAGCATTTCAAGTTTTATATGTATACAATACAACACCCCTCCCTGCCCCTTCCTCCCCTTGCTGTCATCCCTTGACCGTCCCCCGCTATCCCGAAAATGAGGCTCATTTTCCCTCGTCCAGGAAACTTGTTCCGACGTCCCGACGTACCCCAGTACTGGTGTTATATTGTTTCTCTATCAAAACTCAACTTTAAAAAAAAATTAAAATTACCCTTTTATAAATCTCAGAGTCAATATCATCTTCATATAAATTTCATAGTGTTTTGATTAGTTATAATAGGTTATACTTTCAAAATACTATAAAAATGTATTTTAACATTTGAGAAGATGCTCCCTTAAAAAAGGAAAAAAATAGTACATCATATCAAAAAAAATTAAAAATTATATCTATCCCTAGAGGAGAGAGTCCTCTTCAAGAATATGTAATTGTTTTTCAAAAAGGTGTAGATTTGGAAGGGAATTTTTGATGGGAGGGGAAAACTATTGGTTTTTTATAAGGTCGATCTTGAGTACTTATAACAAAGAAAATATACATCAAAACCCAATATTTCTATTTTTGTGCCCTAGCTATACATGTCATCAATAAAATATTTTCAAATCAAAGCAAAAAAAATGATTTGCATATACTTGTTTGACGGCAACTACACTCTATATTTTTTGCAGTTAAAAAAGGGTTTTAAATTTTTTTAAATGAATATATTCTTATTTGAAAAATTTAAAAAACTTGTAGGCATAAAATTCATCCAATTTCACACATTTCATCACTTTACATCATCTTCAAATTCTAAACACAACTACCATATTTATGTCATTAAAGTTAAACAGTTTGCATTCTAGGATCCTTTTTCTTTATAAAAGGTGACACAGGTTTGTGCTTTTACCTTTTACAACTTAGCAATTACACTCTGAAATTTTAAGTTATTCCAAAAATGTTGTAAAATTTACTTAAAAATTTCTCAAATAAACAATGGCTCAAAAGTCTTATCTATTCATTTATCACCTTGCCACTAAAGTATGGAAGAGGAGTCTTAGGCAAGGGAGCTAAGAAAGAATGTAATTGAATGGTTAAAACAAGCACTAATGTTAATTTGATGTGCCTAGCCTTGCCTCAAATTTGTTTCATAAAAAACTTTAGGATCTTTTCCATCCTTGTAGTTCCCAAAGTTGCAAAATACTCATGCCCTAACCAATATTGAATAAATGGTTATGAGAATGCTTTAATCTTGCCTCATGCAACCATGGATACTATCGATTACATTGACTAACTAATGTTGAATATAGTGGTTATGTCTACTAGATGATGATGTATATTTTTTAATTACTCTCATCTATTGTTGCATTTATGGGGAATGTAACTAGGAAATCGTAGTACTAATACCACAAATCAATACTCAATAGGGTCATCAAATTCCAAGAATTAAATTTCTATATGTAAAGGTTAGTATGAAGACTTTACAAATTTCATTATTTCAGCCTAGGATGTCCAACTCATCCAAACTAGACACTGGACCAACCACGGTTTGAATTGGTCTTTGAACTAGTCCGGTCTACTTGTGGGTCTCAACAAGGTCCATGCCACACATGCTTGGCTCAAACTAGGCCACAGGTCGATCAGACCTGGGAAGACCACCTCCAAATCTGGCGAACCTGCATGAAAAGGGGCCTGCAGACAGTGACCAAGCTTTTTTTGCAAATTTAATAATTTTTTGACATCCACGACACTAAAAAAAGGATTTGAAAGGCTTATGCTGACTTATACATCTCATTTGTGGTGTGCAAATAGGTTATTCTTTCTTGAGCTAGAGCAAATTGATGGTTGAGCAAGAGTTTGGTGTGCAAGGAGTTGGATGGTTGGTTTGTGGATCTTCTTTAAGTGTTTCTGCCTCATTCCTACACCTTTGCAAGCTTACAATGAGTGGAAAAGGTAAGTTCTTGGTCTATTTGCTTTTTCTTTTGTTAGATTGATTGATACACACACATTATTGCCATAAGTATTTCCAGACAATTGTTTTACCAAACATGGACAATGTTTAAGAAAATGCTTGCAGAACATGCCAGTCAATGACTTGTGTAATGTACAGCACCCAAGTACATTGTTGATTTTGGCATACACTTAACATACCGTTTCTCCTGAATTACACCATATTTCTCCTGAAGTCAACATTTCCTCTAAATATATTCACAGAACATATTAAAATAGATAAGCATAGCGCACTTACAGAAATTGTTGTTCTCATGCCCATCTGCAGATCGACGCTTGAAGGATAGCTTTAACAATGATGCCTTTTTCTTGGAGGATGGTGGACTAGGACTTAATGATCTTTTCTTTTCAATTAAGCCCACGTTTGGAATCAAGCATGGCAAGCAAGATGCATTTAACTGCACACCACAATAGTCAACTACTTTTTCTTCCTCGCAGTCTGAACCAACTGTGAATTCTGTCAATAAATGGGAATTTCCTTCAGAAGATCCTAAAACTTTGCTCCTTTCATTTTTTATTTCTTTTGGTAAAGGAAGGTCACCATAGGTATTTTGGTTTTCATCAACATTATTTTGTCCATGAAAATTGCTTGCTTCATCACCTGCATTAACCTCTTGTGATGGCAAATTTTCACTTAATAGCTCACCCAATTTTAGTGGTTTTTCACCAGAGATCAAAGTTATATTGTTATCACATAGACTATGTCGAGGAGTTACATTGGCACTGTTTGGATGACTCACTGTGTTGCATGTTGAAGACAAAAAGTCTGCATACCATACAGGCAAAAAAACCCTAATTATTTTATATTATTATAAAACTAACATGTACACAAGGAACATTAAGATATTTTCAAATTTGAAAAATGTGTAGTCAACCAAACTAAATCCTGTTGTAAAGTACGTGATATAGACCCATCTGTAACTGTAAAACACAGTAAGCTGTCAGGTGGTATAGACATAACTGTTAGTTAAGTATATATTACCTCCATGGGCACTTAAGAAGTCTTCATCACAGTCTGATTCTAAGTGCGTTGCAGGATCAAACCATGTTTCTTCCTTGATTTCAACTTCACCAATAAAAAAATGCACAATGGTTGGTTAGAAAATATTTTTTTCTATTTGTTCAAGATATATCAAATGCAAAAATACAGGAATTCTGTGTTAACCATTCTAGCACTTCTCACTACACTTAAAACATTTCTTAAATCTATTTCATTTGGAAAGCTAAAATGTAGAAGTGAAAGGAAAGAACTGAATGATAAAAGCACCCACAAATTCAAATCAGGCAGTAGAAAATGTGAGTTTCTGCAAGCATGACTGTGAAAAGAATGTGAATATCTAATATAATAGGAGAAACTATGCAAGTTGGAGATATATACCAATTTCAGCAAAATAACAGCACATACCATGGAATTGGAAACCTTTGTATGAAGAATCTCAACAGACAATAGCAGCACATCAATTATATTAGCTAGACTAATTTAGGAATACAATGAGAATGAGTTCATGCTACAGGAGATCTTCAACCTTACAAGCAACCAGAAACATATCCCTGTCACTCAAAAAACCATTAAAAAAAGAATAAGCTCAATCAGGTGCTCAGATCAAAGGTTATGGCTCCCAGAAGTTGGCCTTTTGGGTGGGAGGTATAGGATTCAACTTTCTGCTCGAGGTTGCCGAGGAAATATTTATGACCATTTTTCGAGCATTTTTTATTGTGGAGAGAAAAAGGTGGTAAGTCGTGCAAAAGGGAGTAAAGCAAAATTTGAAGGCAGATTTCGAGCGATAAAGAACAGAAGGCCCTAGAAAGTAGTGGAAAGAAGCTGCAATATGTTGCATCCTGTAGGGTTTCATCCTCTCTTCTAAATTGTCATCTCTGCAATGTGATTTTTGTTAATTGCAACAAAATAATACTCAATACTTTCCTATGAGAAATGTGTGTTATGCGATACGCCCCTTCAACAAGTGGTATTAGAGCAGGAGTTTTAAGAGTGTAAACAGATTGCTGATTATGAGGCAATTTCAACAAAGACTTGTGGTTGTGGGTTTCTGAGAAAAGTGATCAGAATGCTTCCATGAAGAAACAAACAAAGAAGAAATATTTTTGTACGAGAAGAGGGTTTTATAGCCCAACAAAAGCAAGTTCAAGGACTGCAATACAAGCTACAAAAAGGGTTTGAACTGGGAAGAAGAGATGACAGTGAAGAACAGTTTGAAGAAGAACAAGATGTTGTAGAAGATCCTGAACAAGTCAAGGACTTTAAGGCCGCCTCCAAGATTGGAAACAGGCCACGGATTGAAATTTCTACATTTTTTGAAATCTTATCTTGGAAGAGATGATCAATTAGATAAATGATATGGAGGAATGATTTGAATATGAGGAGGTGGAAGATCCTAAGAGGTTCAAATTTGCAAAGACCAAGCTGAAAAGTCATGCTAATATTTGGTGGAAGTACACCTAGAGAGAAACATAAGAGAAAAAGAAAAAATAACAAGATGGGACCAGAGGGTGGAAAAGTTAAAGAGAAAATTCAATCCCATTGATTACAAGATAGAGTTGTTGAAAGAGAGGCAAGGTTTGAAGTAGGCAATTAAGTCTATCCTAGAGTGCAAAGAAGAGTTCTACAAGGTCATGATTAGAACAAGTCATTCTAAAGCCAACTAGGAGAAGGTAGCTCATTATATAAATGGGTTCAGGACAAGTACACAAGAGGATCAAAGTTTGGCCAAGATCACTACCATTGAAGATGCTTATCAATTTTCTTTGAAGGTAGTAGAGAAGCTGATAGAAAATTAGAAATCAAGCCAAGAGGAAGAGGTCTTGGTGGAAGGGCTAGTGGAAGATCCTATAAAGGATGAAATGAATACCAAAAGAAGAATGAAAAAGCTAGCACTAGTTAGAACCATAAAAGAGAGAATGCCTATCACCCTCCTTACCCGAATAATGGAGAACAAAGAAGAAGAGCAAGAGGTGGAGCAAAGGAAGAGGAGGTATTTGTGGAACCTACTTTCAATGTGGAGGACATCGAGCATATGAGTGTCCCAACATCAAGGGAGGACAAATTGACTCTTGGAAATAAGCCACAAACAGACCGACGAAGGGCTAGCCAAGAACGGCTAGTATCTCACTTGGTAGAGCACTCCAACAACCAATGGAAGGTCCAAGTTCAAGTCCTAGCTGGTCCAAATGAGTTGTAACTCAACAAGTGGTATCAAAGCCAAGCTAGGAGCCCCACACACCAGCAATTTGGCTTTAGGTGGGCTATTTGAAATAAGCCACACACAGACCAATGATGGTCTGGCCAAGAGGGGCCAGCAGCTCAGTTGCTAGAGAACTCCAATAGAAAATGAGTGGTCCTAGATTCAAGTCCTAGCTACTCCAAATGAGTTGTGGCTCAATAAGTTAGTAGACCTAAGGGTAATACACAAATTGTACCGTAGATGAAAATGTTGAGCTTGAGCATTTTGAAGATGTAGGAAGAGAAGTTCTTGTCACAAAAAGAGCCAGGGTGGATGAGGAGAAATAGCCCATTCAAAGGAAGATTTTATTTTGCACAAGGGGCAAGTGTGAAGGTAAATGTGTAATGTTATCATTGATGTTGAGAGCACTAATAATCTTGCATCACGGGAAATGGTAAACAAATTGCAATTGGAAAGAAGACATCCACATCCATATTGGATTGCATGGTTGAAGAAGGGCCATAGAGCCTTGGTCAATGAGCAATGTCTAGTGAAGCTCAAGATTTGGATTACCATGATGAGGTACTATATGATGTCACACCTATAGATGCTTATCAAATATTATTTGAGAAGCATTGGCAATTCGATCAAAATATAGCACATAATGGACATGCCAAGACGTATTCATGGAGTTTACCACAAGTTGAAGCCTGTGAAAGGAAGTGGAAGAAAATGTATGTAGTAATGGAAGAGTTTATTTGGTTGAGGTTAGAAATTTTTTGGATGGTAGGAAGAAGAAACATTTGTTATGCATTAATTCCTAAAGTTAATAAAAAAAGAACTAGATATACAAATAGAAGTCTCAAATCTATTGGAGTGTCATGAAATTGTGTCAACTAATGCACTTGAGTATTTGCCACCTATGAAAGCATACTGCCAGATGGATTTGATACTATGAGCTAGTTTTCTGAAAAAGGAAACCTTTTATTGAGAGTATGTCAAACTAAACAAACAAAATTCAAGATTTGTTGTTAGACTAATCACAAAATGTTTGAGTCCTTGTAAAGTAACTATAGTACTAACACCAAAGGACGGAGAATGGAGAATTTGTATTAACTCTCGAGCCATCAACAAGATTATGACCAAGTATAGATTCTCATCGAATGAATGGATGACATAATGGATTGCTTGAGTGGATCCACATACTTCAAGAAGATAGATTTGGAGAGAAAACATCATTAAAAAGGATCAAAGAAGGAGACAAGTGCAAGACAACCTTCAAAACCAATGAAGGGTTATACAAGTGGTTGCTCATGCCACTTGAGCTAACCAATACAACAAGCACATTCATGTAGCTCATGAACAAGTCATTGAAAGAATTTTTGAGTAAATTTGTAAATATTTATTTGAATGACATTTTAATTTTAAGAAAGATTCTACAGAAGCACATAATGCATATTTCAAGAATTTTTGAGAAGCAAAGGAAGAAGTTGTTGATAAACTTATATAAAAGCAGTGTTCTGACAGAATTGATGTACTTTGGATTTGTTGTCTCAATTGAGGCTCTTAAGATGATTTTAGAGAAAGTGGGGGCTATCAATGAATGGTCTATGCCAAGGAGACTTATAGAGGTGAAACCATTTCATAGTTTGGAAAGTTTACATAGAAAGCTTATTACGAATTGTAGTAGTATTTGTGCACCCTTAACTGAAACAATGAGGGGGGATAAAAGGAATTTTAAGTGAATTGCAGAAGTAGCCAAAAGTTTCAATGTGTTGAAGAAGAAAGAATGTCACAATGCAACCTGTTTTGGCACTTCCAAATTTTGATAAGGTATTTTGATAATTAGCACTCCCGTGAGTGCTAATTATGGGCCTCTAAATCCACACACACTTCAACATGATCATTACATGTTAGAAACATCCTGAAATGAACATGGGATTATCCATTCGGTATGCCTGCACAAGGCGATCTGTTTCCTTCTAACTAGATGGGGTTTTACTATTCACTCTCGGGATTGAGAGATCAATAACCAGACCAAACTAGTAAAAAGGATTTGGAAGAATGCAAATGCAATCTAATCTATGTTTTTGATGTTTTTTCGAATGCAAAGATATTAGATTAATCTAAATGAAATTGAAATTAATTTAAGAACAATGGAAAGTAATAATTGAATGAATGCATTTTAGTCTAAATTCGAATGCAAGGCACTTGACTAATCAAATTAGCATTAATTCGATACTTTTCATGTGCATCCTCCAAAATGAGAGATTGAAGGTTTCTTTAATAGAACTTTGGACCTGATCAACGGTCAAGATCGAACCACATGGACGGTCTTGATTGAAAGTGAGATTAAGTCCTCCATTTTTAATAGGGTTGAATGAGATGAAATAGGAGATAACATTGATCCATTCAAATATGTGCTCATAATATTTTTTCTAATTAATTAAATAATTAGTTCCAACAATTATGAAGAGCATATTTGAATTAATCAATATTATTAATTCCTTTTTCATGTGAGATGAAATAGGAAAGGATATTGATCCATTCAAACATGTCATCATAATTAAATAAATAATTAGTTTCAACACTTATAATATATTTAATTAATATCATTGTATTTTAATTCCTTCTTTATGTGTATTAGCTAAAGGGGTAGATTTAATTTAATTAAAGTACTTAGGACTTATAATTAAATTAATATATTAATTTAGCTAATTCAATTAATATTTAGGAATTAAATAAAGTAAGTGATTAATACAGATTAATGATTTTCTGTATTTGACACTTAGGTCAAGTAAAGATGATCAAAATCAGAAATGCCTAGTGCAATAGGACTTAAGTAAGATTGATAAACTGAAATTGGTTCAGAATACCAATGTGCCAATTTAGGGGTATTACAGTTAGAGTCAGATCATTGGACTATATCAAGCATTACATATACTAGAGAGACCATAAGAAAAGATATCAAAATGGATTTTGTTACTTGGTTTACCAAGGACGTAGAGAGGACATTACTCAATACTTGTGGTGGTTGGCAAATTTTATAAGACGACACATTTCATTCCATGTCAAAAGACTAATGATCCAAATCACACTGCACAATTTCTTTTTAAGAGGTGGTATGATATATGGTCTACCAAAGAGTATAGTTTCAAATAGCAATACCAAATTTGTAGGGTATTTCTAGAAGACCTTATAAAAGTAGTTGAGGACCGATTTGAAGTTCAATTCTACACACCATCTATAAAATGATGGACAATAAGTGTTGAATAAGGGTTAGCCAACTTATTGAAATGCTTAGGAGGACATAAGCCCAAGGGATGGGATTTGATTTTACCATAGGGAAAAAATTCTTACAACACTTCTATCAATGGGCTAGTAAATTCCCATTCTAGATTGTATAATGTAGTAGTTTGAGGAATGCTTCAAGTTGAGGAAGATGGCCAAGGGAGAGAAAAGGAATGTGAATGCCAAGGACTTCATAAAGAACCTAAAGAACTTAAACGAAGATGAATGGATGCACATTAATAAGATGAATGCTCAATACAAGGCAAAAGCAGACCAAAAGTGAAGGTTTAAAGGTTGGAAACAAAGTTAAGGCTCACCTGAGAAAAATCTAAAGACTTCTTATTGGAACATGTACCAAGTTTAAAATGAAGAAAATTGGACCATAAACATTCTAAATAAACATGATTTAGGAAATGTATATAAGGTGAAACTACCTTGTCAAACATACCAACAGACTAGGAAAAACTTTCATCACAATTATCAATCTTAGGGGGGATGAATTATCCTTAACCAGATCTTAAAACGTTTCCATCACACAATTATCAATTATCTTTATCCAATTTGACCATCAAAGAAAGATTGCAATGACAACACAAAGACATGAACACCAAATTTTTACATAGAAAACCCAATGTGGAGAAAACCATGATGAGAATCAAACTCACTAAATGAATATCAATTTTTAAAAAATTAGGACACGCACCAAGGAGTGTACTTTACCTAAAAAGAACTCTGCTAAGGCACCAACCTTAAGAAAAGATATAGTAACTTACAAATCACTAAAGGTCACTTCTTCAAGGAAAGATATAGGTTTGCACAGGCTGCCAAAAGAGACACTATCTTCTAACAAGTACAGGAAATAATGAACTGAAAAGATATAGAATCTCCTAATCAACTACTGCAATAACTCTATCAAACTCGCAGATTTCCACCTCTTCTCCTTCATATTTGCATCACATTGACTTCTCATTTGAACCCAATACAATCCCTGTCAATCCACACCTCAACTCAACCATCTACACACACATGCACATGCACACACACACACACACATGTATATGGTTGGCCACTGTAGAGATAAGCATCATTTACACAAAGTCGGCCACCACAAGCACTTTCGCTCAATGCAGTCGACCCCAAGAGATAAAGTAGACCTAAATACATGAGAACACACCTTCCATAAATGAGTCAATCAAAACCCAAGCACCACAACACTCTCCAAAGACAAGACCAAACTTAATATGTAACAAAGCATGGAAACATGTTAACTAGTAAGCCAAAAAACATTCTCTAATGCTCATAATCCAATGTGGATCTCAACACACCATGGTAAGATCCATACTGGCCTCTTAACTCTTCCTCCTAAGAATATTAAAACTAATAAGTCATAAATTATATAATCCAAATCAACTAAGTCAACTAGAGACCAGCATAGATAACAATGTCACACTCAAAGCAACATAACTTTACTTGCGGAGCAAACCTAGATATTGAACTAGAACATTGCACAAACATAAGGAACATGTTCATCGAGCCCTGAGCCCCGCACTCGGAAACATCAATTTGGAGCATTGTCCAGACCAGTACTAATCATTCCTACTAGCTAACCTCATTAACGCAAACAACAGAACACAACTTCAACCTTTGGGCTTCTATGGACCCAAAAGTGGGATAGTGCAACATTCACAAACCGTGCATGACAACACCAAAACCGCAAGTTACCAACTTGTTTTGCAAAGCAATGTGAAGCATTCCCCCATACAGAATTTAGAGACTCTTTCCTATGTATACTAGCTTCCCATACTTGTCAGCTTCCAATTATTCAACATTCTAACTTATCATCATTACCAAACATCTAAACATTCAAGATCAAACTTCAAATACTCTTTCTTGCATAAGAAGCTTCAAATACTCTTTCCAGCATATCAAATTTGAAATGCTATTTCCTACATATTTTAGCTTCCCATAAACCAAACACATTCCATATACACAAGTTGACAATACATAAAGCACAATACTCAACTCATACAATTCTTTCTTCATGTTGACATTAATGAACGAAGTAAGTTGACATCAATGAACGAAGTAAGTTGACATCAATGAACGAAGTAAGTTGACATCAAAGACAACATTGAACACGTGCTAACAAAACATCATGAAGCAGACAATGAAGTTTGATGACTACAAGAATTGTGGAAAATATTAGTAACTACACCAAAGAAGGAAGAAATCTTAAATAGCTATGTGGGCATAAGTACAAGAAACGGGCAATATGAAGAATATTTGATTAAGTGGAAAGGGAGGCTAGTTGAAGATTCTCATAGTTGTCTAGGGCATGGGTTGACCGTCTTGGTTTTCTTCAAACATTAGAGATGTGACAAGGTCACTCTTCATATTTACTCAGGGTGTTTGATGCAAGAGCATCCAGGATGTATGGACAATCTTGCATCCTCAAAATAATGTTTTATTTTTATTTCTATTAGTTTTGAACTTGATGATATCCATGAAGGTTATTTCCATTTAAAAGTCTTGAAAAGTGGTTTAGAACATTCAAATTTTCAAAGAGGGCTAAATTTCACAAGGCCCCTACTTTATTAAGTTTGCATATAAGCACATGTCACATCCTTGACATGATCACCTTGACAAACATTAGAAAATAGTCCTACTTGTAAGATTTCATGATTTTTTACAAACAATGAATGAAAGTGATTAATAGTTATTGGCAATCAAGTGAAGGAAATAATCATTCTCACTTGTCAAAGTGGCAAATATTATATATACGATAAGGGTGGGAAATATTCTTGAAGATTATTGCATCAAAACATTAGAACCATATTATCATTATATTTCTAGAAAGGTGAAACACATATACACCTTACAATAATAATGTGGACTCCCTGAATATTATTTTCCATATTTTGGCCGACTCTAGCCACCACAACACCAATAAAGTGCTTCAACGTGGCTTAACTTGTTAGTTGTTACCACTCAGCATGAAAGATCTCTTATCCATAAACGGAAGAAGATATAAATATATATATTCCATAGGAGGTGCTTCCGGCTAATGTTCATTGCCCACACTGATGTAAGCATCACTTAATGATAGTTACTAAAAAATATCAACCCAAAAAGGTACACAGTGACTACAATGTTTGTGACTCATTGCAATCAGCAATTAAAGACGGAAGATCCCAAAGAAATAACATCTTTCTTACAAGATATAATTACACTATAAGCCTCTGATCTAGTCATCAGAAGTGATACAACAATATCATCAAAAGACACAATTAGCAGTTAATATGATAAATTGAATATCAATCAGCAGATAGCAATCAATAAAGAGACTAATTGTAATGCAGTAATTAATACTATAAAGGTGCATTTGGAATTGATTATGGGATGTGTCTCATCATCTCAAACACAAGGTATACGAATCCATCCTCAATGGGTATGGAGGGAAGGAGGAGGAACAAAACAAACAAACATGGAATATATACAAGCATGGAATAAGAAGGAAAAGATAGATAACAATAGAAAGGAAGACATATATCTGTATGTTCATATTTTCAGCAATCCATTGGTACATTTATATACAATCAACAATATCTGAAAGGGGGGCTTTGGGCATCGGATAAAGACAAAGAAAAGATAAAGAGGAAAATTAATGTGAAATACAAGATACATATAATATATATAACTGGTATTCAAGGGAAGATATTAGGATAGAAACTAGTTCATCTCCAACCACTAGCAACCATCATCAAACATCTTATAACTATCTCTCTGTCAAGGAACAGACTGGCCAATTACATTGCCATATCAGATATATCAAAAGCCCATATTGTTGGTCAAGTGTAAGTACACCTACAAGGACAATTCTTCTAAGAATACATCTATTCATTTAATCACCGATATTGATAATCGTCATTATTTACATTCTTTCAATTTATACAAGTTCAGATGATATTCCACTTTTATAGCGCATAGCAATAATAGAGGTTTTAAGTAATTGTTCCAGAATCTCCAGGCATCCTAAAAAGGGACATTACAGCACATAGGGACTTGAAATTTCTCCAAAGCTCTAAAACTGTATTTTGTACATGATGAATGTGTTACAAGTCAAAATCAAGTCTGGGTGGGAAGAAATTAAAGATTTATGTTTTAAAACATCCCAATTAAAACCTTTAAAATGGGATTTTAAGGCTTCAAATAATGTTTTGGGACCCCAAAAACAAGGGAAAATGAGTAAAGCAGTTTTTTACCATGTAGAGCACCCGGATTAGTTCAAAATTAAAAATTGGGTGCCCATATCAAAAGTTAAGGCTCCAGGAAATTAGACTATTTTTGGTCAGGAGTTATAATTTTCAAAGTGCTGCTCAAGGGCACCAAGGAGATACATGACGATTTTGAGAGCATTTTTGAGTAGTGGTGAAGGAGAGGAAGATAATAAGTCATGCAAAAGCAGCGAAAGCAGAATTTGGAGGTAGATTTGAAGAGATAAAGGATAGAAGGCTCCAAAAGCTAGTGGAAAGAAGTTGTAATCTGTTGAATCCTATGAGGATTCATCCTCTGCTTTATCTTGTCATTAATGTAATGTGATTTGGGCTCATTTCAATATTTAAAAAATCGTTTTTTTCCTGTGACAAATCTGTGTTCGGTGTGTTGTGCAACCCGCCACTACATCAAAAGGTCTAGCACACTAACATGAAACGTAAATATTCATCTTTTTAAATATTGGCGGTCCCATGGTAATACAATCAATCAGCCTTATAAACTTGGAAACACTTTGCATTACAAATGTTAACTCCAAAAGCAAGGGAATAGAAAAACAAACAACCATGATAAATGTTCCTTGCCCATTAAAGAAGCTTAATCAGCTCCATCCCACATATAATTATCACAATATGTTGGTGGTTAAGCACACCCAACTTGAAGAGAGAGGTTGAGCACACTGAACATGAAATGTGAACATTCATCCCATTTATCATTATTGATGCTGTGCTAGTACTATCAGTTGGCGTTGAAAACTTCAAAATGCTTTGCACTACAGATGCGAATCACAAAAGTAGGAGGAAAAAAACATCAAGAATATTCCTCATCCTTGAACAAAATTCAAAAAAATCCCACTCTTAATATATTTCTCCTCAATGAATTTCACAATAGAAATAGAGATGATCTTTTCAATGATCAATTGGGCGAGGAAGATACAAAGTTTCTCAAATCTTTGTTAATGCTAAAAACAAGCATAAAATATGAGAAATGAGGGGATTTTCATTGGACTAAAGCCAAACAAAAGAGAAGGATACACATATATAGGAAAATAGTTGCAAAGTATTAAATTTATGGAACCTAATAAGCCTTTTCAAAATTGAAACCCACTAAAAGTTAGCAAACACAAAAGGCTGCACATTGTGCTACACTTCTTCTTCAGGAAAAGGAAATGGATAATCAAAATTAGCAATGAATGGAAACAGATAATAGAAAAGCTTGTAACACAGAATGCCTAATTATATCTAAGATTTTAAATAGCAATATGCGCATATGAGAACCACGTTGCCACTTTGCTATTTAACACACTTGCAACAACTAAAACGTAGCCCTGCCTTTGTATTACAGTGCAAAACTGTGTAGGTAGGTTGCAAGAAAACCCAAGTCCAATAATTGACACCAAACTTAGTTCAGATACACTCGTATCTGAATCTGAGTGAGCAACCTAAATGTATACAAACATATGCTAAATGACTTTTATCTGAAACAGGAGTGGAGATTTTACCTCTACTCTTTGCACCAGAATTGGAAGTCACAGTTGTCCGACAACTCTTTCCACCTGAAACAGGGGTAACACTTTTCCCTCGATTCCTTTTAGATTTTTGAAGGTGAATCTTTGCACATGTTTTGTGCTCCTTGCTCCAAGTTGAAACGCAACATCCCATCTTCTGCAATATTTCCTTCTTTATCGTTTGGTAATTGTTTCACTATACAGTAGAACCAATTCCTTCCTTCCAAGAATCCATGTCATACTTTTTTAAAAGTTTCAGTATCTGCATTCAAGTATAATTAAAACTCATTCAATTAGAACTCGTTCATAATGTTCGGCTGTAGGTCAAAACTGATATCACTACTTAATTGCTAGTAGAGTTCAAAACTTCAGATGCAATTACATAACTTAAAACATTACTTAAACTTCAAGCAAATAAAGAAGAGATGCTTATAATACTTATAATTGGAATAAACTCTCTTTGGTGGTCAAATTTCAGCAAAAACTTAAGGGATTATTTCATATGCTCATAAATATTTCACTTAGTAAATAACTTCAATGGAAATTACCTCCCTTTATCAAGGCCTACATGTACATGTAAGCTCTACATACGGGAACAATAGTCCATAAGATTACAATAATTAGACAATTGGACAGATTGGATTTACTTATAGATTTGAGACACGGGTACACATAATATAATTTATTGGAACAACGACATACTACAATTTGTGTTTCCATAGGACTCCAGTACTAAGACAATGGGACAAGCTGTATCTAGGCAGTGATCATATTAACCAGAAATCTTAATAAAAAAAATCAGTACCTCAATTATGTGATGCAGTTTCAAGGTATATGTTGAGTTAACATTACTTATGTCTTGGCCAGATAATCATCAGCACATACAGTGCAATCATAATATGCCTCAAACTACATTGACAATACAACTTTCTATTTGCTTCTAACACAGCTATTCCTGTTACTGGTTTATTAATTGCTTCAGATTTGGCTTCAATTAACTAAAATTCAAAATTGACTTTAGTTTGTAAATCATCTCAGGTTCTAAAATGTAAATCTTTAAGTTTTCTAAAGTGGAAAACTATATTTAGTTAACAGAAACACACTGGCATGCATACATATTAGAGGTAAGCCAGGATCATCCAAGTCCTATCACTGATAAGAATGGACATAAAAGCAACAGAAAATGGGACATGGAAGGACAAGAATTGCTTAGTGGGAAGGTGTAGTAAGGCATCGTTGGCAAGGAACATGGACCAGAATAAGTTGCAATGGTATTTGCGACCGAAACACAAAAAAAGTATTTAATAGATGGGTAACTGCAAACTGAAATCAATCCTAGCTATAAAAGATATCCCAACTAGAACGAAATCTTTTACTGCAGAAATCCATCTTTAGCAGAGCTGTTGAATAGCTAAATATGGAAAATCTTCATCAAAAACAAGTTTGCTGAACATGGAAATAGAGAAGTAAAAGGTAAAATTACCAAATACACATTTATTATATTCACTAGCTCTAATCCCACAATACCTAAGCATCTCTTTACAAGTGCACATTCGACATCAATCGGTTTGGGATTTTTTTTCCTACCCTTCAGTTCTTTCATGTAGCCTGAATACCTGCATTGTCATTAAAGCATAAAGATCCTAAGCAATAGGCAAAAGATGAGAGCACCTTCACAGGCACTAGATCAGGTGTCAAGATCAAAATCAGAATATTAGGACCAAGATAAAGAAAATTAAGAGAGTGACATAGAAAAGGCATTCTTGTTAATGGAAAACTTTCAAAATCAAATGTATTAATCAAAAGTAAAACCTATAAAGTTAGTTTGATGGTGCACATTATACAACAAAGTTCTATTTTTGCAAGTGTGAAGCAGTCTTAAAACTTAAGATCCATAATATGTGTTTCTTTGATTTCTTTTTCTGAACCTATTTTAGTGTTTATTAAAGTCAAAACTAGTGAATTTATGCCTACTACAAGGACCATAAACACAACAACACTCTCTTTTTGAATTTCCCCAAACTGCCATAATGGAACTTCCACGGTTCAAAAAAATACACATTGGCCTCTCACATCCACTTTCGTTTGCCTAAGGTCTCCTTGATTCTCCCTTGAGACCTCACTCCTTTTCTCTTTAGAAGAAAAATCTTCTTGAAAGTCTTACTATGTCAAAATATCTATACTCTCCAGGTTTGACCACCAACTACAAGTTTACTCATCAAAGGAACAGGATTGAGCAACTTTTATCTTTTGCATAATAATAAATAAAAACTTCAAAAGATTAGTTATTCAGGGTCATACCTTGACTAATCAAGAAATTACTATGACAGCTTTCTGGTAATATCATATATGTTTCCTTCAAATAACACAGTTGCAAAATCAATCTTCAGCCTTAGTAGAGGATTTTGCATCACAAGGCAGTGCTTTGGTTCAAATGGAATAAATGAAAGCTCTGAAACATCTCCTGGCCATGCTGACTCTGCATTAGAATCTGCTGCCTCCATTGTTTTAACTTTTTAGAACTATACTTTGAATGCTCCAATAGCCATTGATACATACATCCAAGGGCAGCTAGGGGATAGGGATTGTTAGAGCACAGTACAGGATTGTGGTCTTGTTAAGTATAAACAGAAGTTATAATGTAACCAAACAAAATAGTTTCAATTTTAGCGAAGTTTCTTCTGGTTGATCTGCCCTTATCAGCCAACAGAAACCAATCGTCGTGCATTGTGTTTCCTTACTATGCCATTTAATTATTAATTATTACTTTTATTCATCCAAAAGAGATTACAGTCAAGGAAACTTCAATCTGAAACCTAAACTTAGTTTTGTCCATTAACCAGAAGTTATCGTGCATTGTGTTTCCTTACTATGCCATTTAATTATTAATTATTACTTTTATTCATCCAAAAGAAATTACAGTCAAGGAAACTTCAATCTGAAACCTGAACCTAGTTTTGTCCATTCAGAATCTCATACTTAAAAGGCATTTTTTAGAGATAATTGTAAGTTATAGACTGAAATGTGCACTTAATTTCATTAATTTACACTGCAAATATATGATATTCCCTTCCAGGTCAACTTCCTTTGGTTGATCTGTTTGAGTAGAAAACCATGTCTACACACGTAAGGTGAGGCCATGAGGTTGAGACTTAAGAAGGTGGTATGAATGTGTTGCAGTATGCTGATCGAATCTGACGTTCATATGAGATGCTTGTAGATCTAAAACTTGCTTACAAGGTGTACTATAAAATACCAAAAAGTGGCCTTACCTTGGATAAACAACAAATTATTCAAGACGTTAGTAAGGGTATTCAAGACAATTTCAGACGAAAAAAATTACATTGCATTTTCAAGAAAAACGAACCAATGCGTTTTCATTGTTTTCATATTCTAATTCGAGCTTATCTGATATTTATATCTAATATATCATTTAGCCTGTAAACATGGCCAGTTCACAAAAATTTAAAAGCAAAAGTTACTTCACAGAAAAACATTTTTGATTCCTCTCCGATCAAAAGCGAAAGGTAGCGCGCTCAAAACCATCACCGCTAAAAGAGAACTAAAATCCAGAAATTGGGATTGTATAGTTAAAGGCAAATGAAATAACGTATCCCTCTACTTGCATAGTTTTTAGATCCCCATTTGCTTTCCCCAAATTAAATTTTCCCGTTAACGAAGAGCGAAGCAAAAAGATGACCAATTTCACAAAAACGTACAGCGAATTAAGCTTCCAACCTAGTCTCTGTTATTAATTTTCCAAAAGAGAAATTGCAAAGCGTCCAGCCCAGTGCCAATTCGGACGAGCCTCACAAAAAAACAGCAAATGGAGCAAATAATATATGATACTTTTAAAGTCGCGGACTCTTTTAAAAGATTCGAATTATCCATCTATAATCTCCATTTTGCCCTAATTTGCAGAAACTGTTCCAAGTTTTGTTGAATTCGCATTGACAATGTTAAGGAGTGATAATACCTTACCATCTACCACGCATAAATTGTCGATCCCGCTGCTATAGAGTGCCGGGAAATGCACTCAAATACCGGGAAATGAGAAAAGGGAGTCAACAAAATTCGGAAAATTCAGAAGAATTTCCCCCTTTCCTCGTAGAATTCAGGCATCAAATTCCACCACGATGCCGGAATTTAAAGCCTCCGTTGTTCAATTTTGAGCATTATATACAATCAATTTCAGTGGCCGAGTGACGACAATTCCTATACAATAAGCAACAAAAACAGTCACAATAACTTCAACCCGCACTTGATGGATTCCCTCGTTTTACAAAACCAGGTGGGAAGAAAGAAATTATGCCCACCTGCCCACCGGGCCCCGACGCAACCGGGGTAACCCGTCAATTTCCCGACGATCTTTCTGGCTGCCGACAAATCGCATTTCAAATCCAAGGACGTTCAGATTGCCACGTCATACGCTAATCACACAGTCTACGCCAATTAAAACCTAACACGTCAACAAATAATGACATGTATACTTGCCACGCGGACATTGCATGAAGAGAATCTGACAGTTCTGACCAGGTGGAAAAGCTACACACGCGGATTTGACGGGCTCCAACTGTATTTTTTATTCCTGTCAAAATAGTTTTGCGGGACGATTTACACTTATTACCAAGCTCCCTGGAATGAATCCGCACCTTACAATTCTGGGAAGCTGCGCCACTGTAGGCTTTAAAAATTTACCAATCCGTGTGATTAGGTCGTCTAACTGCTTTAAAAAAGGAAAAGACAGGGGCTCAGAAAGTTGGTGCACCGAACAGAACAGATTAATTCCTAGAGAACTGGATCAGCTGTAAACCGTCGATATACTGAACAAATTGAGTGCGCGGAAAATAGAGCCGCTTACAACGTCAGCAATAATGGTGCATGAGAAGTGCATATGAATGCACAGAGCATTTTAAAGCTGGTCAACTGAGCATAATAACCACTGACAAAGTGTAGCATGCGATACTATTTACTGATGCGACATTTTCCATGTAGATTAGGGTTTTAATATTCATTTCCTCCTGCTTCACCGTAGAAGCTCACGAACCTCTTCCCGAGGTTTGAATTTCTTGTCTCAATCAGGAATATTATGAGAGTTCTGTACATCATGAGCGCTGGCGGCCATGATTTACAGAAAAAAATTGTCCCTGTCAAAGATAAATTTCCGCTTCAAAAAGAAGACTTTCGAGGTCGGTAAACTGTGCGTTTGACATGTTCAGTCATGGATGACATGCGTTTTGGGTAGATATGAAAAAAGAGATATTTTTTTTGTTTGACAATAAAACCGGTGACTGCAACTTATTATTAAGAAGAAATTTTAGGTTATGGTAAATGTCATCGGTACTATCTTATCGTGTGATGTAATTACCTAATTTTTTTTCTAATTTTTATGTTATTATTACCATTTTTAACAAGTATCTCAGTACTTCTATTAGTTTTCATTTAATTAATAAATTTATTATAGTAAAAAAAATAATAATAATAAATTTATTATATAATATTTTTATTAATTTAAATATTTTATTGTTAAAAATATTATATAATATTTTTATAATAATGATATAATATAATAGTATTTATTAAAAAATGGTATAATATAGATATATATAATATTTTTAATTGAATGAAAAATATTAATTTATAAAAGCAAGAGCCTACAACACAATGGTAAATTGTGAGCCTCTTATCTGATAGGTCTTGGGTTTGAAAGCACTTAAAAAATAATAATAACTTAATCATAACACATAATAATAATCATGACTTCGACATCTTACTAATAAAAATTAAAAAATATTAATTTATAATATATAATAACTACATATTTTAAATAGAAAAGAGAATTAGAAATTAGTTGAAAATCAATGATAGAGAGGATATCTAGTCAACTAAATTAGTTTAGTACAAGATTTCAAAAAGTGTCGAAAGAGATGTTACAACCATCACAAATGTAGTTTTTCAAAGTGAAAATGCTACTCCACCAAAGAAGACAAACAAAAAAAATAAATATGAAGTATCAAATGAATTCCAAATAAAATATAGTTACATACAATCCATGTAAAGTCTTCTTTGTGATGTAATATTGGCTCTCAAATTCGTAGAACCAATTTGCTCCAAGTTTTGAAAACTATAATAATGGAAATGGGAGAGTAAACTTGCTTTTATAGAGATCACGATTCAAATGGATTATTGACTAGACTCAATAGAAGTGGAATTGAAGAGGTGGAAGTAGAACAATAGTTAGTATTGGATAATTAAATATTTAAAGTGTGAAATTTGATTAATTAAATACCAAGATTATTAGATAGGCAGAGACTATTGTTTTCAGAACGCTTATACCATTAATTTCTTTCGAAAACAGTGCAACTTAAAATTATTTTTCATAGTTTCTATAATGTTCATTGTGCCTTTATTTTTATTTTGAATTATTGAATGAATATTTCTCTTTTCTTATTGGCTCTTGCTATTTTTCCTAGGGGTTTTATTATTTTTCACATTCAAAAATTCTATATTTTTTTCCCTCTATATGCTTATTAGCCTTTTTAAAGGCGAGACTAATGTTTTCAGAAGGATGAAATTAATCTGAAAAGGGACCAACATATTTTAAATTTAGCGGCAGGATTATCCAGGCCTGCATCCATGTTAAAAAGTTCTGTGACCCCACGCCATTCTTTGTTAGATAGCGGTCCACATTCTCTGTCAATAGCCCGACCATACTGGTCACATCCGGTAAACTGAACATTGAATGAAAATGAATTAACATTCCCATGTATTCATTTGGTGACATGGAAACCTTAGTGGACATTTAAAACCATAAATATATACATGGTGGCGAGGAGGATAAGACTCAAAGTAGATGAAGTGAAAGAATCTCGGATAACGAAGGAGGAATGCAAGAGTATGTCTTTGTTGAAATCTGATTTTGTGTGACATGAATCTATTGGTTTCTTTTTCACTTTAGTTGCTAATTTAATGATATTATTTTTTGTTTTTGGGTGGACTTAAGATAATTTATTTTTTTCTCTATGATTTTGTTGGTGGGGGTTGTTTCTTTTCGTAGACTCGTCTATTTCAATTTTATATATCTAATTTTGAAATATCATCTAATTTTTTAATTTAAAAGATTTGAATATGTAGTGGAATAGGATGAGAAATATGAAATATAAGATTTCAACGTGTATCAATCATATTATATTTTAAATTTCAATAAATAGTTACTTACATTCAAATATAATGATAAATGTCAAATTTAAACATAGTAGCTTTTGCTTTTTTTTCTTCAAAGATTTGAATATATGGATTAATTCAATGAGATAATATGTAATTTATGAGTTCATTATGAATTTATTATATTGCTTTTTAATTTATTAAAATTATTTATAATAAAATAGAATGACAAATGTGGAATCTATTTTCAGCAGTCATTTTTTCAAGTCAATTTTGAAAGGTACAAATTAACTAGTTTTTAACTAGATACATGTGTTTTAATGTTAGTCGTTGACAGGTACTTTTTGGAATTGGTTCACTCATATCCTATTAAACTTATCTTTTTGTCACATAAAATTTTATTTTGCTACATCTCATAAATTATACATTTACAAATTGAATATAATCTTCAATAATAAATAATTTATTGATATATTTATATATTACAATTTACTATTTCATCTTAAAATCTTTGCATTATATCCTTTTGCATAAGGCGGGACTAAAGCTCATCAAAGCTCTTGTTCAATTAAGATTGAAACAATTTTAGATAATTAAAAATTTTGAAAATATCTATTTTTAAGAATTTTTACAGGAGAATAAGGTCAAATTGATTAAACTAACAATTGCACCCTTTTGTGCTTGTGATAATAAAATTATTTTTTTAAATATAATTTTATATCAATAAATTAGATTATTAATAATTTTTAATTTAAATAACATTATATTTACTAAAATATTTTTAAAAGATAGGCAAGAGCCTACGCATCAATAAATTGTGAGCCTCTCATCGGAGAGGTCTTGGGTTCGAATCTAGTCATGATTAACACATAATAATGATTAATCTTAATAATAATAATAAATAATCTAGGCTTTAGTCATTTACCTATAAAAAAATCTTTTAAAAAAATTAATAAATATTATTATTTTTAAATTCAATTTATCAAATATCAAAAAAATCACAAAAAAAATCATCAAAAAATCTATTATGAAAGTTTAATAAGAGAAATACAAAAAAATAATATGAAAAAATAACTGTTGTCTACCAAAAATGCACCCTGTTAAGTTTGCAAAAACTTAACCTTTTGGAGAAACATGGAAACATTCCAAGGTTGTGGGTGAACCGTGGATGGAATGAATCTCCAGATTCTAGGCCGGCTTCCTATCTGGTATATCACTTTATACTACTAAACTGAACTTCTGATAAAGGAAAAGGGGAGAAAGATAATAGAAAATGGAAATTTTAAAAACTAATGGGTGATGCACTAGAAAAGTATCCCTGAGATCTAACACATAGGCAACACCATGAAACAACAATAACAAAACTCCCTTGCACAACTCAATAATCAGAATCCTTGCTAAAAGCTAATAAGAGGGCTAAAATAACAGTTTTCAAAAAGGAGAATAGATTACTCACAATCCAAAAAACTGCTTTGTAACACAACTTTCAACATGCAAAACTGAAACCATCCTGTAGAAGGCATCAACATGACACACAAATACAGAAAAAAGAGAAGGCATAAGCTGAAATCAATGCCCAGAAGTGTTGCAGATCTGTATATATCTCTGAATAATGGGTTATAAAATGATCCCTGCTCCTGTCAAGAAGTCTGAAAAACTTACAAAACAACCCAAGCAGAGAAAAAGAAGAACCCTTCAAAAATGAGCCTTCAACTCATACTTATCCCCCCCTCCAACCAACTACATTTTGAAAGCCATAAATGTTGGGTCGGATTAAGCCCCAAAGGCCAAAATTCAGTCTTTTCAAAGACTCCAAAAGGTGTCCCCAAATCCCCCCAAAGGGTAAGGTCTGATAATATCACCAACTGCCCCTCATCAATGCAGTCATTAGCCCCAAATAGACTCCAAAAGTCTCCAAAAAGCAGTAACTCTTATGGCCTCCAAGTCCCATAAACACCTGACTCAATACTTAGCCATAATAATTTGCAAAATATCTGCTTTCAATCTTCTAAAGGAAAATTAAATATTTATTTCTTTGCACAATAATAATTATTCAAACGATTTATATCTTGTAACAAAATATAAGGCATTTAATATTTATTAGATAATAATTTATTATAATATTTATTGTTTTTGTTTTAATAAGTATTAATTATTTTACATAAAACATTTAAGTGATATTTAATCACTTAATATTTTATTTAGAATAATTAGTATTTACTAAAATAATAAGAATAAATTACATTATAATAATTAATTATTTTACAAAGAAATAAATGTCTAATAAAACCCTTAAAAGTATAAACAACATTATCATTTGCAAAAAAAGAAATGACTAAGAGTCGAGCCAAGATAAAAGGAAAGATAAGGGAAAAAAAGACACAAGGTAAAAGCCTTTTTTGGGACGTGTCATACAAAGGCATCTCAAACCCTAAAAACGATACCACATTCTTCATTTTGCTTAATCCGCACTTTGCAAAAAAAAGAAAAAATCGCGACTGTGAAGAAAGAGGGTTTGATGGGGAAAAACCAGACCCCTGCCGCATTTTTCTGCCATTCCTCCATGCATCTTCATTGTCTTTTGGATTAGGCCGTCGTTGCAGAACTTGGAAGGTATGCGGTCGTTGTTTAAAGCGTTTGCATCTATGAGTTTATTAGCTCGGGCCGCCACGACCTTGCCTGTTACTGGTAATGTCATAATTCTTTTATTTACCATGAGATCTGCCTGCCGTTGGATGGGAATAATGAAGCTGTTGTAGTCGCTTTTTGATGCACTTTCTCCTCTGCTGAAAATGCATCCTGCTATGAGTATCTTGTTGTTTGCTACAGGTTCCATGGAAGGCCGTGATCTTTTGCAGACGTGGGAACCTGACTCTCCTGGGCCTCTATAAGTCTCCACCTTTGCTGCTATTGCATGGGTTTTGGACTCCATTTCTGCCCCATCTCTGCTACATTTAAACACCAGAAAACCTCAACTCATGGCACAAAATGCACTCAGTAAGCATTGTTTTACCTTGGCATAAAAAAAACGAAAATGATTTACTTTCTTTTCTTCTTTCTTCTTCTCAGAGACATTTATAGGCGCATGACTTGAGGTTTATAGGATGTCAAACATGATAAGTCAAAATCTGTCAGCATTACATGTCCATCACTCTGAATCAACACATTTTCTGGTTTTAAATCTCCATAAATTATGCCTTGACAATGCAGATATTCAAGGGCAACTACTACTTCTGCAGCATAGAATCTTACTGCATCTTCTTGAAGAGCCTTTGTAGGTTGTCTGTCAATCAGCATAAAGAGCTCCCCACTAGGGCAATAATCTGTTACTAGGCATATATGTGTTTCTGTCTGGAAAGAGGCATAAAGAGTAGGAACGAATGGGTGATCCACCATGTCAAGAATCTCTCTTTTTGTGCAAACTCGATGAACCTTATTGCGGTTCAATACCATCATTTTATCCATAGTTTTCATCGCAAATAAGTCACCACCATTACGTAATTCCACTAGATGGACACTGTAGCTACTCATTTCTTTTCTAGGCCTTATGTATACCTGCCTAGCTTTCCATATTCGAACTTGTTCTGATTTTGGTTCTTTGTTTGCTGCCAGTAAGGGCTTTGCTCCAAGATTATAAAGAAAAGTATCACTGCTTCCTGCTATTATGAATTTTACTTTACTCCTCATCTTTTCTTGACTGTTGTATCAGGGCTTACATTGAGAGTATTAGAAAATTTATTGTTGGAAGTGTAAGAACAGTCATAACCTATTCTGCATTTGTTTAACTCTAATCTGTTTGTAACAAAAATACTTGAAAAGGCAACTTGCACGTCCTTCTCTGATATCTGCAATGCATAACAATATTCTCCTTTGTTACTATTCTATCCTAAGATTTTATAAAAGAGTATTTCGCAAGGTTCGAGCACGGGCTCGTGACACTGAGAAATTACCTCTTTGTGATGTGAATCTGAACATGTAGAGTACTGCTTTTTGAGATCAATATGCTTATGCTTGATTATGATGAAAGGCTTCATATCAGATAAATAATATGTCCCTTTAACATTATATTTTCTGATTTTTTACATTAAAGCATTTAGAATTTATTCTACTATTTTTACACGTATTCAGAATAGGAATTATATAGCATGTGTGGGTACCAAGTTGGTGATAACCAGTCATTGCTTAGATCATTTAAGATCTAACCCCATTGCTTTTCATGCAGGACGAGGACGAACATCACAGAGCTATCAGGCCGAGAGCTAGACCAGGAGCGGCAACAAAGATCGAATAACCAATCAAAGGCTGAAAGGCAATGACTGGTTACCTCTGACTCTACTCTCCTATGCTGTATTTTTTTTATTTTCAATATGTGTAGAAGTAGTAGTCAGACTCACAGCTTGTGTGAGATTTCCATTTCAAGAATTTTCATATTCATTCATTTTATGTAAATATCAGTTGTATTTCAAAAAATGAAAATACAAGGACATTTATATTCTTTTGGTACATGATGAATAACTTTCATGCACTTTTGATTACTTGCTCTTATACAAAATTTTTACAAGTGTGCAAATTTTTAGTAACAAATTTGACGACATCTGCTATATGTCTACCTGCTAGATATCAAAACTAGTAGCCTTACCGATCAGACCATTGGGCAATAGAGTGACTTCGGGTATATGAGAATGGGTGACTGTTGTTTTCGGCTCAGTGTCACAGGTATCACTTGTAGTGGTGAAGAAGAAATTCTTCATCATTATGAGTTATGCTCGTGATACTAAGCTAAAAGGAATTATTGTGTATTCTCATATAGCCGAATCACAAAACATGACACAGATAGGCAGGTTAGGGTATTGTTGGGTGTATGTAGGTTTTATAGCTAGGTATCCATGTTTAGATATGTGCATTTGGACTTGTACATGGACTACCTAATGACTCTCAGATTTGAGGATACTATTGCATGTGCATGTATGTAAGCATGGGTATGTAGTTATGATATTTGCATGCATGCAGCATTATTCTGCTCTGCCTAGCTGTGCAACACTTTGGAAACTCTTTAATGAAAACAAGAAACACTCAAAACTACAGCAAGCATGTGCTGGAACAGCACTTAGGGAAAACCAAACATCTAAACTATTATATACAAGAAAAGCCCGATAGATCATACCTCAAAACAAGGTTTAAGGTGAATCCCGTTTACCGAGATTGGTAGGACATCTCCATCCATCGTTGAAAGCTGAAAGGCATTGTGCTCTTTGCACTCTATGATGACGAATGGACCACTCCAAAAAGCATCGAACTTGGAATGCTTACCTGGCCTACTTTTGAGTTCGTCCCACTTGAGAACTAGATCTCCAACTTTGAAAGATCTTTACCTTGTTTTCTTATCAAAGGCTCTCTTAGTTTGCAGCTGTTGGAACTCCATACTTTGCATCGCTTTGTTTCTGATTTCTTCCAACTCCAAAAGTTCAGCATATCTTACTGCCATGGGATCACTTGGTTCAAATAGGACCAGCTGGCTAGCTAGATCTAATGCTGGAAGCTTGGTAGATATTGGTAGTCGTGCTTCTCTCCCATATACCAGCATGTAAGGGGAATTTCCAATCACCCTTTTAGGAGTGATCCTATCAGCCTATAATGCAGTTTTCAATTTTGAATGCCAGTCACGCTGATTGTCCTGCAAGGTTCTTTTAATGATCCTTATCAGATTTTTATTGGTGGATTCCGCCAATCCATTCCCTTGAGGATAGTAATTAGAAGAAGTGTTAAGGTAAACACCATTTTTTACTGCCCAATTACTTACTTTCAACCCTATAAATGCAAGGGCATTATCTGATATAATGGAATCAGGTACCCCAAACCTGCAAACAATATCTTCATAAAAAGCAAGGACGATCGATTCATTAGCCTCCTTCAAGGCTATTGCTTCCGTCCAGTGGGTAAAATAATCTGTTGTAGCTAGGACCCACTTGTGCCCCGCACTTGAGGGTGGATTAATTGCTTCGATAAAATCTATTCCCCACTTCATAAAGGGCTGCTGTACCTGAATGGGTTGTAATGGTAAAGCTAGCAGCTTTTCTTTTCCAGCGAACATGGCACATTTCACACATTTCCTTACCCAAGCATGGGCATCCTTAAACAAGCTTGGCCAATAATAGCCAGCCCTCATAACTTTAAATGTTGTTGTTCTAGGTGAATAGTGACCTCCTGAAGGTCCATCATGGAATTCAAAAAGGATTTTGTCAAATTGATCATTGTCTACACATCTTAACAACATACCACTGTGATCCTTCCTAAACAAAATATCATCGATTAATACATAAGGAACATATTGTAATCGAAAATACCTTCTCTTGGCCTTGTTGAGATCAGGGGGGCACTCTCCAGTTTGAAGGAAATGAGTGATCTCACTTAACCAGCTTGTTGGTTGGTCATTTGTTGTTGTTCCATGTATGACCAGAGCTATTTCTGCTGCTTCTTTATCTCCCGTGATAGTTACATCAGCAATTTGCTCACAAAGACCCTTCCCCCTAACCAGCTTAATAATATGGATGTCCATGTCATACTCCATCACCTTAGTAATCCACCCGGCCCTCTTTTCATTCAGATCTTTACTTAGTAGGAACTCTTTGACGCTAGGATGAGCCACCATAATATGTACCTTGTTTGAGACAACATGTGCCTGAATTTCTTCAAGCCCTTTACAACAACCAATACATGTTTCTCGACAAAGCTGTATCTTTGCTCATGATCCTCGAGGCCCTTACCAAAGAAGGCAATAGGCTGTTCAAAGCCTTCGTCATTCTGCTGGACTAAAATTGCAGAAATGACGTCATAGCTGCCATAAGCATATAAAATGAAATCCCTTTTAAAGTTAGGATTTACCAATGTCAGGGCTGATGCTAAGGCCTCTTTGATCCTTTGAAAACTGTTCTTTCCTTCCTTGGTCCAACTGAAAACTGCATTTTTCTTCAACATTGTTGTTAATGGCTTTAACAGGGTGGCTATATCCAGTAGGAAGTGTCTAAAAAAATTTATTCTTCCTATGAAACTTTGCAAGCCCTTCTTATGATGAGGTAAGAGAAGCTCTAAGATAGCCACAACTCATTCCAAGTCTACTATTATACCTTCTTTAGACACCACATAGCTCAATAACTTACCTTCATGCACAACAAATACACATTTCCTGGGATTAAGGGATATACCGAACTCTCTACATCTCTGAAAAATTTGTGTAAGATGACCAATGTGATCTACAGCTTTTTTTGAATAAACTGTGATGCCATCGAGATAAACCAGCACAAATTTGTACATCAGATTATGAAAAGCCATGTCCATGGCTTTTTGGAACGTTGCTCCTGCATTGGACAAACCAAAAGGCATTCTTTTATAAGCCATTGTACCCCATTTTGTAGTAAATGCAGTCTTAAACTGATCTTCCTCTTTAACCAAAACTTGGTTATATCCCGAATAACCATCAAGAAGCGAAAAAACACTCCGAACCAGAAACATATTGGAGCATTTGCTCCATGGATGGTAAAGGGTGGCGGTCCTTCAGTGATGCTCTATTGAGGTCCCTGAAATCAACACACAACCTTAGTTCCCCATTCTTTTTCCTAACGGGAACAAGGTTTGATACCCAGCTAGTATGCTTGATGGGAAAGATTATACCGCTTTCAATAAGCTTGAATACCTCCTTTTGCATTAAAGGTTCAAGTTTTGGATTAACTGGTCTTTGCTTCTGCCTTATAGGCTTAGAGTTTGGCTCTAAATCAATGGTGTGCTGGGCAAGTTGTGGATCAAAACCCTTAAGATCTGCATACTCACATGCAAAAATGTCATTAAATTCTTGAAAAAGGTAAACATAAGACTGTTTTTCTTCTGCAGAAATTACCTTTCCGAATTTTAAGTTTTTTTCTTTGGTAATTTCAAGGTCTTCATAATGGTCCTGTTGGACTAGCAGGCCGGTTTTGTTCTTTCTGGCCTGATCATCAGCATTAAAAATTGATTCAAGGGTAACTAATCCCTTAGGCAGCTTATTGGACTTTAGTTGTATGATCTGATCGCCATATTGTTGCTCTAGCTTATGCTGATTGGATGTTGAAAATACATCCTCTTCAAGCAAGAAATTCAAAATCTATTCATCACTGTCAAACACTTGCCAATTAACATCATTATCAAGTATAGAAGGCCTGACTATGATCTTGATATGTTGTTGTACCTGTTCCTTGTTAATATTTGTAGCGATATCAAATTGTGCTCCTACAGCAGCCAACCTATCAACGTGCTGGTTTAACTTTCTGGGGACAGCAATAAGCTTAAAAGCATCAAAATTTTCAATTTCGTTCCAAACTTTGTGCTTGTAGTTCTTCAATGTGTCATTTTTAGTCACATTCAGCCCCCTAACCTGATCGATAATTAATTCACTGTCTCCAAATACCTTTAAGCATTTGACACCCCTCATTCTAGCCCATTCGAGTCCATGAATCAACCCCTCATATTCAACTGTATTATTAGTACATGCAAAATTGAATCAAAAAGCTGCATAATACTTTTCTCCTTGAGGAGATACTAACATTGCACCTCCGCCAGAACTGTTCTTACTTCTAGAGCCATCAAAGTACAACTCCTAGACCTTTTCTTGCTCACCATTAAACTCGTTTGAACTTTTAACAAGGTTTGGTATAACTGAACCAGCCTCCTGGAATATATAGTTTCCCAAACCGGCCTCCAAAATAGTGTTGCTTTGATTTCCTAAAGCATTTTCTATTGCCCACTCATCAAGGAGAATATCAGGAATGTTTTCTACTTGGGTACTTGCTTCTGAGACAACAGAATTTTCATTTTGATCAAATGCAACACAATTTGCATTGATCACGTTGGGTATATACAGCTCAATGTGGTTCCTTGCAAGCCCCTCTGATTTGATGGTCACTTTGGTCTCATAACGGGTTCTAAACAGCATGTGGGACCAATCTGAGGAAAGGTATCCTCCTATTTTTGCGATAAATTCTCTTGATAAACAAAGGGCAAAATATGGAGGAAGATCAATTACAAAGATATCTTGGGGAATGGAGAAGTTGGGGCATGCATGGAGTGTCAAATTGGTGTCCTTAACAACCCCTAAAGTGTTAACAGTGGAACCATCCAACTGCACTACCCCCTTTTCTAAAGGCTGATAAACCAAACCCAGCTAATCAACAATCTTCTTGGGCATTACAGAACTGGTAGCTCCACTATCTACCATACAATTATGTACTAACTTATCTCCAATTATCAAAGATATGTAAAAGGGAGGTGGTTTCACGTTTTTACCTTGAAATTTATTGTTGTCTTGAGAAGCAACCTCCGAAATAGCATTTGTTAAAACCACCTTGGGGTTCCCATCAGTCATTTGCATAGAACTCCTCTCTTCAGTCAAGGCCTTCTTCAGCAGATCAGTTTGTCCCGGGATGGCTAATGAATTCCACATAGACATTGTGACATTAACCTTTTTCATGTTGTCCACTATGTTGTAAGGCATAGGTGGGAGTATCTTAGGATACGCCTTGACATCAGCCTGATTTAATTGTGGCTGGGGTTGCTCTTTAGTTGGCATGATAGGATTTCTTTGTGACACATGTCCTTGGTTAAATGGTGCCTCACTGACTGCAGGTTCTTTACCTTTATTTGCAGCTTGCTCTGCTTCCAAAGCTTTTTCTTTGCTCTGGTATAAGTTGCAACTGGTGCATCACCATTCACCCCACAAAATTCCTCTCTTTGCCAATTTATAAAAGCAGCATTAGTTAGAATTGGATCATATTGTTGTTCTGTTGTATCTCCAGCTCCTTTCGATTATGTACTTTCAGCATTTTGGACCATCAATGCTTGGTTGATGACCCCATTAGAGCATGTTGCTTGATTATGCGGCTGATTACATGGATAGCACCATTCATATTCAGCAGCTAAATTATTCTGGGTTGGTACTATGTCTTTGACAGCATTCAAAGGCGCTGGTGCATATGTTTGAAATGGCCTCGGGTTCACATTTTGTCTATTTCCTTGATAATTATTCTGATAAGGCGGCCTCACACCTTTATTTTGTTGTTGCTGTTGGTAATATGGATTCCCACTTTGATTCTGCTGTTGGTAGGGGGGCCATCCTTGGTATTGTTTCTTCTTGATGCTTACCAACTCATTTCCCATAGTCTGCAAGATATTCTCCATTTTTTGCTAACTACTTTTAATATCTTGTAACTCTTGAGATGGCCCTGCAGCAGTTGAATCACTCGTTGCAGCAATTAGTAATGTTGGAATAGTAGGTAATGTTGCAAAAGGAGGGATGATCAGTGGCATATTCGACTGAATATCAGGAAATATAGGCATTGGAGACCTTGGTGCTATTTTTCCAGCCTGAATTAGGCAATTTTCTGCCCTCACAGCTAAATCATATGACTGCGGTAGAGAAATTCCTCCCATAGACTGGATTAAGACTGATATATCATTGTTTAGGCTCTTTAAATAGTATAAAAAGGCATGTTCAACAGAGGGTCTAACTTGAATCGGAATCCTATTCCAAGTCCTTTGAAACCGCATATTGAAATCCATCATTTGTTCTTGGGGGGGCCCTTTTGATAGTAGTTAATTGCTCCACCAAGGACAAATAGTCTGACTTGTCTTCAAAATATTTGCTCAAACCATCTCCTAAGTCGTCCCATGTGGCGATAGAACCTACATTCAATCCTCTGAACCATTGAAGTGCCTTCCCCTTCAAAGAAGTTGCTAGCAATCTTACAACTACATTATCTTGCGTGATATGATGGGCATAACATAGGGTTGCCACGTCTCTAATGTGCTCTAATGCTATGGTTTGCCCTTCCCCTGTATATTCTAGTAGATTTTTTAGTGCTGCAAGGGGAATATTGTCATGCTGAGCAATATTCAAAGGGCTGCCTTGATTAAAAGGCACAAAAGCAAACTGCCTCGCCATTGCTGGTGGCGGCACAGGTACTTGCTGATTTGAAACTGTTCCAACAACACCTACTGAATGTGTACTATTTTGTGCTGCTATAGATGGTGTGGAAAATAAAGACAGAGACCCTATTCTGAAAGATGGTGAGGCTGAATGCCTTCTAACCTCTTTGTCTAAGCACTTTCTTCTTCTTCCGTAAGACAACAACGGTCTTTCTTTTGTACCAGATGGTGTAGACTGATTTCTCTCTGAAGGAGGAGTTCTTTTAAGTGTTCTCCCTCTTCTTTTTGGTGAAGAAAGCTCTAAATACTCAAAAGACTTTGAGCTTCTAGTCTCAATGCGTTTCATACAGCACTACTCTTCATAACCATGAGACTGAGTCGCCAGATATGCAGCAAAATACCTTCTAAATAGGTCTGTTTTTATTGACAGCATATCAGAATCAACAAAAAATCATAAAAACTATGTAAGGATCAGTTCTAAAAGATTTTAGTCAATAAAACCGTTCCACCGGGCGTGCCAAAACTGTTATCTACCAAAAATGCACCCTGTTAAGTTTGCAAAAACTTAACCTTTTGGAGAAACATGGAAACATTCCAAGGTTGTGGGTGAACCGTGGATGGAATGAATCTCCGGATTCTAGGCCGACTTCCTATCTGGTATATCACTTTATACTACTAAACTGAACTTCTGATGGAGGAAAAGGGGAGAAAGATAACAGAAAATGGAAATTTTAAAACCTAGTGGGTGATGCACCAGAAAAGTATCCCTGAGATCTAACACATAGGCAACACCATGAAACAACAATAACAAAACTCCCTTGCACAACTCAATAATCAGAATCCTTGCTAAAAGCTAATAAGAGGGCTAAAATAACAGTTTTCAAAAAGGAGAATAGATTACTCACAATCCAAAAAACATCTTTGTAACACAACTTTCAACCTGCAAAACTGAAACCACCCTGTAGAAGGCATCAACATGACACACAAATACAGAAAAAAGAGAAGGCATAAGCTGAAATCAATGCCCAAAAGTGCTGCAGATTTGTATATATCTCTGAATAATGGGTTACAAAATGATCCCTGCTCCTGTCAAGAAGTCTGAAAAACTTACAAAATAGGCCAAGCAAAGAAAAAGAAGAACCCTTCAAAAATGAGCCTTCAACTCATACTTATCCCCCCCTCCAACCAACTGCATTTTGAAAGCCATAAATGCTAGGTCAGATTAAGCCCCAAAGGCCAAAATTCAGTCTTTTCAAAGACTCCAAAAGGTGTCCACAAATCCCCCCAAAGGGCAAGGTCTGATAATATCACCAACTGCCCCTCATCAATGCAGTCATTAGCCCCAAATAGACTCCAAAAGTCTCCAAAAAGCAGTAACTCTTATGGCCTCCAAGTCCCATCAACACCTGACTCAATACTTAGCCATAATAATTTGAAAAATATCTGCTTTCAATCTTCTAAAGGAAAATTAAATATTTATTTCTTTGCACAATAATAATTATTCAAACGATTTATATCTTGTAACAAAATATAAGGCGTTTAATATTTATTAGATAATAATTTATTATAATATTTATTGTTTTTGTTTTAATAAGTATTAATTATTTTACATAAAACATTTAAGTGATATTTAATCACTTAATATTTTATTTAGAATAATTAGTATTTACTAAAATAATAAGAATAAATTACATTATAATAATGAATTATTTTACAAAGAAATAAATGTCTAATAAAACCCTTAAAGTATAAACAACATTATCATTTGCAAAAAAAGAAATGACTAAGAGTCGAGCCAAGGTAAAAGGAAAGATAAGGAAAAAAAAGACACAAGGCAAAAGCCTTTTTTGGGACGTGTCATACAAAGGCATCTCAAACCCTAAAAACGATGCCACATTCTTCATTTTTGCTTAATCCGCACTTTGCAAAAAAAAGAAAAACCTGTAGTTGTGAAGAAAGAGGGTTTGATGGGGAAAAACCAGACCCTTGCCACATTTTTCTGCCATTCCTCCATGCATCTTTGCTGTCTTTTGGATCAGGCCGCCGTTGCAGAACTTGGAAGGTATGCGGTTGTTGTTTAAAGCGTTTGCATCTATGAGTTTATTAGCTCGGGCCGCCACGACCTTGCCTATTACTGGTAATGTCGTAATTCTTTTATTTTCCATGAGATTTGCCTATCATTGGATGGGAATAATGAAGCTATTGTAGTCACTTTTTGATGCACTTTCTTCTCTGCTGAAAATGCATCCTGTTGCGAGTATCTTGTTGTTCGTTGCGGGTTCCATGGAAGGCCGTGATCTTTTGCAGACGTGGGAACCTGACTCTCCTAGGCCTCTATAAGTCTCCACCTTTGCTGCTATTGCATGGGTTTTGGACTCCATTTCTGCCCCATCTCTGCTACATTTAAACACCAGAAAACCTCAACTTGTGGCACAAAATGCACTCAGTAAGCATTGTTTTACCTTGGCATAAAAAAAATGAAAATGATTTACTTTCTTTTCTTCTTTCTTCTTCTCAGAGACATTTATAGGTGCATGACTTGAGGTTTATAGGATGTCAAACATGATAAGTCAAAAATTTTCAGCATTACATGTCCATCGCTCTGAATCAACACATTTTCTAGTTTTAAATCTCCATAAATTATGCCTTGACAATGCAGATATTTAAGGGCAACTACTACTTCTGCAACATAGAATCTTATTGCATCTTCTTGAAGAGCCTTTGTAGGTTGTCTGTCAATTAGCATAAAGAGCTCCCCACCAGGGCAATAATCTGTTACTAGGCATATATGTGTTTCTGTCTAGAAAGAGGCATAAAGAGTAGGAACGAATGGGTGATCCACCATGTCAAGAATCTCTCTTTCTGTGCAAACTCGATGAACCTTATTGCAGTTTAATACCATCGTTTTATCCATAGTTTTCATCGCAAATAAGTCACCACCATTATGTAATTCCACTAGATGGACACTATAGCTGCTCATTTCTTTTCTAGGCTTTCTGTATACCTGCCTAGCTTTCCATATTCGAACTTGTTCTAGTTTCGGTCTTTGTTTGCTGCCAGTAAGGGCTTTGTTCCAAGATTATAAAGAAAAGTATCACTGCTTCCTGTTGTTATGAATTTTACTTTACTCCTCATCTTTTCTTGACTGTTGTATCAGGGCTTACATTGAGAGTATTAGAAAATTTATTGTTGGAAGTGTAAGAACAATCATAACCGATTCTGCATTTGTTTAACTCTAATCTGTTTGTAACAAAAATACTTGAAAAGGAAACCTGCATGTCCTTCTCTGATATCTGCAGTGCATAACAATATTCTCCTTTGTTACTATTCTATCCTGAGATTTTATAAAAGAGTATTCCACGAGGTTCGAGCACGGGCTCGTGACACTGAGAAATTACCTCTTTGTGATGTGAATCTGAACATGTAGAGTACTGCTTTTTGAGATCAATATGTTGATGCTTGATTATGATGAAAGGATTCATATCAGATAAATAATATGTCCCTTTAACATTATATTTTCTAATTTTTTACATTAAAGCATTTAGAATTTATTCTACTATTTTTACACGTATTCAGAATAGGAATTATATAGCATGCGTGGGTACCAAGTTGGTGATAACCAATCATTGCTTAGATCGTTTAAGATCTAACCCCATTGCTTTTCATGTAGGACAAGGACGAACATCACAGAGCTATCAGGCCGAGAGCTGGACCAAGAGCAGCAATAAAGATCGAATAACCAGTCAAAGGCTGAAAGGCAATGACTGGTTACCTCTGACTCTACTCTCCTATGCTGTATTTTTTTTATTTTCAATATGTGTAGAAGTAGTAGTCAGACTCACGGCTTGTGTGAGATTTCCATTTCGAGCATTTTCATATTCATTCATTTTATGTAAATATCAGTTGTATTTCAAAAAATGAAAATACAAGGACATTTATATTCTTTTGGTACATGATGAATAACATTCGTGCACTTTTGATTACTTGCTCTTATACAAAATTTTTACAAGTGTGCAAAATTTTAGTAACAATAACGATGTCTAATAAATATTTATTGACTAAATTAATTATAGAAGTAAAAAAAATAATATTTAAAGAAAAAACTAAGCTAATATAAAATAATTTAAATAATTAAAAAATTAAAACCTATATCAATTTTTAAAATCAAAAGTTACATAAATAGATCACAACATGAACTAAGGTGAAATCACAAGTAATTATTTTTTAAATAAATAGAAAAAAAAAAAACAAAAGTTAAAAGAGATTTAAAATATAATCCTATGTGAACAAATTAGATTATTTATAATTTTTAATTTAAATAACATAATGTTTACTAAATATTTTAAATAGATAAATAAATATTATTTATTTAAATTCAATTTATCAAATATGAAAAAATTAAAATTAAAAACCCCATCAAAAAATCTATTATGAAAAATTAATAAGAAAAATACCAAAAAAGATGAAAAATAGCAATGTCTCTAACAAATATTCTATTGACTAAATAAATTATGGAAACTAAAAAACAATATTTAAAGGAAAAAAAAACTAATATAAAAAATAAATTAAAAACTAAAATCTAAATCAATTTTAAAAATCAAAAGTTAAACAAATAGACATCACAACATGAGCTAATGTGGAGATCACAAGTACTTATTTTTTTAAATAAATAGAAAAAGAAAAATAATAGCTAAAAGTGGAGATCACAACTAATAAATATAAAAACAATAGTTAAAAGGGGAGTGAGATAAAAGTTGGCCAATTTATTAAGGATTTACAAATTTTAGGCCGAAATGAGTAATGGTTGCAGCTCACCCAAATCACCTGCAATCATTCACTAGAGTCGGTCCCTCATGTGCAAGCCAATCTTGATTTCAGCCCTATGAATTATGTCTTCAAAACCCACTAAGCATTGCTCCTCCACACAGTTGGGCGTTACCATATGCACTTCTAGTTTGGATTCAGCTGCCATGAGTCCAAGAGTCAAAAGGAGAGAAGAATTAAATGTCCAAATTGGAATGCATCTGGAGGTCATTCTCCAAATAATACTCTCCAAAAATCAGTCGAATGGCCTCCCCTAATGTGTCTTCATCCATCTTGAAGACATTCCTCATCCTTCCAATAGTGATACACCTTTCGAATGTACTAATATGACCAGTGGTCTTGAGGGAGAAGTTAGCCTCAATTATCACAAGGAATCAATTATCAAATAATGTTGTCTTCGAAATGACCAAATCATTCACATCCTTTAATTTAACACAAAGAGAGACTCTAGAGTGTTCTTCGGTGATGTTATCCATGTGACACAAGTCGGTAATCATACAAGGTGATGGGATCATGCCACCATTTCTCTAACTACAAAGTGCCACCATATAGTGAATCCATAATGAAATCATGTGAACCTGGGAGGAGGATACAATGTTATTAAATAATGATTGTGTCAAAAGAAAATTGACTTCTTTTGTAAGCATGTGCACTTGCATCAAACATTTGAGAAATGACAAGAGTTGAAGGACACATGCTTTGAATTTCCAATCCACACATGTATTCGTGCCAACCAAATAAATTCCTTCCAATCCATTTTGAATTAGATCACTAATCATTGCAATCCTATCTAAAGTCCTCAACACACATTCATCATTGGAAATTTGTAAGCCCCATTGGTCCATCCAAGTCCTCAATACAAATGCTTCAAAAATCCTCCCATAACTCAAAATTATCTTCAATTGAGTATGTCACCCCAATTTCAGAGAGTTTGTAAGCGGAAGTGTTAGTCTCCCTTAACACATGCATTACCTTAAATTCCTTAAACCCTTGGAGAAACAATCTTACTTGGCTAACATATTTATCTAAATACCATGCCTCAAGTTGCCCCTTCATGATGTCATTTACAACTATCTGGGAATCCCCTTCCAAATGAATCTTATGATCTCCAAGCGATATGCCAACCCTCACAACCTCAACCACAACCTAACATTTTTCTTGATTATTGGTTGCATCCTTTATTCTTTTAACGTGTAATGCCACATTTCTAACTTCATGAGTTCTTGCCACTACATTGATTCTTCAAGGTCTTGGATTCCCCTTAGTGGCACTAACAAAATTTATTTTTAACCAACCATTGTCAAGGGGTACCATTCAAGATGACTCTCTTGACCAAGAGAATCAACTCTCATAAGCCTATGAATGGGCTGGTATTTGATCGTTGGTTAGTTCATTTGTATAAATGTGTCTTTTTTATTCAAGGTGTCTCTATTTCGTGTTTCTACGTTTGATACAACCTTTGAAACTACTTTCTCCATTCTAATTAGGAATCTAGGCAAGTTCTCTGTTTTGTCTTAAAAAAATCGCTTGTTTCAGTCCTTCCAGATCTCCCACATAGAAATAGGTGGCACTATTTTAATGTCCCCTCTTTAGTTCGACATGGCGTTAATCATGGATTTTCCTATTCCAAACTCTCGTAAGCAGATGGGGTTGATGAGAGAGTCATTTTTGGCATTATTTGGTGATTAGATGGCTCATTATGCTCTTGAAGATATTATTTTATTTATATTTTATCATCATTTCTTATACGAGGCCTACATGTTATAATTCTAAGTTGAGTTGCACTTTTATTTTACAAAGTTATTTATTATAAAAAAAGTGCATTATAATGGGATTTTATAATGGATGTTTCTAGAAGTTCATAGTAACTTCTTAGAAAAGGATGTTTCTAGAAGTTCTTAGTAACTTCTTAGGAAAGTTGATAAATAGAGGGCTTGGCCTCCCATTTGGACACACGGGATTTGGTAACTCAACTACATCTTCTATGAGCATTTGTGGAGCTTGATAGTCTACAAATATTCAGCATAATCCTTCAAAATGATACCTCTCAAGAGATTGCATAACTGAGGAAGTGAAAGATCTTCTGAAAGGTTGCACTTTGGAAGTGGTATTCAACCATTTCAAGTTGAGCTTAATTTGTATACTTAGACTACCTAAGGGTTTGAGTTTTTGAAAGCAAATCCAAAAAAGCAATTCGACAAAAGTAGATCCGAAAAAGTAGTCCAAAAAAAGCAGATCTAAAAAAAGCAGTCTGAAAAAAGTAGATCCAAAAAAGCAGTCCAAAAAAAGAAGATCCGAAAAAGCAGTTCAAAAAAGCAAAGCAAAAAAGTAGATCTGAAAAAAGCAAATCGGAAAAAACAAAGCAGAAAGGCAGCATTGGAGAAAATTATTACAACCATCTACAAACAGGTTCTTTCATACAAGTTTAATGATATTTTATGTGCATTCATGGTAGTTGCTGTAGTTGAACATTTTGTATCAGACCTGTTTGGAATTATTATATGAGTTGTAAACCAAAAGTCTTGGCATTGGCATTAACTTTATTGTTAGAAAATTGCATTTTTAATACCATATCATTAGTTGAAAGTTATCACTTGTTGATTTTGAGCATTGAATGTTAAATCAGAGGATGTATGTCAATTGTTTGATATAATGTCTATGAGTTGTAGTTGCACATTTAGGACATGATACTACATCTATTACATTTCAGAATACAAAAGAGAAATCTACATTGCATCAAGGACCTTGTCTCAACATCATAGGACTCTTTTCAAATAGTAAATATCTTTAATATCATTGGTATAACAATTCTGCATTCAAATTAGCAAGTTACAGGGTTGCATGTGATTTGTTTGACAAAATTACAAGCAGAAAATTTGGACAAATTGTGATCAGTTTGAGCAAGGGTCTTTACAACTATGTTTTGGATTGAGGAGAAGTGGGTTGTATGAGAAAAGGTTGGCCAAGCATCCAACCAAGCCATCAATTTTTTTGGCATTGGGTCTTGCCAACCCATCCTCTTATAAATGAATTCCCACACTTTCTAAGATAACTCACAATCTAAAAATAAATGATCCAATATTTCCTTATAATTCTTCCATAGAACACATCTAAATGGTCCTGTAAATCCCAATTGCTTTAGCCTATCCCCTATTAGAATTTTGGCATGGTCAGAAGGCCAAAGGAAAGCACCAACTTTTGGCAGGCAAGATCTATGCCAACACATTTTTGTCTCCAACTTGAATGAATCATGATGTTTGTCTAGGAGAATGTAACCCACCTTGATCGAATACCATCAACTCTTTGTTCCACACCAAAGAAGGAAGTATTGTTGATTTGATGTCGTAATATGCCTACTTCTCATAATTTAATTGAGTAATTCCTTCCCCTTCTCTAGCAGGTCCAATGTTTTAGAGCATTCCCAATCCATTCGATAGTCATGCTAGAGGTTGCCTTGATCCTTAAAATCTGCAACCTTCCATCCCCATTATCTATGTGTAGCCTTGATGAATGTCCCATCTCTGTCCAATTTAGCCAAAGGTTTCTCATCATCTTAAGAATCGTACCATAAATATGTATTTTGTCCATCCCTTATCCACCATGTGAGGTGGTTTGTAATGAGGTTCCTGCACTCCATGAAGAAATTTTAAATAGAAAAGTCCCTTCTAGGATTGGCTATAGTAAGAATGTGTTCATCAAACATGTCATCCAAGTACTTAGCCCTTAATATGCTAGCCCGCCTTTTGGTTGAGAATAAATGTATCACACTAGCTTTGTGTCCATTACTGCATTCATTAACTTCCAATCCTAAAGGCCAACTCTACCTTGGCCCTTTGGTTGACAAACATTTTCCCAAGCCATCAATAGGAATTTTTCATGTGCCCTATGTCTATTCCAGGGGAACTTATGTATTCTTTGTTGGATAGTTGAGATAACCTTGGTGGGATATCAAAACAAGACATGGAGTAAATGGGCATAGCTGAAATCATTGATTTTAGCATATGTATTTGCCTAGCCAAAAAGTTAGCCGTCAATGTTTCCAACCTTCCATGTGTCTGCAATAGCCATCCACTAGCTCCTTCCAATATTTCTTTTTGTTGCATGAGAGAAAAGGGGAGCACCAAGGAATTTTCTTAGCAATTTACCAATGCGTACCCCAAAGACATGCAATGTCCTATTGTGAACCTACCTTTGTATTCAAAAAATATATTTTTAACTTGTTCTAGTTTACCACTTGCCCAAAAGTGACATTGTAAGCATCCAAAACCTTTTTCATAGTTCTGGCCTCAGCCATTAAGGTCCACCAAAAATGAAATTTTTTTCAACGAATTGAGAATGTGCTTAGGGTCTAAACCATGCACTACCCTTATTCCCTTCCATTGGTCATTAGCTCTGTATCAAGAGATAAGAAAGCCAAAGACTTCTGCAAGGAGAATAAATAAGAAAGATGAAATTTTGTCTCCTTGTTGGATCCCATAAGAAGTTCCAAAAAATCCTTGAGGGTTTTCATTTACAAGGACTAAATTCTAGTAGCTCGATATCATGCCCCTTATCCAATTAACCCAGTTGTGACAGAAGTCAAATTTATTTAAAACCTAAAACATGAATTCCTTGTCAACTCTATTGTATACCTTTCAAATATCAAGCTTTAGCAGCATGTACCTTCTTTTGTTGATTCGAGCCGAGTGTTTCACCTCATCAGCCACTAAAATGCCATCCATTATGGTGTGATTTCACATAAAACCCAGAGGTTGGGGGGGAATCAATTATCCTCGAGTCTAGATATTCGAAATTAACTTTTAACCACTTTTATAAACTCAGATTTATTCAGTAATCCACTCAATCTCTATATCAACATAGTAGTAACAATAACTTGCAATTCACTATCCAATAATAGCCTACTTGCAGACTATAAAGCAATAAGAAATAAAACACAACAAATAACATTCACACAAGTATGACACCAAGATTTAACATGGAAATCTAATTTGGGAAAAACCACCAGTAACATGCTACCAATTTTGCACTCTTCTAAAGTGAGCTTGGGTTAAAACCAAACCATGTTAAAGGTTACAATATGTCATGTCCCCTTTTCAAATAATTAAAAAAATAATAATCTTTGCTAAGGTAGGCAAGCCCAAAAAGGCAAAGTTTCAGCAAAAGGGGATAATCTTTGGAAGCGAATGGACTAATAAATAAAAATTATTATTAAAATATGTTTTATTAACCCCTCTTGGATGTGAGTTAGGGTTATGACCTCTTTTAAGGGGTTTGGAGGCATTCTGGGCTCATTCCAGAACTTGATTTTTGCTTATTTCTTTGTTATTCTTCAGAGGCTGCCAAACCTGTGGAGAAGGAGACCCAAGAACGGGAGTTTGCAGGTTTCCAGGGAGACCCAAGAATGGGATTTTGTAGGTTTCCAAGAAGGCTAAGGATGAGATTTTGAAGCCATTCCATGTGCATGCTCATACAGAGTTTGCCTTTGTGCTGAACAGTGCAGATTTGTGGGTTTTCGGGTGTGTTTTTTGGTATGAGTTTGGTGTTTCCAATTGAGTATTTCATATCAGTTTGGGTTGCTGCTGTATTTTAGACTTTAAGATGTTAAAATAGAGCTGAATATATGTATTGGGATGTGATTAAACTTCTGAGATAGATTATTAGTGTTTTTGTGGTGTTTCCAGGCATTTTTGTGTTAATTTCAGGAGCCCGATGAGCATAGTTTTTGTCCTACATTTGTGAGTTGTTGTGTTAAGGCTATGCAGATCTGGAAATGTCATTTTGTAGGCCTTTATGCTGCTGAAATTTCTGTAAAAATTTCTATTTTCAAATTTATTAATAATTAGTGAAGTTGTGAAGTTTTTTGGCACTATTTCGGACATACCTGATTTGGGTTTATTTGAGAAATTGGTGGATCTTTGAAAGATTGGTTGTTTGATCTTAAAGATCTAATTAGAGGTTGGAAATATCATACAAAACCAGTAAAGAGACATTTCAGTGGTATTTGGATATGATTATACTTCTATGATAGATCTTGTCATGTCCCCTTTTCAAATAATTAAAAAAATAATAATCTTTGCTAAGGCAGGCAGGCCCAAAAAGGTGAAGTTTCAACAAAAGGGGATAATCTTTGGAAGCGAATGGACTAATAAATAAAAATTATTATTAAAATATGTTTTATTAACCCCTCTTGAACGTGAGTTAGGGTTATGCCCTCTTTTAAGGGGTTTGGAGGCATTCTGGGCTCATTCCAGAATTTGATTTTTGCTCATTTCTTTGTTATTCTTCAGAGGCTGCCAAACCTGTGGAGAAGGAGACCCAAGAACGGGAGTTTGCAGGTTTCCAGGGAGACCCAAGAATAGGATTTTGCAGGTTTCCAAGAAGTCTAAGGATGGGAGTTTGAAGCCATTCCATGTGCATGCTCATACAGAGTTTTCCTTTGTGCTGAACAATGCAGATTTGTGAGTTTTCGGGTGTGTTTTTTGGTATGAGTTTGGTGTTTCCAGTTGAGTATTTCATATCAGTTTGGGTTGCTACTATATTTCAGACTTTAAGATGTTAAAATAGAGTTGAATATATGTATTGGGATGTGATTAAACTTTTGAGATAGATTATTAGTGTTTTTGTGGTGTTTCCGGGCATTTTTGTGTTAATTTCAAGAGCCCGATGAGCATAGTTTTTGTCCTACATTTGTGAGTTGTTGTGTTAAGGCTATATAGATCTGGAAATGTCATTTTGTAGGCCATTATACTGCTGAAATTTCTATAAAAATGTCCATTTTCAGATTTATTAATAATTAGTGAAGTTGTGAAGTTTTTTGGCACTATTTCGGACATACCTGATTTGGGTTTATTTGAGAAATTGGTGGATCTTTGAAAGATTGGTTGTTTGATGTTAAAGATCTGATTAGAGGTTGGAAATATCATACAAAACCAGTAAAGGGACATTTCACAATACACATTGTTAGGTTTGACCCTGTTAAAGGATTTCATCACCCTATTAGGAGTGGCCTAGTTAGAGGGATTAAGAGGAAGGAGTAAGAACTCTACTTGCATATGCTACTTAAAAAGGATTCAAAGTGTATCAAATGGATGTCAAATATATAATTTTGAATGGAATTCTAGAAGAGGAAGTCTATATTGAACAATCTGAAGGATTTGTTGATCCAAGAAAGAGGAACATGGTGTATAAGCTACAAAAAGCATTGTATGGTTGATTGAAAGAAGTTCCTAGAGCATAGTATGAAAGGTTGCACACATATTTGGTGAAGATTAGTTTTGCAAGGACTCATGGAAATGGTAATCTATACTTGAAGACTGAAGCTAGAAAGGGATACTGTTAGCTGATATATTTGTGGATGATATCATATTTGGAGAACAAGATTCATTGTGTAAATCATTTTCTAATAAAATGAAGAAGGAATTTGAGATGTGTATGTTTAGAGAGATCAAATTCTTTGTTGGTTTGCAAGTATATCAAAATAAGAAAGTCATATACATTACACAATCAAAGTATATAAAAGAGATATTAAAAGCCTTTTGGATGGAAGACTCAAGAACGGTTAGTACACCTATGGCTACTAGACATAAACTTTCAAAGAGTGATGATATTGCAGATGTGAATCAAACCTTGTATAGATCAATGATTGGAAAGCTACAATATATTGTTCACAACAGACTAGATATTACATTAGCAGTTGGGATTGTTGCTAGTCTTTCTACAAATCCTAAGAAGAATCACATGTTGGCTATGAAAAGGATATTAAGATACCTGAAAGGAACAGAGGACTATGGACTATATTACAAGAAAAATGACAAGTTTGAATTGAAAGTATACACTGATGTAGATTGGAAAGGAAATGTTGATGATACAAAGACTACAAGTGATGGAGATTTTTTTTCTAGGAAAGACATTGGTTTCATGGACAAGCAAGAAACATAACTACACTTCTCAATCCACAATAGAAGTTGAATATGTCATTGCAACACTTAATTGTTCAAAGATAGTGTGATCAAGAAATTGTTGAAAGGAATGAAGGAAGAGATCATTGAACTTGTTGTTATATTATGTGATTACACAAGTGCTATAAACATATCTAAGAACCCTGTGATGCACACCAAGAGCAAGCATATTGCTATCAAGTACCATTACTTGAGAGAGCTAGTTCAAGCCAAAGAAGTAAGATTGGAATACATAAATACAAAGGAGAAGATAGGTGATATTTTTACTAAGTCATTATCTAAGGATGTTCATGAATATCTAAGAGGTAAATGGGTGATTCCCCTAATTGAGGCTACCTAAGCTAGTGATGGAGCATTGCATCAAATGTTTTCATTAGCATATCTTACAACTTGATGCAAGAGGTCACACTTTAGGAGCTTCCTAAAGATATGAAGAGATAAGCATAAGATGTTGAACTAGTCATAAGAAAAATGACTTGGGTCACTTGGTGCAATAGGAGGATAAATGACACTTGTAATCAGAGGCAAGCAAGATAAAATTTTAGTATGTTTTGAAATATTTTTTTAGTAATTCATGCTTCATGTAATGTTTCCATGAACACTCTATAATTTTCCCTAAATTCATACAACCAAATAAAACAAGGCATTTAATTTAGTTAGAAGTACAATCTTTACACAAGAACAACATGAGCTAAGCTTTTTCTGGAAACCTATAATTAAGTTAGGAACATTGCAGACACAATTCATGAAATAAATCTATCATTAGAGAATGGAAAACATAAATTCATTAGTAAGTGGCAAATTTGATAGGAATGTGAACCTCAGTCATATAAAATATGAAATAAAAAGGCACCCTCCATGCAATCCACCTTAATTCTTACATGGTTGGAGATATTATCTTCATCAACAACTACTCAATCTAGGGATTGAAAGAAAAATTATGGTAGGGCACCCTTTACCATTATTTCCCTCTCACAATGCACTAGGGTGCCCTAATAGCTATTCCACCTACTCACCACTATGGCAAGGTATCCTAAAGTTGTTCTCCCTCATTGTAGGTTCCTTCCTTATCCCTTTTGATTGGATATTTTAGTGTTATTATGTATGTTTAATATTTATTAGTATATTACTAGGCTATATGGGTATGCATACCCAAACCCATAGGATGCATACCCAGGTACTAACATGGTTTGTCCTCTCAATATCCCATCTACTATCACTTTTGTGCATTGCCCACTATCCTCCTTCCTTCAATTCTTTCTAGCCCATATTTTCATGTCAAGCATCTCAACCTTTAATAGACTTTACAATTCAATAGTATGTCTTCATTTCCTCATTGTATTTTTCATGGTGATTGTTTATTTTTATTTGTTGTCTTGGTGCCCTCATCATACTCTTCACATATATAGCGTACCATTGGGACTTTTCTTTTACTAATCAAGTCTCTTGCATTCACTTTCTTTTTGCCATATTTGACATTTACTTTTATAACTTTTGAGCCCCTTAAGACATTTTTTCTTTTTTATTTGAACTTTGTACTATCATAACTAATTACTGGGTCAACCCTTTTTATGAGGCATTGATAATAGCCTTTGTCAACCTTATCATGTGGCAATAGTTTTAGACATGCCTTTGCTAGAAATTAATCTATATAATCTAGGCTTACTTATAAGGTCTTTTACTTGTACTTGTAAGGGAAGTGATAATTCATAAACATGTGACTTGTTTTAGATTGGCAAGGCCATGACACCTTTTAGCACCCCACATAGAAGTTGCTTATGTATTCTTGATCTTAGTCTTAAAAAAATTCTCCATAAAGAATTTATTTCCTTTTCCATGTCAAATGTCTTCATGAGTCTCTATTCCACAATCCTACAATGATAAGAAAAAAATCAATTGTTATGAGACAAAATAAAATAGACAAGATCTAAAACATGACTCAGCATTGGAAAAACATAGATGTTAGTTTTGAACTTGACCTAGCATAAAAACTTCATATGGGTACAATAAAGTTCAACCAATTCAACTCTTGATTTATTTTATATGGCTCCAATTATAGAAAAGAAGACAAAAGTTCATCAAGAGTGAGAAGTTATAGAAAATAAATCAAGAATCAAATATTGTAGTAGTTTAGGCTAATAATGAACTTCCTTTCTTTTGCTAAGAGAAATTGTTGGTGTAATTAAGCATTTACTAATTACACTTTACTTAAGTTTACTTAGGTTAAATGCATTATTTTATTATTTATCATAAAGATACCTAGAAGTATGCATAGTTAGGTGAGTTGTCTTGTTGACAACATAGGAGTTTACATATTTATCTGAGTTGTCATGTAGACAACACAGTTTTTTGTACTCTAATTGAGCACATGATGTCTACAACATCTCTTTATGAGATACACCTATGTCACTAATACATTAGGGGTCAATTTGCGACGGCAAGAAAAGGTAATGTGTTTTTGGCTTTTTTTTTTTCAATTTTAGCCTGATTCTGTCGCAATTGCAATGGAAGGTGTCGCAATCACGACGCCACCGGGATATAAGAGAAAAAAAAATCGAAAAACCTCATTTGAAAGAAATTGACACAGGATTCTTCAGAAAGGAAAGGCGCGCGGGAGACTTCAGCAGCATTGAGAGGGGCATTGAGGTGAACTCGAGGCATTGAGAGGGCCGGGCAGAGACTCACATTGGCTAACTCGACGCATTGAGAGGGGCAGAGACCCGCAACGGCTAACTTGACGCATTGAGCTTGTTTGACCTACTATATTGTATGGGGATCTCTGCGGCGAAAGGTCCAAGGGCAACATTCAGAGGAGGATGATGGCAAGGTGCAAAACAAACAAACCCATTACTCCTTTGTTCTCCAATCATTATTATTATAGATATGAAGTAGAAAATGGGAGGAGACACAACCATACCAGATGGAAATTATCTCCTGGCCGTCAAAAATGCGGTGGGCTCAAGCTATTTGCAATTTATCTTCCCATGTCTCGTAGATGGTCATGCATTCTCATTATAACTGTTAATGTTTCTCATGAATGCACTTTCATTTCTTGAACAAGACACTTGTTTTTAAGTGTTTCCATTGCATGCCGAGAGCTCCATGCTGATGCCTCCCATACTTCCATGGCAGTGTGCTTGGATTTGTCAACAAATAGACATGCAAAATCCATGAAAATTTGTTGTTCCTCATAGTCCAATGCATCAAAGCTTATTTTATTTTGCATAGCCTTGGGTGGTAAGATCTCACTCCCGAAGCCCATTATGGTAGGATGGTAGCAATAGATTTACGACTATATATTAAAAATTTGGGATACAAGTTGGAAAATTGTTACAAGTATCCCATTACATGAGATCAAGATTCAAGTCTAAACGTTCATATAATGAATAAAATTCAAAAATCCTTGCTCAATATTCATTAATTCAAGTATAAAAGTAATAATAGAACATTATTTTCATTGGAAATGAAAGGCCCTAAGTCGACAAAATGGCCAGTAATAAAAAGCACATTTGGTTGCATGTATCTTACACATAAATTCAGTGGTATTATATATCTGGCATAGTTATGAAAGTATGGCCCTCATTGCCAAGGTCTATAGTATCTACCATAGTAGTAAAAATCTTCTTAGTAAAAAAAAGGCAAACCAAAAGATTCAGAAATTATCGAACTATCACGAATCAATCAAGAAAAAATCATATTTTCAACACACGTAAAATAAAGATGAAAAAATTAACAAAACATGGTTTTATAGAATAGAGATACAAAAATAAAATAAAATGAAAGCTTATTCCATAAATTATGAGATACATTTTTTCTTATTTATGTTCATATTGTATTTGATTAAATTCTATTGCACAATACATACTACACACTGCATAAATGATAACTAATTGTTGATAGTTTTCAATTACAATTTCCTTTGTATGAAGTCAACATAAAAACTAAGTACAAAGTTGCAAAAAATTCTATGTTCCTTTAGAGTCTTGGGAAGGGTGGGAACTAGGATCTTGATTTGGGGATGGTGGTTAGCAAGGGTTGATTTGGGGACAATCGTTGGCACAGGTTTAGGGATGGAGCACCTAAAAGGGTCAAGAGGCAATGTCCCTTATAGGGATTTGGGGTTAGTACCCTCAGCAAGATTGACAAGCAACATCCCTTTTGTAATACAAGCAACATCACACTACCATTTTTCATAGTGATAGGATGAAAATTGATTGTAAATCAGAGTATATACAATTCAAACATGTCATTCACAATTACATAATCATGAACATTGGCAATTAGTGATTAATCAAAAAATCACATTTTTTGGCTTCATCAACACATTCCTCGCAGCATCATATGAAGTTCCTTACACAGTTGGCAAATGTGGGCTTAGCAAAAACTTTGGTAAATTAAAAATTGCTTAAGTTTATTTAAAAACAACTTTCTGTTATACATAACAATTTTTCTGCTATCCAAGATTTTACTTGATGTTGTTCTAGAAGAGATTGTATATGTTTTTTGAATCACAATGTTTCAGATCTCACTCTATGATCTATCATCTAGATGTTAGAGAGCAGAAGGGATAGAAAAATATATTTTTTTAAAAATTAAATGATAAAATATATCCAATGAGTCCAAAAATGAGTACAAAAGTGTTTTCTATCAAGGTTGACTCATTTGAATTTAATTGAGAAGACTAAATCCAAAAATGCATCAATGCATTCCTTGCAGCATCATACAAAGTTCCTTGCATGGTTGGCATACTTAGGACTCAACCAAAATTAGGATTGTCTTTATAGTGATTATCTTTAAAAATCATTATCATGATTCATAAACTGCATTACAACATTTTAAATCTTCATCTTCCCTAGTCTACTAAAAACTTGGGGAGAGGTTCTAATCCTTGCACTCTATTGCAGCTCCTCACTTCACATTAAAGGTTGTATTTTTGGCACTAAGATTGCCAAATAATATGTGACAACTAATCATGCTCTTTTCTCTTTCTCGTTTAACTTAGTACCAAAAACATAATATAGAGCACTTGTGCTAATTTAGAAGCATTAGCAGTGATGACAGTGAGTTGATTGGCATCCTTGTATTGAGTTGATATTGTCATTATTAAACTAAGTATGAAAATATGAACAATCACATTATATCTATCTCTTGGATCGGGTAGTATATCCCTAATCAAGATGGATTGAATGACAATCATATGGGATCGAGTTATGATCCTCTATATTCATATTAGAGGCTTTGATGTTGAAATTGGCTTAGCAAATAATCATGACGATGACCATAGGGTCTCTTGATAATTTGTTTGGTGACTAATCATAATCAATAACCTTTGGATTTGTTGGCTAATTAAGTTTATGCCTATGTGTCTCCTCAAGGAGACATGTAGTTGAACAGTTACAACCGCCCCTCATATGCCTCTTGATTGCACTAAATAAGATGACCGATCACAAGAGATGGATTATCGAGATTCATAAATGATTCTATCTCTTCAGATTGGGAATTCTAATAAGTGATCTAATTATATATTCAGACCTGGCAAACATTTTTCAATATTGAATTAATTCATATCCATTCTATATTGATTATCACCTAGAGAGATCCATTACATTTACACAGATCTTTCATTATTTAACATGGTATCAGAGCCAGGTTAATAAAGGTATCACTTTAAGAGAGGAAGGCTACCAGCTATGAAATCAATACCATATGCCTTCGCAATTTTGTGCCCAAGATGGCAAGAGATTTCAAGTCACCTCATTTTCGTCCTCTCTAATGTCTGCAACAAAAGAGTATCTATAAATTTGTATGATGTTCTGCATAGATTTAGTTTCGATAACACTCGTTGAGTAGCATTTGGCCATGAAAGAGAAGAGGCAAAAATCAAAAAATTAGTGTTTAGGTTGTTGTGCTTGCTGGCACATTTTGGCATGAGGGAGCAAGTACCAAAGTGTTGGGCCTATCATTCTCACAGAGGGTGCTCCTGAGCTTCCCATTTCTACAAATGGTGTAACACTTGTTTAATTGCATGTTTAGTTTGGCATGCAGATGAGCATGTGTAATATTTTTCTTGTAGATCTATTTATTTTTCTTGCAGGAAGACATAGCATAATAAAAGGAAATATGGTTAAAAGTATTTGTTCAGAACTCATTTTCAAATTGTTTGAAAGATCACTCAAGTCATTCTTTAAATATATGGGTTTGTGGTTTTTTCTGTCAATGCAAATCATGCTGTTGTTAGTAGGCTTAATTCCTTTTGATTACTATCTATGGCATTTTTTCATCTTCTTCACAGGGGCAGGAAAAGCCTTACAAAAAGTTTCAAGTAGTCAGCGTAGCTTCTGTTATTGCTCAACTAGGTAACAATATACCAAACAAATGCATCATTTATCCATCTGTATATTTTTACTATTTTTCTTAAGTTGACAATGCTTCCTTTTCAATCTATTTATGTTAAAGCAGGATGTATCAGCATTGACTATAGTAGAAAAACAAGTTACACAGATGAAAACTTGCGTTGTTGCACTTACAACTGACATTTGACACTTGGAGTTGATATGCACGTTTCTTTGAGGTGGGTGATAACAAAGAGCTCATCAATTTTCATTGTGTTATCTTTTGGCTACAAGTCTACACCATTCTTCACTATTTTTTATTTATACCTAATACAATTTTATTTTTCAAAATGTTTATCATTGCCATAGTTTTTAACAGTTAGCTTCTTTGTATTAACGCCTATAAGGAGCCATTGGATATTGGAAGATAAAGGTTATAAATCTCAAGTAGTTTATCTGCGAGATTTCTTTTGGATTTGGCTATGTTACATGAAATGCTGAAGTAAGATGCATATCAAATATATAGTTGTGGCTTTTGTGTTATGTCCAACTCAGACATGGGCATTTCTGCCTACGGTTATGATTCTGTGCATGATGAGCTTGACTTCATTTTTCATGCCTGGCAATGGGAATTGTTGTATGTGCCTCATAGCCTAAATTTATATCTGGTTTAGGAGTTTGACAAGAGAATTGTGCAGAATATTACAACTTTTGAGTCTTTTGTACTTGGCCTCGCTAAGGCTGATAAGCTTATGAGATCTAGGCCCTAGTGCCCCAAACCTTGGGTCCAAGATTCTGAATCATTTTCCAAATAGTAATACTAATTAGGGTTTTGTTGATGGATTTTTTGTAAAATATTTCAATGACAACACGTAGAAATTTTCAGGTGGCTGGAGACGAGCAATTAATCAATTCTTGTTTTATTGCATGTTTTCTCTCCTGCTAGTTGGGATTTGTTTCTCAATAGATAATATTGTGTTTTTCAATTCATATTTGATATTACTCTTCATCTTTCTTCATATATCAATTTCTCACATAGTCTTTTTTAATTTGTTGCTTGAATTCCTATTTATTTGTTCATAAGTTGCCTTTGCCTTTCAATTATGTAACACTTTTTCTACCTTTTCATCTAGTTATAATAAACTGGAATGTCTCCTATGGACTTTATATTCAAGCCTCAATCAAAGAACACATTAAAATAATTTTCATGCCACTGACATGACATATAAGTGACCTGAAACTAATTATAATTTAAAACAAGAATCTATGGTTGCCCTTCTCTTTTACGTACTCTCTGAGTTTTTCATTATTAATAGTCATATTAAGTTCCTTGGGATCCTAGCAGGGTATCTTCAAAAATGACCCGTATTTTCACAACAATATGCTAGCTAACTAATTCGATTATAAGTTCTAAGGAGAATGGGAGAAGAATATATAATCCAACAAGGAAAGCTTAAAGGAAACTAAAAAATTTGGGCAAAAATAAAATTAAAAAATCATCTTAGTTCATCCAATTTCTAGATTTCTTGGGAATTTGGTAGAAGCTCCTCTATTGTCTTGAGTATTTCATGCCAAATTATGGGCTCTCTTGTTAAATGAGCATACACAGTTTAAATGGTATACTCTTAAAAACTATTAGCTCTTTTGTTGCTCGCTTAGCTAATTTCCCTACAGCTACGAGCATAAATTAACAATAAATATTTGACATATTATCGTGTTGATCTTCTTAAGTTGGGCACTGATTTCAACCCATTCTGATTGATTTGTATAGATTCTTATAACCAGTTCCATATATTTAATTACATTTAGACACTATCTTTTAATGCTTTATTTCAGTGTGCTACATATTCTATTTCATATTTGTGATATATGATGAAATTATTATAACATATGGAGGAACAGTCCATGAGTGGCGTGGCCAATTGAAATGGTTTTAGTTTCAATTTTACACCATTTGATACAAATAATCAGTTTACCAATCGACCCCTAGGTTCATTCCATTTGCAGTAAAATCTTCATTAGATAGAAAATGTTCACAAAATCTGTCAATGCTCACACATCTTCTTGGAGTTACGCAAATCTATGTCTATCCTCACACATTTTCTTGGACTTACGCAGGAACTATGCTGCCCTGCAACTCTTGTTAAATATGTTATCAAATTGAATTTTCTATTAAAGGCTCTCATGTTGAATTGAAAGCTAGGTAAAGAAAAATATATTATACACTATTTTGTTGGTACCCTGTCCAACATACCAAACTTGTTCTTACTATAAGAAAATTTTCTTTTCTTTTGTTTCATTGTAGATCTTCTGCTTGCAGGGAGTTCTCTCCCCATCATTGGACACACTTGATAACATTCGAGCTTTGGATCACATACAGGAAGTGCATCTATAGACATAAGTATAAACTTCTTCTTTTCTTGCAACACATATAACAACAATTTTAAGTGCTTGCAAGGTATATACTTATGAATAAATATTACATCCTGATTTAAATGTATGAAAAAAAATTTCATTCCTTTTAAGCTTCATTTATCTCGAGGTGTAATTCACAAACTCAAGAATAGTGGCTTTTGTTCGTTAGGATACCTTTAGGGGAAGAGTATGTGAATGCCCCCTCGTGTCTGGAGTCCAGTTTAGAGGAGATGGCTATTTACACTACTAAGGTTTGTTGAATCTAATTTTGAATAACATTGCTTGCTATTATTGAATCTAATCTAATGTATATTTTAACTAGACTTGTAGCTTATATGTTTTGAAATTTTTGTTAGGCCTTGTAGTTTGTATAATTTGATTGTTGGAGAGCTTCTACAGCTAAGCAAGAAGGCCGTTGCACAAGTTATAGCCGCGCGCTCGAGTATGAAAATTGTATATTTTTTTATTCTAATGTATATTTTAACTAGAATTTTAGCTTATATTTTTTGAAATTGCTTTTAGTGGCTTAATGTTGTAAGGTCTCTTGAAATAAGACCTTCAGGCGGTTGGTCAAAGTTTTAAAAATAATCTTAGGAATAAAGTCAAAGAAAGTATTTTTAAAATATTAAAGTATTTAGCTAGGTCTAAGAGATTTGTGTACTTTCAAAAATTTTGCTTAGTTTGTGAAAGTTGTAGACCGAAGTTTTCATAGCCCGATTTTTGCTTCCTACAAAGAACGATCATGTCAGATAATATAAGTGAAGAACAAAATAGGGAGACAATCGCTAGATTGTGGTCTAACTTGAAAAGAAAAGGTGATGGAAAATGTTATTGTCCTTGTAATATTTGTAAGGGCTTAAACCGTAGAAGACTGCTAATCAAAACAATTAAGAGACATTATAGGGAGAATGGTCATATTGAAGGGGGGCATGACTATCATCCACTGGTAAGTCGTTCATTATATCATTTTAACAATTTATATACATATGAAATCACTTGATGATGAGTTGATGATCATGGTTTATTTATGTTAATCAATTTTATATAGGTTGATCTTCCCAGGGAAGTACATGATATGAACCACAACAATCTGAAGAATATGGTTTTCGAAGTGGAGGAACATGGAGTTGCAAATATCCAAGGTGAAGATAATGATCCCATGGAAGATGATGATCATGCACCAGAAAACACAATTGAAGAGGATGGTATAAATACATTGATCCATGACACATCTAGTCCAAGCGTATCTGATCATGATGATGATGATAGCCTCGATGTACCTCTACTTCAGAAGGCATACGAGCCCCTATACAAAGACTCCCAAACAACTCTTCTCTCTTTTGTATTGTTGTTGTTGAACTTGAAGGTTATGAATGGTTTATCCAACATAACAATGTCACGTATGTTAAGGTATGTCATATATGTCTTTATAGTTAACAAAGGGTGAATAATATACCACTAATATTGTTTATATTAACAACTTATATTTTTTGCTGTAGATTGATAGGCGAGTTTCTGTTACCATCATCAAATATTCTACCTCACTCATATCGAGAATTAACTGCTGTTATGAAAGATATTGGAATGGAGTATGAAGCAATACATGCTTGTCCTAATGATCATATTATATATTCTAAAGAACATGAATTTGCAACACAATGCCCTGTATGTCATACGAGTAGATATTAAACATATCGACTAACAAAAAAGGTGCCTCAAAAGGTTCTTCGTTACATCCCCATTATTCCATGGATGCGACAATTATTCAGGTGTAGTAGCTTGGCTCAATTTATGGATTATAATGCACGCAATAGAAGTCGAGATGACATTATTCGGATCCCTGCAGATGGTTCGGCATTTATGCACATAGAGGAAAAGTGACAACACTTCAAAGAAGAACCTTGTAATCTCAGGCTTTCATTAGTAGCGAACGGTGTTAATCCATTTGGAGAGATGAGATCTGTTTACTCAGTGTGGCCTATTTTGGTTATCAACAATAACATTCTTCCGTGGATGTCAATAAAGAGGGAGCACATTATGTTGGCAATGATTGTTCCAGGTATCTTATCATTTGATAGTTATTAATTTACATGTACTTACAAATCTTGCAGTAAAACGGTCACAATAATTATGTAATGTTACTGTTCATTCAAGTAGGTAAATATCAAGTAAAAGATATGAATGTATATATTGAGCCTCTTATCGATGAGTTGGTGGAGTTATGGAATGGTGTCACTATGTATGACGTGTCTAGACCAATAGGACAAAGACAATTTCAATTCCATGCAATACTTGCATGGACAATACATGATGCCCCAGGGCTAACACATTTTTGTGGTATGTTATAGTGAATTCAAGTTGCACACAATAATTCTAATTATAAAATTCAACATATTTAATAATCCAATTATATCATTATCTTGTAGGTCTTCAAACAAAGGGAAAATTTGCATGTCCAGTTTGTGGTCCAAAGATGAAATCTCGTCATTTAAAAAGTTTAGGAAACCAGGTGTTTGATGAGTGTAGACACTTCCTCCACAGGAATCATAAGTATCGAAGTACGAAAAAACATCTTTTCAATGGGAAAGAAGAGACTACATAAAAGCCATGAAGAATGACACCTCGCCTATGGAAGTTGGAATATAATAGAATCAATCGTCAAGGTAATGTCGTTCCACCTAATGGTTTATGTTTGTAATTTATATATTTCTATTGTGATTTTTGTTGACTAATTGTGTAATTGATGATCGTGAAGGTCGTTAAGGCAAAACTGACAACCTTCCAAAGGGACTAAAAAGCTATCCCAGACAATTTAGTAGGTTGCCCTACTACGAGCAGTTACAAATTGTGCATTTGTTTGATACTATGCATATTGGAAAGAATATAATAGAGAAATTGTGGAAAATATTGGATGGAAGGTGTGACAAAGAAAAAATTGTCAAAATTTGTAATGACATACATGAATCCAATCATGCATTGAAGAATTTCATTCACTCAAATAGCAACAGAGATCAGATTAATATAAGTTCCCTTCCATGGTTATTAACGGAGTAGCAAAGTGATGCCATAAAAGAAGTCATACGAAAAATTTGATTTCCCATAGGATTTGCTGCAAACATAAACAATCTCATATAAAAAAAAAGTGAATTTGGGCCAGGGCTCAAAATGCATGATTGGCATACTTTCGTCAAGCTAAGTTATGTTCTTCTGTATTTACAATATATTCATAAACTATGTGTATTGTTCATTATGTTATGTTAGAAAATAATGAAATGATTGGTTTATAATTATTGCAGTACGTGCTTCCTCTGTCTCTCCCAGAGCACTTCAACAATAACATCAAACAAGTGATATACGGTCTTGGAAAATATATGAGGTAAGCAGTAATATTTATTCAATTTGTTGTATATATTTATAATATTCGCGATTTTTTTTTCTTGCTATGTAATCTATTGTATATTATTTTGTAAAGTCTCATATCTATATATTTTTTGTGACTTGAATCTCTTAATGTAGGTGGTTGTCATCTAAAAAAATCCATAAAGAAGATATAAACTATTGGAAGAGAAGAATTCCTCATTTTACTATGTGAAATGCAAAAGTGTCTACCTCCAACTTTTTTCAATGCACAGGAACACTACCTCATACACCTAGTTGAGGAGATTGAATTGTGTGGACCTGTACACACTAGGTCAATGTGGATGGTTGAGAGGCATTTGAAATCTTTGAAGGCTTTGGTTTGACAAAGAGCACATCTTGAGGGTTCTATGGTAGAGGGATATATGGTATACCAGACTATGGTGTACATTACTGAATATCTTCCTAAGTTTGCATCAAATATCCATGTAGATCGCATTTGGGATCTCGAGCCTTTTAAAAAATTAGAAGGGGAGTACTTGATGGGGAAAGGTACATTGAGGAAAGTGAGAGGTAATAAATTATAAGATGTTATTGTAATAAATTATTTCTTAATCTTCAAAATAAATCGATTGTAAGTTGTGTATTTTTTTTTTTTGTACAGGTGCTCGAGAGTGGGATGCACTACATTTGTATATTGCAAACAATCTTTGATTGGATGACGGTATGGACTGAACGATGTCAACATTCTGGTCACACATTAACATGGGAAGGTGTATCTTCATTGGTTAAAGAAGCTCATCGTAATGGAGATTCCAATGTTACGCAAAGGGAAATAGATTTAGCACATTGTTCAAGAGATTTCCAGGTACGTACAAATTTATTAATCACTCGTATGTTTATCAACTCACGATAAAATAATTTTGACATGTTTCACATATTATTGTAGGTTAAACACCACAAGTCTATGTTCTGTAATGGTCAAAAATTTCGCGTCAAAGTGTTGGATGACATGAAGAAAACTTGTGATTTACGAATAACTGCAGTCTTTCAAGTGACTAATATTTCATCTAGAAATGACTTACATCCTCAAGAGTCTGAAAATCGATACTATGGCATTTTGGATGAGATACTTGAGTGTGACTTTAGTTTCTTCAAATTAGTACTCTTCATTGTCAAATGGTACAGGCTATGACTTAATCCAAATGATCCTGATAGAACTGTTATTGAACATGATAATGGATTTACAATGGTTAATACAAGGTCATTTGAGCCAGTTAGGGATGAGCCTTATGTTCTTCCAAGCCAATGTGAGTAGGTATTTTACTCAGAGGTTCCACATAAACTGGGTTGGTCATTTGTTGTTAGACATGAACCGAGAGGAAGGCCAATAAAGTATAATGCGATGGAAGAAGAAGATATCGAAGAAGTAGAAGATGATGTAGATGGTGATCAAGATCGATAGTTATTGGATGATGTTCCTGACACAAATTTTCATGAAGAAGAAGAAGAAGATGATGATGATGATGCTGCTACTGATGATGATGATGAAGATGATGTTGATGTTGATGATGATGTTGATGAGGACGACGACAACGACAACGATGATGATGGCGAGGATGATGATGATGACACTGATGATGATGATGATGAGGACGAGAATGATGATGATGATGATGACGAGGATGATGATGATGGAATTTAGAGGTATGCCATGAATCCTTAATCTATTTAATATTCATTTCTTGATAGAAATATATTTTTCTTATATATATGGTTACATAGTTCATTCATTATCTATTTAAAAGCTACAAGTTTCAACTACAAATAGAATACTGCTAATCTAAATTAACTATTAATCTAAATTAATTAAATAAAACTATTTAAAACACATATTGATGCGTGAATGTATTGAGCCTTATTTTCTTTCAGGTCAAAAGCATTTTTAAGTGTTTAGTTTAGAAAAGGGAATTCATTAAATATCTATAAAAGGGAGTTGTACCTAGAATAAAATTCATAGGGAAAACATAATATAAGTGCTTACCCAATTTGTTGGTTAATAATTCTGCCTTTGTAGGTGATGTAGAGACCCTAGGTGGACTTGCAATCATTCATAACAAGAGGGACTTCCATAGTGTCTCACAACACCAACCAAGCATCTTCATAAGATCCCTCTCCTTGATCCAAGCCAACTCCATAACCTATCAGAGTGCACACCAAATCCTTATGCCACCTTAGGTTCTACATCTTTGGAATAATCCCATGAATGTCCTTCAATCCATCCAATGGATTCATCTAAGCAATCTAATCAATAAACTATCAAATGCTCACAATGCCTCAATAGGCGCCAAACTTGACTTCACCTTAACTAGGTGTTTCCTCCACCTCCACACACATCAAACAACTTCAAATAGCATGTCCCCAAGGTGACTAAGCCCTCAACTCATCAGCTGATACAAAAACCCAGTTTTAGCCCTTCACTAGGCCTACTTCCCTAGTAGGCTTATAATGTGAGCCTGATTTAAGTGTTTTATTGTGTACCTTTTAATGTTTTTAATTTTTATGTGATGCTAATGATGGATGTGATTATGATTATGATATGATTATGCTCATGATAATTGAATTACATTTGCAGGAAACTGAACCCCTTTCAGGAGCATCCCGCACAGTCTCATGGATTGACATGTATAAGTCAATACTCCTTATAAATAGTCTATTTAATACACTTATCAATAGTAAGATTGATGTCTTCTAAGATCTCTCCCATTTGCAGGTACCAATGAATAGGTATTTTTCAGAAGTGTCTTCCTCGAGTGAGGGAAATATAGGAATAGAAGAGGAAAGTGATACATGCAATTTATCTAGAACAGGGAGATTAACTAGAGGTCAAAGGACTAGAAGGAAATTCAATAAACACATGAAATTTTTCTTGCTCAAGGGGGGTCATGTTCTTATGATGATGAGATGGAAGGTGACATCGAGTTGCCCTTGAGGTACCAACATCTACAAAAACATTGGGTACCCAAGGAACTTCCTCCAATAAACACTGATTTTTGTGTTAACGAGAGGATATATTGCATAGCACCATCATCACTACATGGTTTGGGCCTATTTTCTATGGACAGCGTAAAGGTGTCTTACAACAAAGTTTCTGAATTGATGGAGTATGTTGGACCATGTTATGATTACAAAAGTTGGATGCATATTGTTCAATATAAAAAAAGTATGCGTAGGTATGCCCTCTCGACAAATTATATACAACAGCAAGACAATAATCAAAGTAAAAGTGTGGCTATATACATTGATGGAAGGCCAAAAGCAACAGGGAATATTGTGGGTTTTATAAATAGTACACGACCTGGGTCAACTATAAAGCAACCCAATTGCATATTTGAGGTGCGCGAGGGAAATTGTGTATTCATCTGTGTGATAAAATCAATACGTGCAGGGGAAGAGCTTCTTATTGATTACAATTTGAACCACATAGATACAAACGAGGCTACTATCATGGGGGTGGTACATACTATTAAACCAACTTCTAATCAGTGACTCCAACATACCATTTAGTCAATAAATTTTTGGCTAACATTTTTATACTTGATCTTTGACATAGGGGCACAATATGGAGCAACCGCCCGGAGGCGATGCTGGCGATGTTCTCGACTCATCTACACACGAGCAGGTAAAACTCATTGTAATTGTGCAAACTAGATAGAAGCAAAATGTTATTTTTTTAATGTTGTTTTCTTCATTGTTTTGGAGTAATTTTGATAATACAAATACTATTGTTGTCACAGAGGGCCAGTGGTCGGAGGGAGGGAAAGGAACTTGCAGTCCCTGATCATTAGCCCCCCCTGAGGAGGACCCTTTTTATATTGATTTAGCAAACACTGATGACCCAATCAGTTTGACTAAAAAGTTGCTAAAGAAAATTGGCACAGAAATTTTACGTTTGGCAACCATAAAGCCTACTACTCAGGAAATAAGAGAAAGGGGAGCTGAATTGATGCACACCTCTGAAACCTTAAAAGTAAGTATTAATGAAATTTTTAATTATAACAAGAGTTCAATAATGGTTTTTATGTTATACTCTTTTATGGCATTAATTAAAATATGGATGCATTGTCTTTATAGAGTTTTTTGCGTGATTTCGAGCCCCGTTCCCATGATGACGGTGTTGTAGGTGGTTCAGGTAGATCGCATGTTCCATTCCCCACTTCTGTTTTCCACTAAATATATATAGGAATGATCATGATCATAATCATTGACAATACATGCTCGAACAATCCTTTTTTTAATGCTCTAACAATCTTGTCCATGCTAGTCCACGCAACAAACAGTTTTTTTTTTACAACTTTTTAACATCAATTATCATTTGTTCTTTTATACTTCGTGATAAAGACTTATGAAACTTATGAAACTTTTTGCAATAGGAGCTGCAACATCATTTCCTGGATGTTCCTATGTTCCTAGTATGAGAACGGTGAAGGATGTCATATTGATTGTCAGCGACGATGAAGGCATTCCATTAAAAGTAGCCAAAGTTCCAAGTACTTTAAAGTTATTATTATTCTATAGTGATATAATAGTAATTTAGTTTTTGATCACTCTTCATCGACTAATGATCCCATGATTGTTTTGTAGGGAATGATCTTTTTTGGAGAAAACTTGGTGATGAGTGTTTGTGAATATTCGGGCCCACCCTGCGTATCTGGTGGAACATCATATCCTAACTAAAACCCCAAACCACTATTTTGATTTCATATCATTGCTATAATAGTTTTCCTTTTCATCCATTTCTTGAACTATATTAAAGGTAGCTTCACTTCATTTATGAGTCTAACATGTTTTTTTTTTACTTAAAAGGTGGAATAACCAATGCAAACCGTTGAAGGATGATCTTATAGAGAGCATGACCCAACTCTTTGGACCTCGTGCATTTGAGAGAAACAAGCTCCTTGAAAAAGTTGGTTTATGTTTGAAGTATATTAGGGACCAGTACAGAAAAAAATTACGGGATAACCCCAGGTACGAGCGTCCGCCCTATGTTCCTGAGGTTGAGTGCCAGGCTCTGATTTTGGATGGAAAGTATAAAGCTGACAAGAAAAATAATATTACACCAGTGGAGAGTACAAGAAGGTATGTGATATTGTTGAGAATCTAATTATGTACTAATAAACCTCTATATTTATACTATCTAACATATTTCAAATTTTTTATAGATTGCCTAACACACCAAAGGCAACAAAGGCAAGACTAGAAAAGCGCGGGACACACAAGCTCGGCTTTGGTGGTTTTTCGAAACTTCAAACAAGAGTTGTAAGTATTAGTAAATGAAAAATTCTATCAAATTTTTTATATAATGTGATGGGAAATTCTAGGATAGACTAGCTTGTCTATGCTCCTAATCCTCAACTTGGATCTCAGTGTTCCTCTACACCAATATATGATGCAGAGTAACACGCTTTGGAAGCACTGGTGTAAGATAAAACTCCTAGGCTTAGTTTTCCACTTCCACCAAGAGATTTCTCTTATCTCCTAGTATCCTATGCTTCTATAGGATCTCCTAATAGGATTAGATCATTAACTAAATCCTATTCACTCTTTACTACAAGAGTCACACCTTGAAAACTCCACCTTGGATGATCCACACCTTAATTTTGGTTCTCTTTCTCACTTTCACTTAGATGGATCTCAGTGCCAAATCCACTAAAACATCACAAATTTCAAACTTCATTGTGGGGACCTTCTTCACATTGAATTCATTTAGATTTCATCCCATTTTACTGATTTGGGAAGGTTCTTGGCTCTTAGGTTTATCATATTCAAGATTTCATCCAAACCCTTAACACATAACATGAAAAAGTCTTAAAAATGACTATAGAACACGTCTCAACCACTGTATCAACATGTTTTAGGCTTCAAGTATGATTGTTCCTTCAAAAACCGAAATATCACTTCAAAAATAGAGTTTTCCAGCCACTTCATTAACTCAAACTTTTTACAATATGCAACCAATGCTTGGAGATTCAAGACATCACTCCATTAGGTGTCTTCTCCACCATTCCAGGGCCTATTTGGTCGAAAATAACCTCCCACAATCAAAGGAATCCAAGGCTATCCATGTTGCATGGAATATTTGCAATAAGTGCAAAATGTTGTTATGACAACATTCTTACAACACTTGGCAACTTTGATAGATGCCTTAATCCTATATTATAGGCTTCTTATCCTCACATATTTTGAGGATCCAAGATCATTCATGATCATCATATTAATTTAATAACCATTAACCATTCTTAGGCCTAAGAACTAATCTACTGTTACAACATCTGCTCCTTTAATTCATGGACCCAACTCATCACATAAGGCTGCATACTAGTTACTTCTCCCTTGTACCATTCAAGGCCTCATACACCCAACCTTGACACCAAGTGTTTTGGACAACTCCAACCCTCTAACATAAATGGAAACCAAAACAAACATCAACACAACCCAAAACAAATTAGGTCTAAGGCAAACTTGTTGTTACCAGTGACAGGGCAGATTGTAGCACTTGACCTTTATTCTACACACCCAACCAAGAGTGAAATTGGATCCTCTAGGACTCCCAAAGACCAAAGACAATTTAGAACAATTCTAACATGACCAAAATAAGGTATAACAAGGGTTGGAAACCCTGCTAACTATTTACCATTTACTTTTGATATTTTAACTACCCTCCATTGGTTGATGAAACAATGCAAGTAAAATTCACCATACCATGCAAAAATGTAGGGCTCAGAGTTCAAGAGATGCCTCATAGAAGAGGATAAGAGAATTGGCTTCCAACAAGGCTATAGAGCCGTGGCTGAATGGCTATGAGCTGAAATTAGTGTGGAAGGTTCTAATAATGATGCATCTGAGCCATAGGTAAATAAGCTAAATGAAATTTATTTCAAATTGAATACTTTATCAATTAGTCTATTTGATGTTAAGTTCCAATATAAAGTGAGTATATCTGTCTTAAGCAAGCAATGATAACAATGCATAGGATGTTAGAATGCAGCCTAACAATCCTTCTACACAATCTGTGGATGCTGAAGGTTCACATGATGTGCATCCCAGTGGTGGAGGTATAAATTTGCTATTAAATTTTTTATATGTAATTGCAATTGGTGTTTGGATTAACGTAACATTTTGTATAGAAGCTGTAGAAGATCAAGGGGTCAATGTTCATGACTGTGTTGACGTTGAGTCTAGCCAAAATGACGTGGTCAGATCAGGTAAAGAGTGCCATAGTTATGTTATTTAAAATAATTAAATAGCAGAGGACCCCCCTTTGCAACATCATAGGAATTTGAGATCATCAAGAACAGAGAACAGAACAATTGATGAGGGGGGAATTGATGATGACACTGATGCTCCTCTTAAAGCTTACATAGAAAAAAGAAATAGAAAGAAAAAAAAGAAATGATTGTCATCTACATACCTTAATTGATAATGACTGAATTTTATGTCTCAATGAATTTAATTATGTGCTAATGAATGTTCATGAATTATGTGTTAATGCAAAATATTGATGAATGTTGCATGTTAATGAATCTAATGTGTTAATGAATGTTATCATGTGATATTGATTGAATGTTATCATGTGATATTGATTGAATGTTACATTTTATGAATGGTTGAAAGAATGAATGAATGTTAGATGTTAACGGGGAATGTAGAGTGATGTTAGGGGGAGGGGGGTAGGGCCAAATGAGCTTCCACCTTCACGTGGTTGGCCCTATTTAGTAGATAATATTAAACTATTCTCGAAACAAAGTGAAGCTCAATAAGATACTAATAATAGTTAGAAACAAGAAGCAATAACAAGCTCCTTCTAGAACATAACTCTTACCAAGTATTGCAATCTTCCGCACACTAGGAATCTCCATCATATTCTCATATGCCTGCAACAAAATTAGAATAAAAAACCAAAAATAACTCATATTTTCATGCTTCTCCATGCTTGGAATATAATCACCTTATTTAGCCTTCCCTTGGCTCTTCATCTCCACTGTCTTCTCATCCTTAGTCTCTTTGCACCTTGAGACCTCTACTGCTGTCTGCAACATATCTTCACACCCTTGCCATTTGCCTTGGTATACCAACTCCTGGTTGGTGGCTATTCTATTTGATTCAGTCATCATTGTCTTTGTGAATTTTCTTTGTCCAACTTTCAATGGACACCATATAGAACCAATCAATATCATATTTGCTTCTCCAACCCTTATTTCTTTGCTATTTACATCAGCATTTGTACTTTTCATCTTTGTTCCAATCATCTCCTTTCCCTCAAGCCCTTCAAGACCTGATCTTTTTCTGTCTTCATCAACATCCTTTCTCTTTACCTCTGCTACAACCTTTTGAAACTTTTTGGTGTTAGGATCTCCTTGCTCTTCAACACTTGATTTCTGCTCATTTTTTATTTGTCCTTCAAATGGACAACTTGTCTTCATATCATCCTTTTCTAGGTTCTTTTCCTCAACCTCATTCTCATTAGCTGTTTGCTTCAAAGCATCATCCTTTTTTATCAAAACATCTTCCATTGCTTCACCATGTTCCTCTTTTCTTAGGAACCTTTCCCTCTCAAAGACGCCAATGCTTGCTGACACCTTCCAAGTTGTCTTGTGCTCCTCCAATGGTGTTAATACCATATTCTCTCCATTATTTGTGAAAGTGTAGGTGTTCTTTCTGCCATCATGTAGGGATCTCTTCTCAACCTGCCAAGCCCTTCCTAAAATTATATGACAACCACTCAAAGGTACAATGTCACATAGTACAACATCATTATATGATCCAATGGTGAAGGGAACATAAGCTTGATCCTTCACATCAACATAACATCCAACATCCAATCCTTGTGCTTTGTAAGGCCTAACATGTGCTATTCTTGGTAGATTCAATTTTTTAACCATATCAAATGAAACAAGATTTGTAAATGAACCACTTGAAACAATAACCTTTTAAAATTTCACAGACCCAATCTCTAATCTCTAAACTTTTAAAATTTAATAAAATTCATATTCTGACTTGTTTATTATTTGACAGGTTGTTCCTGGAATAATGATTGTAACTTAGTTTCATCACAATGATCCTTATGAACTTACATGTACATTCAATAACAAGTAACTCTAGATGAAACTTTAAATTTATTTAACACATTTCAACATTCTCACCAAAATCTAAACTACATCATCTCATTATTGTTGCAGAGTACCACTGCTCACATGTGAAATATGCATCTAGATTACTGAACCCTTCTTAAAATTAGTTTCATTGAATTAATATATGTTATTCTATCACTGGGTGTGTAATTTGAGCATGAGAATAATGTCACATCTATCTATGTGTTTTACCTAACAAACTTTTGAAATATAATTTCTATAAGTTTTTAAAATTAGAGTAGATGAATTATTCTATAGGAAAAGGTGTTGCATTTAAGCATTTATTGATAGGTTTGGACATCCACAATTTTCTATTTCTATTATGATAGTATGATAAAAATATTGTTAGTATTCTAATTTTAAAAAATCCAAAATAATATAGTTATTTGTTTTCACTCCAGGATTTTCTAAGACAACTAATTATTTTATCTAACTGCCTTTCAGCTTGCATAAACAACTGCAAGATTATTATTTTATCATAACTCTAATTTCTTACGATACCATCCTTATCTATTTGGAAACATTGTAGGTAAAAATCGCTTCCTTGGCTTCAGTTTTTAATGAATATGCTCTAAAGAGCCAATTTGAGACAAGCATCTACCTTCAGGTGAGTAATTTGTAGTGATCTACTGATATCCTAGAGATCATTACTGGTCTAATACAGGTTTGTCACTCGGGCATGCTTAGTAGAAATGAGGATTTTCTATTGCTCATAAAACCTAGTAAGCATATGATAGTATTTTCTATGATATTTATATTGAATAGAAATCATGTCCTTACTATTTGTGAAGTGCTAAAATGTTTTTCAACAAACATGATTGGTTTCACCCTGAAAGCTTTAGTTTCCCCCAATAGATTGGCTATCTGACACTTGAGGCATTTGTTCAATTCTTGGACGAGTTTCAGGAGGAAAAACCTGGGGATTTAGTCCTGGAAAAAAATGAACATGAGATTGGATGGCTTGAAGTTGGGAAGCCTTTCTATCCAACAATGTTTGATCTTGTACTTCAGATTTTTAGTCATGACCAACCACTTAGTTGTCTGGGAAGACCCAAGTATGTAATTGCATTGTATTAGATATGGTTTACGTTTTTGTCAAGATTCTATTACTACAAAAATGTTGTGCAGTCTGTAACTTCTAATTGTATGGTGTTTTAACATAATTTTTGTTTTAATTTGATTTAGTTAGATTGACAAATGTCTACACAGTTACTGCTAGAAGCTCTTTCAATTTTCACCTGATGGAATGTAGAAATCTCATGTCTTCAAATGTTTAATAGAATATGTATATGAATTTTCCTCACTTTCTTTTATTGTAGGTCAATTATTCAACTAATTTTTTGGGATCGACATTTGAACTTCCATTTTCAGAGGTTAGAAAGTTAGGCTTAGAAACTCAAGTTATGCTGAACCATGCCTGGACATCAATGTCTGGTTCAAATAATAGTAAATCTACACAGGAATCTCAATCTAAGAGAAGCTCCAAGGTATTCTTTTGGTCAATAAATAAGTTTTGTTCTTGAATTGTGTTCATCATTGAGGTTGTATTGAGATTTGAAATGATCTATTGTTTTAAGTTCTTTCTATCAAGCTTTTGAGTTTTCTCTCCAATTCATGCCTTTTTGGATTTTGGATTTTTTGGACTTTGGTTATGGTAGTTTTTATAACCTTGTGAGTAAAGGAAAAAATAATTGGTTCTAGTTTTTAGGATTGTAACAAGTCCAAGCAGGTCTACATTCCTCATTAATAGACTAATAGTTTATGTTAAATCTATTTATGCTAAAAACAAAAGGCTTCTAGGCACATCAATGTTACCTACACTATATAGTATACTGATTGTTCCTACTTCAAAATATTTTATTATGATCTTTGAAGAAATTTAATAAGCTTAGATTATTTTTGTCAGTGAAGAAACACAACCCACTGAAATTCTTTCCACCAAAGCTTAAGACATTGATAGCTTGATCCAATTTATCTTTATTGCAAGATGGTAGTCCATCAGCACTACCATTTGCAAGTGGTTCTGATGTCATTTTCAATTTATCAATTCTCTTTTAGGTCATATGTATAAATTATTAATGTTATATTTGTGTAGGTATTGCTGTATGGTGGACAAGTGACCTCATGGAAGAGTGAAAATGGAGAAGAGTTACTTTTCATGAGCAGTAAGGTGACTGTGACATCACTAATGAATTCATTATTTATTCCTTAGTTACTAATTACGAAACTTGTAACTTTATAAAACTTGACAAACCCAAATTTGACTTGGACTCAACTCAACAAAATTTCCAAACATAAAAAAAGCACATTTAATAACATTTATAAAACTAATATCAGAGAGAAAATAAGTGGTTTTTCATTCATTCACAAACAATAAAGAAGCTTAATACAATCACGGTGTTATATGATAAAAAATTGCAATTACAATTAATATTTTACAAATTTCTTCTATGAGTAGAACTTCTTAGTGGCTGTATGGGTCTCTTGAAGTTGATGATATTGATTCAACTTGAGAAAAATTATTAGCTGCATCCATTCACATACCTTCTGCCTTCTTATGTGGTTATACCTTCTGCCCATTCTACTACTTCTTTATTAATTTTAGTTTTACCTTCCTTAAAAAAGAGTGTCTCTTAGGCTTGTCCATATCATTGACAATTGAATTTAAATATGAAAGTATGTCATGAAGGTCAATGAGAGGTAGATGCTAAATGTATTGCACAAGAACAGGGTTATTTAAGTACTATTGAGTCAGTATTTTGCACTTCTTGGTGTGGAGGGCTTCAAATGTGCTCAAATTCCACTCACAACTAGAACTGCTACAAGGCTGGCAAACTTCGAAGATTGTGCACCACAATCTTCTCACTACAAATCTACAAAGACAAAATTTAGAGATTGAAAAGCTGGAAAATAAATTGAAAGTTTTAGTAAATGATTGATTTATTTATTTATTTGTACAAAGTTGTTACTTTTCTAATGTATAAAGGTGAAGATAACAGCCTTATGTCTATGTCCTTGTAAACTTCTTCAAAATTTTGTCTTAAGGTCATTGTGAGGGACCATCCTCTATATTCATGTGTTGGGGCCATCCATAATGTTAACTTTCAAATTGTGTTTATTTCTGTTTTTCAATTTACTCATGCCAAATATTGGTAAGTGGTGTAAAAAGTACAAATCTAATTACCACTCCAATGCATAGTGCTATGTACAAAAGACAGATTCGTGCATATGTAGAAGCAAAGGGTTTCCATGAGCTAGAGGTGGAGAATTTAAATCCTAAAGCTACTTGTATCCATACAACAACCACAACATTTAAACTGAGAAAGAGGAAAAACTGAAGCCTCACTTGAAAAAGGAAGAACGAGAAAAAACCAAGTTAGGAAGTGAATGGGAGGAAGATTTTCAGAATCTAACCTTAATAGGCCACCAAAAATAGTGGTAACAAGATACAAGGAGAGAAAATAGTTTTTGACACTTGGAAGGAATAGAAGCAGTTAATTTTTTGAGTCCTCCTTTTGTCACAAATGAAATGAGTACATGGATTGATGATGATTATGAGATTATTCTTATTGCATCTCAACATCATACATTGAGGATGACATAGTAGGGATTGAATCTAGGGGTCATCATTCAGATTATGTGAAGCTACTTGAAGATAAGGATGTTGATCAAAATTATCCTTCACCTTTTAAAAAGTACATGACATTGACTAGCATGTCAGTGTTTGTGCATGAGAAGAGTAATATTTCTAATGTCAGTCAATCAAAAAATACATTGTGTGTCAAATCTAATCACCTCGAGGAAGATAGAGAAAGAGATGTGATAGTGAAGGATAGGAACAAGTAGGTGAGAAAATGTTTTGATGAAACTATGGCAAGCAAAGAACTAGGGAAATTAAGGGATCGTGCTGAAGATGTTGAAAGAGCTCTATGATATCTAGGCATGCCAAGACGATAGCTTCATAAGAAAGAGAGAAGTTGTAGAAAATTAAATAGGAGAGATTGTTTAGACTAAGTATTGTAATTCAAATATTGCTTCAAGAACTTCACTCACATTTACCTTGTCAAAAATCTCAACATATAGCATTGAAGTCCTTTAAGGATGAGGTAACAAGACAGTAAGCAAGAATAGATCAACAACTATATATCATAGGACCTTGGATTGATATAAGCGAAAAAATGATAAGTTGATAGATGTTCATGAAAACATAAAAAATAGAAAATTAAGGTGTAGGAACAAAACACTTCAAGGAACCAAAAGACAAAGGAAGAAATGATAAAGTGGACAACCTAGCTGAGACCTATGACCTAAAACGTTGTCCAGAGAAATCAGACAAGGAAAGTTTGGAAGAAGAGAGATTTGACTTCAGAAACAAGGATAACTTTCAGCTTGTTAACAATCCCTTATTTGAGGTTAGAGCTAATGTTTGATGTTCCCTTATATGACCCCTAAGGGTCTGTAACTAAATCCTTATATTTTAAATCACAATAAACTTCTTTCTATTATTACTTATAGTCAATTCTTTATTTTGCCACAAATAAATGTTAGGTATTAATAACAATATTTTTTTGGGGTAGATATATCAATGCAATTGTGCATGTATCTTGATGTTATGTACAAGTAATATCACCCATGCTTCTGATATATTCTTTAATTCAATGCTAGAGAGATGCAACTGATCTTTGATAAAGAATATAGATGAACAATATGCAAATGTCTTTTTAAGTAGTTCTGATATCTTCAATCAAACTTTGATAACCAAAATCACTTCCAATAATGATGGAAATGACTTTGTGAAAATTCCCAATCCAATCAATATCAAAGACTAAACAAGGATTATATATATTGAAGTTGTAAGTATAGTGACAATCAACTAAATGACCTAATGTCATAGATCCTGACGATCTAATGTTGATTACTGATCTGCAATAAGTATCATTAGAATTTTTGTAGAGCAATTTGCAAGACCAGGTAATCACTGTTACAGATTTATCATAATGTAAATGTGATATTTACCATACTAGTATGAAGTTATTCACTGTATCTAATATCTGCCTTATTGAAATGTGATATGATTGATTTTTTTTGGTTTGTAAAGATGTTGGATATTTGTTTGATCTCTGTCTGATATAATATCTTTATAATGGTGATGACCCAATGATGGGTGATCTATACTGTTGCAATTTCTGATGTAACTCTTGTTACTTATGTGATATATATGTCACTATTCCTGATCTTAATCATTGTACTCACGGGATCTGGCTTTTTGATGTCTAGTGGATTACTACCACTTATGTCTATATAGAATATAAAGTAATCTTCTATCTGAATAATGTCCTTGGACTGGTTATTGATGTCTTTTTAATATCATTTGAAGAATTGCAACTCTTCATTGCATCTTTTAGTATTTGGCTCCTCTGTCATTATTGCACCCTTTTGGATAACTAATTTGTGATTAGTATTTGTGATCAGCATGATATAATTTAAAAAGAAAACACTTACATTTTAGTATCAAGCTTGTTTTATGAATGAATGGAGAAAAACTAGCGACATATCCATTTCAGCTTTGTGTTTTTTACTGTTAGTATTTGATTATTAGAGCGTAACTATACATCCTTGTGAATTGGAGTTTCAGCAAAGATTTAATATTATTTGGATTTCTTTATTATTGTAGCAAAGGTTATGGAGGCCCTGAACATTCCAAGAGGTGTCCGGCATGTGCTTTTTTGAACACTTAATACTGACAGGTATTTTAAGTTTTAATAATATGGATCTGTATAATTCTACTTTTAATACAATCTTATTGCAGGTTGATAGATTTTCTTAACAAGTTTTCAAAGTGTTTTCTATAAAGTCATTGTTCACTCCAGTTCAATCATCCTGACTTTTAGCTGTAGGTGCCTTGCCTTTGGTCAAGCATAAAGCTTTCCTTAGGCCCATGTAATATGGTGGGTAATTTGTTGGGTTTCTCCTTACCAATGAAAACTTTGATGTGACCCTTACTATATGCTTTTGCCATGCATAACATGAATAAAAAACTAGCAATACTACATTGATGTGCAATGGGTACACTGAAGAGGTAGAAAATCAAATAGAAAAAATACATTGTTCTATGTTTTGCATGTATTTATGTAATACATGCTTACTAGGCACCATTACGAATATCTTCCTTATTTGTCCAATGAGAAAGGACTCTAATTGGAAAATTTAGGAGCATATCTCATGATTTCTATCTTCCTCTTGCTACCTCTCCCTATCTCCATCTCTGCTTTAGCTCTCTCTACTTATTTTATAATCTATTTATCCCTCTATCCATATCACCCTCTTTCTATATCTCCTTATATCTTTCTCTCTCATTCACCATCTATATATCTCTTTATCGCCCCTTCTCCTTATTCCTCCATATCTCTTTATCTATTCCTCTCTATCTTTCCCACTTGATCTTCCTGAACATCTCAACTTTTAGAGAAGCAAAAAGCTTTTGCTAGTCAGGATCAAGTGAAGCAAAAGGCACTGCAGACTGAATATGCTTGCGGTGGGGTCGCTGTGGTGGCGACGGTAGTTGGCATCGCTGCCACAGTGGCCCCGCCCAAGAGCTAGCCGCAGACATCGCAATTGCGACATCTGCACATCCATTGCGACGGAACATGCATCGCACGCATAGCAACTCCATCGCAATTCTTGCATTTACATTGCAATTGCGACGCCATTGGAAGAATTGTGATGATCGACGGTATTGACACCATAGCTACCGTGCCACCGGTGCCATCGTGTGTCCCTATCACAATTTTCCATGGACATCACAATTGTGATGTCAAGGGAAGTAATGGGCATAACGACCCCATGGCCAAATGCCAACGCGACCCCGTCACAATGTGTGGGAAGACATCGAAATTGCGATGGGAGCTGCACGCATTGCGACGAGATTTGTGCCGGATTAGAATGGTGAAATTGCGATGGAGTGGCATCAAAATTGTGACGGTAGAGGATAGACGTCATAATTTGTGACTAAAAAACAACGACAACTACTACCATCGCAGTGGCGACACATTACCGTCGTAATTGTGACACTTAGCCATCGCAAATCAATGCCAAATGTATTAGTGTGTTAAGCTTATCCTCTCATCATTACACTAACTTCTGTGATCAATGGAGGATAATCAACTCTTGGTGGACATGTGCTTAGTTGTGAGACTTATCACTTTGATGACTCCTAGTCATTCTAGAGGCCTTTATATATAGGCACTTCTAGTGTGTATGTACACAATGATATTATCATTATTGTTATTTTGATCATACTTTATTGGTCCATATTATGCTAGTGCTTGAGCTTCTTGATCTTGGTGTGATGTTGCCCTAAGGAAAATTCTTACATGGTATCAGAGCTATACCCCTAAATGGTTCTACTTGGCTATTTCATATATAATCCACATAACCTTCTTTGATTTTTACTTATAAAAAGATGCCTTTATTTGGATCAATTATAGGTTACAAACTAGAAATCCAAAACCACAAGATGATGTGGAAAAAGTTCTACCTCAACATAGATATAAAATGCACTAATATGTATCCAAAAGACTCAAGGTGTTGATATACATGCTCAAAACTTCATATGCTTATGTCTAGCTGGGATTACCATCTCTAGTGCTTTTGATAATGTTAACTGCATATTGGATCCATGTTCAGATAGATCTATGCTATTCATTAAATTTTGCTAGCTCTTGAATCCAACAAAGAGAATTGACCTATAGTTGCCTAATGTTTTTAAGTATTCAATGTCCTACCACCTTGTACAAGTTAAAATTATGACATGGGATATGCCATTGTTATATTTTTCTATTTATATTATCATTTTGAGTTACATATTTGTAAAAATGTCATATTCCATATTCCATATTCCATATTCCCCATGTATTCAACTACCCACACTCATGCACCTAAATTCCAAGTTCATATGTCGTGTAACATGCACTTCTTGGCATGGTAAGGAATAACAAAAGAACTTTGAATAAATCCTAGTACTTTTAGTTTAGGGTTCCAAACAAGTATGAAAAAATGCTATTATCCAAAGGAATAGATTTACTTTGTTGCATGTGGATAAAAAAGAGAACTGCATCTACTCTCTTGCATCTAAAGAGAATTGCACTCAATACTTCCATTGTAGCTAATGGAGATCCCATTCTTTTGTACAAGCTTGGAGGATCCTCTACTATAATTGTTTGTCGGACAACATCCATGGCCCCATTATAGCGTGGAGGTTGGCCTAGAGGAGGTACTAGTTGACTCTGCAACTTTAACTTGATTGTGTCAAATGGATGCTCACATATGAATTATGCTACCCCTCCAACAGTGCCAGAAAGTAGATCCTTCCTTGCATTATTTGTCATTATGCCCTTCAAAACCAATATCTATTTGCACCACAAAGAACTAGCAAAATAAAACAAGTTGAGGAAACAAAGAATGGAAGCCCATAATATGTAAGAGCAAATTGGATCATGATAGATTAAATAAATGGATGTTGATATTGAGTTCTTGTTAGACATGGCAGATCCTATTAAATATTTTATTTTAAATTGTTCTCCTTTATTTTGAGAGCGGCTATGTTTTCATATGTTTCTGTTACAATCATGCAAATTTTAATGCACTTATGAAAATGTGAAATGTGACTTTAATTTTATAAATCATTGGAACAAAAGGAATCTCTAATAATTTTGATGTGCGAGTTTACTTTCATGCCAATATATATAGTTGGAAAGTTGAAATGAAATTGAGCTCTAACAGGCTTTTTTCGTCTTTAGCAATCATGGTTGTCAAAGAGCTAATGACCATTAATAATATAGATTATGTAACTTAAAAGTTGGATGAAGTTAGCTATCACTCTTAGGTTTATATGATTTTATGTTTTGTTAATGCTATTCAACAAACATGTTTCCCCATGTTCTTGCATCAACTCTACTTTTTGGTATGATTTTTTTAGTTTTTAAAATTGATTGAGAAATTATTTAAATGTGTGTCATTCAGAAACAATTTCTCATAATAACTTTGACTTTTCTGTAGATACACAATTTTGCTATGGTTCATCATACAATGCATCACATCTTGGAAGTACTAGAGCTATTGTAATGTGTTGTTACCTCAATTAAATTGAGTGATCTCTTTGTGATTATCAAAAACAGGGATTCAACATTCTTTGTTAATTTCCTCTACATTTTTTCCTTTCAATATTGATTTGCCCTATTTTATTATTTGTTTGGATGGGAGTCATAAGGATGAGGCATGACATATCTTACAAATTTGTCTATGCATCCATGATTTAGCGTTCATATTTTGATTTTGTATATCCCAAGATTTAAACTTATAATATATAGCTAGTTCACCACAACCAAAAAAATTGGGGTATGATATGTGATTGTTCTATGTGAAGTATTGAAGCTTTAGTTATTCTTAATCAGATATGTTTGTTTTCTCAAATAAAAATTTTTATTTGTCACCCTTGCATTCTCACTAAATCGTTGTTTGTCTGATGGGACTTTTGATCCTCACTTTTGGATTAACATCTTTTCTTTTCTTTTTTGTTTTAATTTTGCATATGTAGTGTTTCAGCTTGTTATTTTTAATTTCTTATAAACATATATGAAATTGGTTGCTACGAAATTAAATAGAAGGTCCCTAGTTGAATTGGTAAGCATGTTGAACTTTGTTGCATCATGGCACTTGGTACACTTATGACACTTAAACACCTGAATAACAACCTAATATTTGGATTGATAACCTTAAAGGTTGATACCAATTACCAAACATAGTTATGATGGACGAATATGTTTCACAACTTACTATTCTACATCATGTGCCAAGGAAAATGTATCAGGGATATACCCTATTGTCTTCATTTGCCTATGAAAACTTGCAAGCAACACATAGATTAAAGAAAAATTTCCACTATGACTTTTGGATGAAGATGAAAGATTAAGAGAGATGGAAAGGAAATAATCTTTGATTATTAGACATAGGTAAGATAGAAAGAGAGGAACATAAGAAAGGAAGGAATGAAAGCAAAATCAATACTTGAGCTTCACTTATTCACTCATTTTATAGATTCAACAATGAGGAGCATGAAATAGCCTCTTGAAGTTTTATATATATATATGACACTAGATAGATATCATCATCGCACATACCTCATTGACTATTTATAATTGCATCTATATTTGATGCAAATGAGGCTTAATTGTTAGAACCTTTAGTTCCTCATGCTACAATGGAAAAATCCTAAACACCTACGATTTTTATTCCAATACAATTAATATGAATACATAGTGGCAAATCTATTTCAGATGAAGATATAACCATTCTATCTGACCCAAAACTTGTAATTATTATTTTTATATTAGTCCCTCAACACATCTCTAAATATATGCTTCTACGTATATTGTCACTTTGTATTACATCTTCTCTTTGCCCATGGCTTCTTTCCTCATTACAAACATACAAACACCCTATTCACACCCTAAGCATGCATTAGAAATTCAATCCTTCTTTCACCAATATCTTTGAGGGGCTCGTGATCTAGCACAACATATTCACACCATGACTCGACTACATTTAACTATGCATTTTTTGATCTTGAAATGAGATGAATATGATTGTGTAGATGACTTGATTATTTATAAATTTTCTAGACATACATTTTCTTTATAGCTATTACATTCCATAAAATTGAACCTTTCTTTCATGAAGCAATAAGTATAATTATTTAACAATTTATTTTTTAATTTGCAGTGTATAAGAAGCATTATCCTCCCACATTGCATAATGATGTCTAGCATCTAGATAGAATTGGCAAGGAGGTTTTTTTTCATAAGAATAAGTTTCAAAGCTCTACGGAGCTTAGGTTAATTAGTAGATGGAGGGTTTGTAGGTTTCTTGTAAGCAAGAGGGTTTGTAGTTTATTTTGTTTACACAAGGGTTTTTGTTGATGTGATGAGGTAGATCGAATAACTTAGCTAATTTTGTTATTTGTTTAGATTGCCAAGGTGAAGGATTTCAATAAGCTATTCCCAATCATTGAATCAGAAGAAAGAGATCCATCAAACACCAAAAGATTTGTAGATTCTCTTTGGCAAAAACTTGATCATTTGGGGTTAGTTACATAATACTCATTTTTGCATTTATTATGTGTTTGATATCATTCATTTTTCATCTTATTTGATTTCATAAGGGAGATTTTGTTTCTTATTAGAAATGTTCATATAATATGTATTTGATACTATCCATCTTCTTCTAAGTCCCAAACCTCTTTATCATTGGAGTCTTCTAGAGATTTTTGGCAGGATTTCAATTGTTAGAAATCATTTCAATTTAATTTCTCTATATAATATAAAATATATGATTTTTAAATTTTTTTTTTGTAGGCACACATTCCTTTTAAAGAAAGAGGGTTTGTTATGTTGGTCAAATAAATAGTATTTACAAATGAGTGTCAACACACTTAACCATTTTCACTATGTATGTTGAGTATACAATAGATGGCAAGCCAGAATTTTAATAGGTGCCGAGTCATAGTTAGTGCCAAGCAGATTACAATATAGTATGTGCCGAGTAATAGAATCTTTTAGATGTTGAGCAACTCTGAACAACATATGCTGAGTGATACAAGATACAATAGGTGTTGAGCAAACCAGGAAACGTAGTTGATGCCTTGCAATCCAGAAACAATATGTGCCAAGCATCAGTAATACTTCATGTGCCAAGCAAAGTAGGATCAACATAAGAGTTTGTACTTGCACAAACTAAGATGTAAACCATTTTTGGAGATGACTTAGAGAAATTTTGAAGGAGAAAAAGGATAAGGACGAGTCATTTGCATTCCCTATGGAATCTGCATGCAACCAATTAGAAAAATGGTGAAGTCATGCAACCAATTAGAATAATGTAAAGTATGAGTGAGAATTTGAGATTCAATTTGGATCATAGATCCATACCTAACCCTATGTCTTCGTATTCTTTATAAGGAGGACGAATGCACCATTAAAAAATATATAACAAAAAGGAAGATTATAGTGTAATTTCAGTGTGAAGAAGAAAAGACTTAGTGGAAGGGATAGCAGTTATCCAGTCAATCAAAACATAAAATAGGACATATTCAGAAGACCAGATCCAGTAAGGATCAAAAGAGAAAGAGTAGATCAAGTGCCTGAACCTAGCAATTTGAGATTGCATTCAATCAGGTCAAATGTTCTAATACTCTCTCACAATTGTATTAGAAGTTGAAATCCTATGGTGATAGGTTAGCTTAATAGCTAGGTAGAAGAGCCTTTGGAGAAGGTCAAGAAAATCCTATGTATTAGGTGGGTTTAATAGCCTTATGCAAATCCTTTAAGAGGGTGACACTTCATGTAAAGTGTTTGTAAATCCTTTCAACAGGTCACTATTGACACAGTGTAAAGCCTTTAATAGGGTAGGCCTTTAACAAGGCAAACCATCAGAAGTGGTTGAACTCATTGCTGCAGTAATTTTTGTGGGTGTCATCCCCACCCCACTTTTACCTTCTTATTCCTAGAGGGTTTCTGGGTCACCAAAATCTCTTGTGTTATGTGTTGATGCATGCTCTCATTTTATTTTTTATTACTTTGGTACATGTTAATTTCAGTTATTTGTTATCAAGGGCTTGAAAGGATAATAATTGGTTACTTCTGATTCACCCCCCTCACCCCCCCCCTCAAAAGTACTCTTCCCATTTGAATATTCCAACAATTGGTATTAGAGCCTAGTTTCTCACAAGAAGAAGCCTAATAGCTTGGAGAAAAAGGTCAGAAGATGGAAGTCTTCAAACTAGGGAAGATCATTGACAATTAGGTGATTGATGTGCAAATAGCCCTACACAAAATAGAGGAAGCCAAGGAGGAACTGAGAAAATCTTTAAAAAGAAGAAAGGAGATAGCCATAGCTGAAAATGACATACACTACAAGGAGATTAACACCACACACGTATTTACCAATGGAGACTCCAAGGAATTTGATGCAACAATAGCAGAATTAATGGAGAAAAATAGAGCACAAGCTGAAGAAATTAGATTACTCAAGCTTGAACAAGAATCACAAGCTATATTGCTTTGTGAAGTAACTAAACAAAAGAAAAGAGCTATTGAAGATAAGGCCATGATAGAAGATGACAAGAGAAATCTCATTAATAGACTAGAGGAGAAGGCAATTGAATTTGAAAAGATTTCAAATATGCAATTATACACCTTGAGCTAGATAATGAATGCTCATCATGAGCTAAACATGAAGGATATTGAGAGATCTCCACCTTGAAGATATAGAATGAGCAATTGCAAAATGAATTAAAGAGAGAAAAAGAAATAGTAGAAAGTTACAATAAACCCAATGAGGCTATCAAGTACTCTGAGCAATTGCTAAAATCACCAACGATAAATAATGACACTATAGGTATTGGATATATCAGCATTAAATAAGGAGAATCATCTAAAACTGTAGAACAAAGAAGCAACAAAGGATATTTAGCACAAGACTACAGAAACAAGACCATGAGGACACCAAGATTTGAGGGCCACTACTACAACTGCAAAAAATATGGACATAGAGTATTTCAATGTAGATCAAAGCCTATGTGGACACCTAATCAACATTCAAGAGGAATGAATCATGCACATCACTACAATTGGGATTACAACACTAGGTATAGCTGTCACTATTGCCAAGAGTATGGACACATTCCTGAAAATTGCATAAGGACACATTTTAAAGGAAAATACAATAGATGGTTAAATCAAACTACTTGCTTTAGTTGCTTAAAGACTAGTCATATCAACAGGAACTGTCCAACAAAGGTCAAAGCCCCCAAGACTGAAATTAATAAGGGAAAAGAAAAAGTTAATGCGAAACACATCAAGGAAGATATGAAGAAGACATGGCAGAAGAAAGGTGAATGCAACACATCGAATAGAGAAATCACTTCACCCAAAAGGTCAAGTGATTACACCTCATCAAATTAAGCACCAGAAAGGCACATGGGGTTGATACATATAAAGATGTATCATACATCAGCCCAAAAGAACATAGGAACACTGCAAAAAAGAAATCAACATAAGTCAAGGTGCAAAATTTTTTTTGGAAAGATGAAAAGTCTAGTGGATGCCGAGTAAAGAGATGATAGTATTTGTCAAGTGAATGAAATATAGTTGATGCCGGGTTGGAAAATCCTTTGGAAGTCGAGTGTACAACTATAAAGCATGACTGCAATAAATGCTAGGTTTCAAGCCTAATAAAAGTGAAAAATCATTCATTTTTCGTTCATTCGAACAAAGAGCAAGGCGAGTAGAGTGATTAAGTGATTTACCAATGATCAAAAGGAAATTTATAACAATTCAATAGTTAACCAACTCCATTTCATCGATTTACTAGGTATTTCATTCAAGTGCCAAGTCACGTAGTTTAAAAAAAAAATTAAATAGTAAACCCTAGTTTAGATAAAGATGGATCTAGTTCTAACTCTACAAAAGAAAAGGAAGGGTTGGAGATCCAACTAGTTAGCAATGAAGTTAGACAACCAAAGTTCAGACCCATCTCTGAAGTTTCTTACAAAAATGATCCCTCTGGTGCCCTATCCATAATTCTTGATAAAGTAGTTATGGTTCAGGATGTATGCAAATGCTACAACTGCAAGATAGGAGCCATAGGAGATTTGGAGATTTTCAATTCATTTGATAAGCTCTGTGAAAATGGGAAACTTAAGGATGGATTTTCCATAGTTGAAAAGAAGGGACTGACCAAAACCCTAGTTTTTCCTGTTGTTTTAAAAATAGAATGGATACGCATTGTGCTAAGAAAAATCCATGATAGTGCTTTTTGGCTAGAAATTGGGCTAGTAAAGTTCACAAAGAAAACTATACATAGGGTCATTGGTATCCCAACCCTAGATTGGCCCAAAACTCTAAGGAGTGATAAGAGGGAGGCAATTGAGAAAAACACTAGTGCCAAGTGGAACAACAGGGGTATGACCATTGACCCCATCAAAGACCCCTTACTAGATTTTGCTGTTAGGATCATATCTCACAAATTTTATCAATCTAGCAAGTTAAATAGTGTACCCTGCATAGCTATAGATGTTGCCTACAAGCTAGTGAAAAAGGATCACACTTATGATCTTGCAGATTTGATGATGTAGTAAATCAATGAGAACTTGGGAGCCATAAGGAAATCCAAAGGGGCTCAATGCAAATTTGGTGTAGTATTAATTTGCATCTTCTTTTATTTTGAAAGAATTCCCCTCAATAGGCAAGGTGATATGGGATCCAGATAAAACTATTGTTGAACAAATAAATAGATTCATTGAGCAGATGGGTGAGAATTTTGATGCCCAAATGACTAGTTATTTTGAAGATTTCAAAGAATCCATGAAACAGAGAATGAGAATCCCAATCTCATTACTGGAGCAACATGAAAATGATATTTGTTTCCTAGTGGATATTGACTATACCTACATACAAGCAGTCATCCCTAGAGTTAGATGGCTTAGACCACTGGGCTATGAACTTGATGTGGACCAGGCTTCAACAACTATTACAACTCTACTAGTAGAGGAAATTGATAAAAGTGCAAAATATTTTGGAACCTATGACATTGTTAAACCAAGGGTGGTAACAGACCTCAAAGTAGCCTCAACAGTAAAGAAGAAGGATAAATTGGTCAACAAGATCAAAAAAAAAAATGGGGCAAATTTTGGAGAGACAGGTACTGCAGAATAAGAAAAAGAAATAAGTGATGATAAAGAAGGAGATGATAATGAAGGAGATGTGCCTAAACAAGAGTCTTTACAGTTGACTCAAGGCTTAGGAGAGGATGAAGAGAAAGGTGTAGAGAAAGAAGAAGCCAAGGAAATATCCATTAAAACCAAGGTCACTAAGAGGAAGGCAAAAGCACCACCTGCTCCTCAGCCCAAGCCAAAGAAAGTGGCAAAGCCTGTACCCAAGAAGCCTACAACTAGAGCTACTACAAGAGCTACAACACAAAAGGAAAGAGAAGAAGTAACAAAGAAAAAGAAATCCATTGAGAAGACTGAAGAAGAGCCAAAGAAAAGAAGAAAATTTGTGGCTCAACTTGATTCAGATGAAGAAAAGATGGAATTAGAAGACCATAGTCAATTTAAAGTGGTAAGTCATCCACCAAAGTCTTCTATTGATAAATTATGTGCTAAGATTAGGAATGAAGACATAAATGATTTGAAGAATGTAAATTTTAATAAGCTCACAAAGGATGAGAAAAATAAAATAGAGAAATTTGTCTATAATATGATGGCAGAATATAAACATACACCTCTTGAACTGGATATTTCATTGCCAAAGCAATTATATAAGTTTGTAGAGGAAAAATGGCATTTCTGTCTACAAACTGAGAAAGAAATAAGAGAGTCTATCTTAGCAAGGATGTTTCCTAATTTGACCAAAAGTCAAATAATAAATGCAGTCAAAAGGCACAATAGTAGATTTACTCCTAAATATAGGGCATTCAGTATTCTACAAAATAAAATTGAAGAGGTCGTGAGCAAAACCACAAAAGTGTGGAAAATTATTTACAAGAAAATTGATTATGTATTTGATGAAGAATAGAAGGCAGAAGCAAGTGCCAAAACAAAATAAATAAAAGAAGCAAGAAGAAAGAAAGTAGAAGAGAAGAAAGTGGAGGAAAAAAAGAAGGATGAAGAAGAAAAGGAGGAGGACACAAGAAAAGAAGAAGAAAAGGAGATAGGTGAGCAACAAGAATAGAGTGTACAAGACACACAACTACCACCTCCTAGCCCTCCTCAGTCTACCATCACACCTGCAGAGACAATTAAGATACAGGATGTCATTGACACTTCTAGTCAAAATATCAATCCATTAACTATAGAGGATCTAGAAAAGATCCTTGACCAATCTACACAAGCAACTAGGCTATGTTCAAGCCCAATATTGGTCAGTGTTGATGAACTCCAGAAGGCAGTAATAAAATTAAAGGAAATCAAGGTGCAAACACAAGAACCACCTATGATCACACAATTTGCTGGACTTCTACTTCTTCCACCACCATCTCCACCAAAAGAAGTCACAGTTGCACTTCAGGAGCAGAGTGCAGTAGTAGGGAATGATAAAGTCAAATCAATATAGTCATCAGGTACATCCTCAACTAGAATGATAAAAAAAGAGAAAAAAAACTAAAGAAAAAAGAGAGACAAAAGATAAGGAGGAATTTGCAATACAAAATTTGGTTGAACTACCCAAAATAGGTACTCCTACAAAAAGTCTTCAGCAACTGAGCATTGGAACTCTAGAATTTGAAATTAGAACACTAGGCTCGAGCTCTACTAGGGTAGCCAAGACAATTCATTATGGAATTCCTGAGCTTGATGAAGAAATAAAGATACCCTATTATGAATCTATACTCTCACTGAAGAAAAGATGAATGAAATTTAGAGTGCATTGGATAGAAGAAGGATACAAGAGGCACTTAGAAGGGACTACAAATACGGGCAAGCATTGAATGAAATCAAGGACATATTCATGGATGCCTTTAGTCTACAGTCTCCAGATGAATCAAGACCAATTATAGAGCAACTATTAGATATAGTTGATCAAGTAACGAATGAGGACCATGACACCAATGCTAAACTAATGGAATGGTCAGAGAAGAAATTCCAAGGTAACGTCAATGAGAAGATATCAAATGCTATCATTTTGGGACAAGTTGACCTAGCTAAGAAAATAGATAGAGTCAAAATTGTACTAGGGAATATATTCTCCCTTTACAATAAACTATGTGATTTTTCAAACTTCACACATGACACTAGCTAGAAAATAATGAGCTTGGAGAGAAATCTAAAGATTTCTAGTACTCAACTCCCAACCAATCCAGCTCAAAGTGAGAAGCATTTTTCTCAGACGCTTCACACTCAAAGAGAACTAGCTGTATTATCAGCAGAGGAGGCTAATATAAAAGCTAAGTTAATGCAAATTCAATCCTCCATCACCGCTCACTTGGAGATACTTCACAAGGACCAAATGTATGCAGAGACAGTCCTAAAGAAAGATCCCAATCTTTCTACACATGGAGGACTTGTAGACCTAGCAGCAGAGCTTGCAATCCAACACAAGTCATTGGATACTGCATTAAACAATTGGGATGCAGCTCTAAAGATACTCCTGGAGGTTAATAGCTCATTTTTGGCTAAACATGGAATTACTCCATAGAACCCTTTGACATTAGTGTCAAAAAAGGGGGAGATATATATTATAAGGGAAGAAATAATGGGTAATTACCAAATTTTGATATTATTTTTTTTGAAAATTTTGGATCATTCATTCATTTTGAAAATAAAGTGGAATGATTGTATATAGCCACAAAGGGGGAGACAAAGAATAAAAAAGTGAAGGAGAGATGTAAAATTTTGGTAATCATATGACATCACATAGATCAGATACAACATTCAAGCTCAAAATGCATAAATAGGTCTAAGGACAGAAATGATCAAGCATATTGGCACATAATTTCAAATTCAAAGGCACAATCAACTTAGAGGAAGTCATAAGGTATATTGCTACTCACAAATTTTCTTTTTTGAAATTTTGCATGTAAGTTGAGTAAGTAAAGGATGTACTCAATAAGATTAGGATCATCAATGTTTAGTTAAGTGTTTTTGACACTCATGTCAAAGGGGGAGATTGTTGGTCAAATAAATAGTATTGACAAATGAGTTTCAACACACTTAACCATTTTCACTATGTATGCTGAGTACACAATAGATGCTGAGCTAGAATTTTAATAGGTGTCAAGTCATAGTTAGTGCTAAGCAGATTACTGTATAGTATGTGCCGAGTGATCCAAGAATTGTTCATGTGCCGAGTAACAGAATCCTTTAGATGTTGAGCAACTCAAAACAACATATGCTGAGTGATATAGGATACAATAGGTGCCAAGCAAACCAAGAAATGTAGTTGATGCCGAGCAATCCAAAAAAAAATGTGTTGAGCATCAATAATACTTCATGTGCTGAGCAACATAGGATCAACATAGGAGTTTGTACTTGCACAAACTAAGATGTAAATTATTTTTGGAGATGACTTAGAGAAATTTCGAAGGAGAAAAAGGATAAGGATGAGTCATTTGAATTCCCTATGGAATCTGTATGCAACCAATTAGAAAAATGGTGAAGGCATGCAACCAACTAGAATAATGCAAAGTATGAGCAGGAATTTGAGAATCAATTTGGATCATCGATCCATACCTAAACCTAAGTCTTCATATTCTTTATAAGGAGGATGAGTGCACCATTAAAAAATATATAGCAAAAAGGAAGATTATAGTGTAATTTTAGTGTGAAGAAGAAAAGACTTAGTGGAAGGGATAGCAGTTATCCAGTCAATTAGAATAGAACAAAGGACATATTCAAAAGATCAGATCAAGTAAGGATCAGAAGAGAAAGAGCATATCAAGTGCCTGAACCCAACAATTCAAGATTGCATTCAATCAGGTCAAATGTTCTAATACTCTCTCACAATTGTATTAGAAGTTGAAATCCTATGGTGATAGGTTAGCTTAACAGCTAGGTAGAAGAGCCTTTGGAGAAGGTCAAGAAAATCCTATGTGTTAGGTGGGTTTAATAGCCTTATGTAAATCCTTTAATAGGGTGGCAATTCATGTAAAGTGTTTGTAAATCCTTTCAACAGGTCACTATTGACATAGTGTAAAGCCTTTAACAGGGAAAACCATTAGAAGTGGTTGAACTCATTGCTATAGTAATTTTTGTGGGTGTCATCCCCACCCTAGTTTTATCTTCTTATTCCTAGAGGGTTTCTGTGTCACCAAAATCTCTTGTGTTATGTGTTGATGCATGCTCTCATTTTATGTTTGATTACTTTGGTACATGTTAATTTTAGTTATATGTTATCAAGGGCTTGAAAGGATAATAATTGGTTACTTCTTATTCACCCACCCCCACCCCCCCTCTCAGAAGTACTCTTCCCATTTGAATATTCCAACATGTTAAAAGAATTTTTCTTTTTTCATTTTGTAGAAATGCAGGATTTGATCCTGCTTTGTTCAGGATAGATCCTTATGGAAATGTTCTATACAAAAATGTAGACCTTGCTTCCCCATTACTTGAGAGGTTGAACTCTAGTTTCCTCATTCAAGTATGTACTATTGTATATAGTTACACATATTTACATGAGATTTTAGGAGAATTTGAGCACACTCTTATGATTTGATATACTACTCTTTGTTGGATTGCAAGAGGAGGCAAAATAGTTTCAAGAAATTTGAGATTGGTCCAATGAAAAGTCAATCAAAGGAAGAAAAATAAACTAGAATTACTTGGTTCGTGGTAGGATCTGCAGCTCAGAGTCTTAGTTAATCATTTTTTATTGATTTTCTTGTTAAAAAAATTAGATTGCAGGTAGAAAATCTGCAATCTCAAACATAAATTTGTAAGTGTTTTAAAAAATAGTTGTGGAAAGAGTAACTTCAACAATTAGAACCATTTGTAGCTTTCTTTATTCATTCTTGGTAATATAGTTGATGAGAATTTAACCTCTTTTTGGTTGATGAGGGGATGCATAAACATGTTATTTATTGTGGCTAACAGAGAGCATTTCCTTTGCTCTCTTTTGCAAGGGAGAATGAACACTTTACTGAACTTCTGGTGGTAGATTTCCATTCCAGGCCTCAACATTTTTGTGAGAAGAAGAGTCAAATTATTCTTGCTCTAGCTGCTATAGTTAGGATACACAAACAAACAAATAATACCTTGAAGCCTCAAAATGGTCTATCTTTACATCCTCTCTAGCCCATATGTTCAATCATTTGCATTTTAAAACACCTTAGTAGCATTTTTCTTTGAACTAAGTCATTTTTAAAGCATTATCATTCAAGTCTTGTCTTTAACTAAAAATCAAATTTGTGAAAAAAAGAACCTTTTGTAGAAGAAGATGGATAGTATAAGAAGAGGAAGCTCTTTGCCAAGCAGTTCAAATATTTGGACTTGGTAATTGGAAAGAAATTAAAGAAAATGAACCCTTGTTTAGAAAAGGATCTATAGTGAAAATCAAAGACAAGGTTTGTCTTCTATTACAAACTTCACAAATCATATATTTATATCTCAAGGGTAATAACAAATGATTTTGTTAGATTTGGTATAGAATGTATTAGACTAATGTTGTTTAGGTGCATGATAACTTATGATGGGGAAATATACAATATCGACTAGTAAAAGAAGACTAGGAGCTTAAGGAGAACAAAAGAGGATGTTTCCTTGGTAATAAATTAATTTTTTCAACAACAATTCATAAAGAATCTCGGTTAAAGAAGACAAGAGAGGAATATTTTCAAAGAAAAGTGGAAGACATATCCCAAATGAACAAAGAGTTGAAAGAATTACAACAAAAAAATGAGACAAAATCTCTTGTATTGGAAGATCTTGAAATCGTATTAATAACACACAAGGCAATATTAGAGAAACATCGAAGATGGTCTGAAGAAAATCCTCATGCAAATAGACTTTGGAGAATATGAAAAGAGATACTATGCACTAGTAAGTATATTCATTTCTATTCTAAATTCACTGCTTTAAAATATAGCATGTTCCTAAATAATAGATTAATTCATTTTATTTCTAAAATAGGTTTACACAATTCTCATTCTTAGATCCAATACACAACCTAATCAGAATCTATGATTTTGGCTTTCTAATGTCTTGGACAAGGGATTTTTATAGTATGTGTATTTTGTAAGCATCTATATATATTTGCCACAACAATCACAAGAGAACTTGCCTACATGGACAAAGGAAATATGATGTAAAGAAAAAAAGGGCATATAAGACAACATAATATTTTGGAAATAAAAAAAGGAACACTGCTAGATTAGAAAAGGTAACTTCCCACGATGCTCTAGTAAAAAAAACAATAAGACAAAAAGTGAAAGTAGAGCAAACAAACCATTCCAAGTAACTACCCACTTCTACTTACATTAACTGCAACCAAGGATAGACCAAAAATGATTAAACTAGTAACTGCAACACCATCTTGAGAAGACAATAAACAAATTCAAATTTTAATTCATATTATATACTCAAAAAGTTTTAGGCTATTATTATAATGATTAGTTGATGTATCAAAAATAATCTCTTAGTCAGAAACTCATAGAAAAAAGAAAGGAAGTATTATTTTATTTCTAATCTCCATGTGGCATTCTTTTCTGACCAATTTGATGCCTCCATCATTACTGCCATAGAAGTTGGATCATGACCTAACTCAAGATAATCACACATAGAGATTCCTTCTACTGTAGCACCCTTTTGAATGGCACTTAATGCTACAACAAGAGAAGCACTTGAAAAGAAAATTTGGCTTTACAAAGATTGTTCTTTTTTGCAAACTACACAAATATGAGTTATAATTCATCAAATTGACAACAATGGAAAACCAACAGATGAAATTAACACCTTCTATGACAAATGATCCACCAATAAATAAAGCTTCCAAGAAAATGTTTATAGGAGGCTGATTTGAAAAAAACCATCAAATCTTCAATTAATGATTAGCAATTACATGACATTATTCTCAAATCTGGCAAATTTTTAAATCTAAATAGGGTAAGTGCACCAAGATGGTGTACAAAAAGGGGGGGTATAAGTGGACACCTTTTTTCTGAAATCAAGAAAACCTGAACTTGGTCGAGACATTTGAGGGTCATCCACTAAAAATGACAAAATATGTAAAACATGTAAATTGTAGTACTCTGAATCTAATTTCTAAACTACTAGAGTTTTTACAAAATGGATAAGTTTAGGTGGGTCAAACCTTGCACACACACAAAAATAGTTCCTTATTTCTTAAGAAAATATAACATAGCTATTTTCGTGTGTAGCACAAAAGACATAGTTATATTTAGTATTTTGCATATCCCTTAGGTAGAATGATATTTAAGAGTCATATCTAGAAGTTGTGTATTCTTTTGTAATTTTATGATGAGTATTTTTTTGTTATGATTTTTTTTTTAAAGCAAATGTGGCAAGCCACTATAATATTTATTAATCTAATTCAACTAGGCCAACTGAGAAAGAATCAGTGAAGAAAACCCAACATCATCCCTAAAGTTTACATGTATGTATATACTAATAGCAAATAATTACAAAAGGTTATCACCCATCTTAAGATAACCCACTCTAAGCTTCTGCATAATTATTGAATAGACTACATCTTGAAATTTTGGTAGATGTTCGTGTGCTAAGCATAACTTGCATCAAAATAATTGAAAATTGAAACTTTTAAAAAAAATGTGTACATAATCAAGTGTAGAATAGTAATATGTAATTTATTTTGAAGTTGGTTAAGTATATCAAAAGTTATTAAAATGATGGTTGACATATTTCTTTGAGGAATGTTGATCTGATTAGGATCTAGGACTATTACAGAGGAATGCTAATTGATTACATAGAATTAATTTAAAATTTTTAACGAATCAAATTAACGTAAATGAAATAAGAGAACAACATGATTAAGCTGATAAAAGAGACAATGAGAGAAAGAAGACGCAAACAATTTGATCTCGGAGTTCATCCGTATGGACTACGTCTCTGGGTCCTGCTCCAATTGAGGGACCGATCCAATTATCTCCAAAAATTAGGTAGAAATGTTTACAAAGTCACTCCTTTGAAGTACAACAGCATTACGCTATTTCAAAGTACAGGAATGAGCACTTCAAAAATCTCCCTTACTCTCAGCACTTCAACGTTCTCTCCTTTTTCTGAATGCCTAAGAGTCCCTTAACGCCCCATTTTTATACATAAAATTAGCCAAAATAAGGCTATAACAAAAATTTACAAAAATAACCCCTTCAATTAATTCCCCTCTCAGAATAACCTGTTAGCCATTTTTAGCTGATTTGCCTCATGTCAATTTTGGGGTCAAAAATAACTAATAACCTTATTTTACTAAGGTTAGGCCGTCGGTTTTAAAGGATAAATATAATCTACACTAAATATATTTTAGAGCGCTAAAATAGCACATTGGCAGTCGCATCTTTTGGAAGAGGCACCGGTCGAGGGTTCCAACCCCGCCGACGACCTCTTTTCCCTCTAATTTCTCGTGAAAATGGGTTATCTATAAACTGCGCCTTTTATATTCTGAATTGCTAGGAGGTCACGGGTTCGACCCCGCCGGCCATCAATAGAATTTTCGCATGGCATTTTTTTTTTTTTTTGTTTATTTATTTATTTTTAAATATATATATTATTATTCTTAATGCCATGCCACCTCAGACTTCAATCGAGTGCCATTTTCACATACGATCTTCATTTTTGACGAAACAAACGTCATCGGAGAGCTCTCGACGAGAGCTTCAATTTGATGCCAACTTTGATCAAATTTGGAGAGTTTAATTTGACCAACCTTTGATTGGTCGTAACTTTTGTGTACGGACTCCTTTCTCACCCATTCAAATTGTGTTGGGTCCAGAATTTCAAGGAGTTTAATCTAATGCTGATTGTTGGAGTTTTGGAGATACTTCAATTTTGACGAAAGTATCCCCCTGATCAAATGTCAAGGCATTGGTAAAAGTAATTAAAGTTTATAATGTTAATGTTGTCCAAAAAAAGAAAAACTTATATGGTTAGAAAGTTAAGAAGACATGTAAGATTATAGAAGTGATTTTAAATATATCCACTTCACCATTAGTATACCTGATGAAGACAAAGATGATAATTTATCTTAGAAGATGAAAAATTTCTAAAGGAAAATAAATCGAGGGAAAATACCCTCCCAAGCCTTTGGGTCATTTTCCTAGGCTATCACCAAGCTATAACTTGATCAAGTTTTTTGGATTCAAATAACCCGATCAGATTATGAAAATAAAAAAAGCATTCAGAACCTAATTGGGTTTTCTAAAACCCAATCGGGTTCTACAAAACTTGATTGTGTTCTGCAAAACCCAGTTGGGTTCTATAGAACTCGATCTGGTTCTAAAAAATTTGATTGGGTTCTACAAAAACCAATTAGGTTTCATATTACTACTTCTTAAGGTTAGAGAGAGAGAGAGATCATGTTATGTATTATAATAAAAAAGTGTCTATGATATCCCCCAATCCTTGTCTCCATCCATCCTCTCTCTCCATCACTCCCTCTCTCTCACTTTTTCTGTTTATCCTATCCCAATCTTTCTTTCTCCTATCCTCTTCTCTCTCTCACTATTTATGTCATATCCCTTAATCTCTCCCTCCCTCCTCTCTCTCTCCTATCCCCCCTCCCTCTTTCTCCTATCTCCTTATCTCTCTTTCACTCTTTTTATCCTTTCCCCAATTCTCTCTCTCTCTCTCTCTCTCTCTCACACACACACACACACACACACACACACACACATATCCCCTCTCTCTCTCTTTCTCCTATCCCCTTCTCTCTCACTCATTCTATCTCTCACAATTTGTGTGTGTGTGTGATTCTCTTTTTTTCCTACCCCCTCCCTCTCTTTGTCCTATACCCTTCTCTCCCTCTCTCTCATTCTCTCCATCTCTCTCTTAATCTTTCTATTACATCCTATAATCTCCCATAATCTCTCTCTCTCTCTCTCTCTCTCGCTCTCCCCTATCCCCTCCCTCTCTTTTTCCTATCCCCTTCTCTCCCTCTCTGTCATTCTCTCTCTCTCTCTCTCTCTCTCTCACACACACACACACACACACACACACACACACACACACACACTCATATCCCCTTTTTATCTTTCTCCCATTCCCTCTCTCTCTTTCTCCTATCCCCTAATCCTTTCTCCATCCTATGTCTCTCTCTCTCTCTCTCTCTCTCTAATTCTTTCTCTTTATCCTATTCCCTAATCTATCTTTCTCTCTCATATCCCCTCTCTCTCTTTCTCCTATCCTCTTTTCGCTCTCACCCCCATTCACTCTCCATCTCTCTTATTCACTCTTCCTCTTCATATAACCTTCTATCTCTTTATCCTATCCTCACCCTCTCTGTCTCATTCTCTCCATCACTCCGTCTCTCCTTCAATCTAACTTTGTGTAGTAATAAAACATAACTTGATTAGGTTATTAAAAACCTAATCAAGTTATTGAAAGTTGTAAATAAAAAAACATTTCAATGGTTATTATGTTGTTTTAGTGTGGTTTGGACTAGATTCTACTATTGTTCAGATGTATTTGTATACCAAGTATGAAGTGTAAGATTTTTTGTTCTTGGAAATGCTAAATTTTATATTTTTCATGTGCCAACATCTTATTTTATTTTAGTATCTTATGATTGAGCATAAAATAATCATGTTAGTATCTTATTGTTTATTTTATTCATGTTATTGTTTGTAGGGTAATTTGCATCTACAATTATGGGAAAGAACAAGAGAGGAACGATTGAAAAATGAGAGGCAACAAAGGAAAAAGCAAGGGAGCATATGAGGATATTACGTGAAGGTACATCATCAAATGCTTCCAATATAAGTGATGAAAATCTACCTATTGATATTGATGTTGTAAACACACTTAATTTGACAAACAAAAATGTTCAACATACCACAATTGAAATGATTATGATAAATACACTTACGTCACCTGATTCCCCTAATGTGACATCTCAAGTTGAAAAGATGAATGCACATGATGTAAGTAATGAAAATATAGAGCATGTGGGTACATCAACATATCCTAGAATAATTTGTAGAAAAACAAAGTTTCTAATTGACATTGATGAAAATATTTTGAAGCCAATGCATAATAAAATGTCAGAAAAAATTGTAAGAGAATTTTTCAAAAAATTTGGAATAACTATTTTGAAAATTTAAATCAATGTGGAAGATGCCAACTTGTTTTTGAAATGGTTAAAAATCTGAAATTTGGAGAGACAATGGGAATTTTGGGGTTAAGAACATCTGAAAATAGTAGTGAAAGAAGCATTGTTAGAAATCTCTTTGATGCATACAAATCCATTGTTTCAAAAGCACGTACTAAAGAGGCTAATGCAAGTCAATGGGTCCTCGTGTCAACCATAATGGGAAAGGAAATGGAAAAAACTCATATGGTAAGAAAAACAAGTAAATCATTAAGGATAATTAGAACAATGTTAACCAAAGCCTTAGTGAGGTGAGAGAAAATCGAGAACTCTAATGAGACTTCATTTTGGTCATTCCAAGGTAGACTCACACGTAAGGATAAAGTTATTGTTGATGCACTAAGAACATTAATAGAAAACTTTTTGCATGACAATAGAAGGGCTTCACCAAACCAAAAAGATGTTGTCAAAAGACAAATTGGAAAAACAAACTGTGAGCCACATGCAAAACATTTTTTGGATATGACTCAAACACAATTTTATGAAATATTTCTTCAAAGATTTCCTCAAATTAATATCAGCTAAAGATTTTTTGAGATGACAAAGCCATTCTACGTTAAGATAAATCATACACACACTACATGTTGTTGTAGGGTTCATGTTGAGTTTTCTATACATTATGATGTTTATCGTTATATATGTTTTACTTTGCATACTAATGAAATATTGCAAGAATATGGTCTATAATTACCTCCTATGTCACCGAGAGAACTTATTGCAAGTGTACTATGTAAACAAGATGATGGGTGCATTTATTATAAGACCATGTGTTTGAAAGGTTTTTGCCCTCAATATGGTGGTTTCCAAAATTTTCATTGATGTCTATATCTAGATAGAACACATGAAATTAGTAAGACACTAGTTTCTCTTGGAAAGTCCAAATTAGTTATATATGGTGTCAAAGATGGAAAATAATTAAAGAGGTGTGAATTAGTGCAAAGTGATGTATGTGTAGCTGATTTTATGAAATTATTTCAAGAGAAAATAGTTTATCACTACATAGATCATACACATAGAGCTAGATGGTTCTACTTGATGAGAAATTCAAGTTGTGTAAGGACACTTTTCCCTTGGATATGATTGTTTCAGCTGTTGACTTCACTGAAAACTATACACTAAAACCTCAAAATGAAGTGCAACCAATGTATTACAACTCTATAAAAGTGTCTACTTTTGTACATGTAGAATTTATTCATGCACTTGATAACACATGGGATGATAGAAAAATATTAAAAGAGTATCACTTCTATATCAACAATGATCGAACTCATTCATCAGAGTTTGTGCAAGAATGTTTTAGAGTTTTCTATGACAATTTGAGGGAAATAGATGAAAAATACAATCAATAGATTCTATGGTCAGACAATTACACTGCATAATTCAAGAATGCAAGGATGTTCTATTGGTTGAGTAGTATGCATGTGACAAGTGAAGTGCAACATTTTTGGAATTTCATTGAGGTGAAACATGGAAAGGGAGAGAATGATGGTGCTGGAGCATGTGTGAAAAGAGCCCTTAGTAGAAAGGAATTAAAGTATGAAGGTGGATCAATATTAGAAAATGTTGAAAAAATTATTCAATGGTGCAATTCTGTGACGAGACCAGATAATACGAGTAAGTATATATGGTTTCTAGGTAATTTTTGTTTATTATGTGAACCTAACATTGAAAATTTACAAAATTGTTGTACACTTACAAGATCAAGTGAGATGCATTCATTTCGAAGTTCAAATGCAACATCACTACCTATTCATACTAGAAAGCTTGCATGTTTTTTCTCTTCATCTATGCATCATTTATGGGATGAATGTGAATCAAAAGAGTGGGTTGACCAATGCTCTTATAGACCTTTGCATCCAATTGATTCATATCAACTTCCTAGAATACTACAACTCAACTAGGTTGAAGCATCAACAAATTTTGAGCACATATCTGACCTAGTTGAACTAGGTACTAAGCTATCAATTTAATATTTTTTAAAATAGATTACTTTCAATTTTTCCATTAAATTATCCTTCTATATAATGCATAACATGTATATGTAGTTATTGCATATCACAATAATGATGAAGAAACATATTACTTCTATGTTAGTGTATTGAGCCCAAAAATAAACTGATAGCTACAGTCAGTGATGGTGAGGATATTGAGTACCCAATTGGATCCTTCCTTGTTACAAACACATGGGTTAGAAGGTAGTATATTTTAGTCCCCTGCCATGAAGATCTCTTTAAGTCTATTTGTCATGTATAATGTATCAATTTTGACTTTAAATTATCTTTATAGTTAAATGTAGGTACCCTATCAAGAAATCTACCATGTGGTTATTTGAGGATTTTGAGACACATAGACATATTCTTCATTACTCTAACCTTATTGTTGCAACAAATATTCAATTGATACCATATCATGGTAGGTCTCTTAACAAGAAGGTGTGGAAAGTATGTGAATCTGATCACAAGGCAATACTTGATACAATAAGAGTTAGAGCTGATCCAGAAGGTTCCCTTGATTGATTATGTGCTATATAGCTGAATCATTCTACATATGGTAGAATAATTTTGAATTTTTTTGTATATATGTTATGTGAAATGTTGCAACTTCGCAGTGATGTGCATATGTAGATGCAAAATTTTATATATAAAAAGAAGAAGACATGTAACATGTGCATATTTGTATGCCATATTTTGTATAAAAATCAGATAAGAGATGGCACATGTGCATATTTAGATGCCAAATTTTGTATATAAAAAAGAGAAGACATGTAACATGTGCATATTTGTATGCCATATTTTGTAGAAAAATCTGATAAGAGATGTCACATATGCATATTTAGATGCCAAATTTTGTATATAAAAAAGAGAAGACATGTAACATGGACATATTTAGATGCCATTTTTTTTTGTGGGTTTGATGATATCCTTAAAAAAATATTTAATTATCTTCAACTTATATGGATTTAGATGGCTATCCTCTTGCATTTTATTCCAAATTTCTCAAAACATTAGGAAAATAAATTATAGATTTGGATACCCATTTGGCTTCTCTACAACATATGCAACTCTTGGATAGGTTTTTTTGGACCGTGTCCTTGCTTTCACACTATGTCACCCCTTTTAGGCTTAAAATAGCCCTTTGATTGGCACAAGACATGATGATGACATCATCATGAGGTCAATAGTGTCCACAAAGAGTTAGGGTTAGGTTTTTACCACAAATAAGGTTTGTGGTTATGTTTGAGATGATAGGAAGGTCATATGACCAAATTGGTGATAAGTTGCAAAAAAATGTAAAAGTTGCATTGTGCAACTTTGCAACTTTCAAAAGTTACTTAAGCAGCTTTTGGCAAGAAATTTGTAAAGAGTTGAAGAGGAGTCCTAAAGAGTGAATAATCACCCAACCACCCTATATAAAGCATGAGGAGAGAAAAATTTCAGAGTAGTGCAAAAAGTTGTTAAAATTTGCAAAGTGCAAATTTATCAAAAGTGCAATTTTTGCAAATTCTTGCAAAAGTTGTCAAGAATGCACAACCAAGTACAAAAGTTGGTTGGGAAATGACCAAATGACACAGAGGAGTGTATATGTGTTGGAGATCATGATGCAGATGCTATTTATGACCAAACCTCCATTTGCAACTTTTTGCAAAAATTGCAAAAGTTGCTCAAGAAATTTTTGAGCAATTTTTGCTCTTGACATCTTTTGGTCAAATGGGTCCATCTACGAATATTCTAGGACCCTAGTTAAGATTCCTAGGACATAATAAGTAACCTAATACCTTAGTTTCCTAGTACTAACAACTTTTAACCTATTCAGTAACTTTTGGCTCAAAAGTTGCAATATTGCTCAGTTAAAATGAGCAAGGTTGTGTATATTTCAAACTATTGCTCCTAGGAATGAATCATCTACTCTGTTAGCTCTAGTTGGTTAAGGTTAGGATAGGACCAAATTCATTTCAGCCACAATGTCCCTCTGACAATATCAACCACACTGAATAGAAGAGTGCCTAAGGACATCTAAGCACCATCGGGTTGAGATCTTTGATCAAGAATTTCTTTGAGCTCGTGCAAGGTGTGGTCACAAAAGCTTGCACCCTTATCTACAGTTTTTACCTAAAGGAAACCTTGTGAAAAATATAAACAATCTCCAAGCTATGGGACTTGAACTATGAGATTGAGTCTCTGAAGAAAGTCAATTTCCTTACTATCAGGGTGCACCTAACTACTCTTTGGGAGGAAAAGGGAGAAGGAATGCATAAAAGAAAACTACCTAATCTAATATAAAAGGGGTGATACACCAAAATAGTTTTTTTAGCCTTATCTCTTCCTAATAATGCACTATTCATTAATATAGTCTCAAAAGACTCTGATTTAACCTTTATTTTAACTCAACAACCACGTACACATCAGAAACCAAAGGGATACTATGAGGAAGGGACTTCATTCCATAACATTTAAAGGCAATACTAGATACTATTGTGCATATTGGAGAATGGAAAAAAAAAATCAACAAAGGCAAGAAATCTTTGCACTTATGTTAATGGGAGAATGAGGTATAGTAGAGAGTGTTTTCATTCATAGAAAAAAGGAAATTGCAGCAACAGAGTGGGATACTGATGGGGAGGATCTTGAACAAGGTTCTAGCCTCAACTACTAGAACTCACTTTAGGCTTTCTCCTAGCCTCTTAGGGTATTTATCCTATACCCTACTCCAAGGGAATCTTCTCTCTATTCCCTTATTACACTAATCCTCACCAATCAACTCAAAACTCTATTTCACCATGGGGTCTCCCTAGTGCTCTCATTGCACCGTTCTTGACAACTGGCTTCCAGGAGTGCATTCTTGGCTATATTGAATTCCAAGGCTTGTATTAGGTCTCATTCAATAGTTTTTAGGATCACTAAGTGAATTGGAGTATTGGGTTTCCAATCGATTTGAAGATTGCATAGTTAAGAGGGCTACCAAGACTAATAACAAAATTAGGCCTCCAAAACTGATTTTTGGCTTATATCTCCTCAAACCCTTAAGAAGTACTCAAAAAAATTTATGATTTGGATACCCTTTTGGCTCGCCTTGAAGATTTTTCAGGTCTGCAACACCCAAGTCATCCATACAAGGGATTTCCAAAAATATGTCTATTTACAAGGGTTTCTTGTTTGTATGAACAGGAATATAGAGAGTTCTTCCTTCCACCACTCAAATGGACTCTAAATGACTGAACTCCTAGAATTAAATTCCTTCACTCACCACTCTTTCCTTCCATGAATTTGTATTGCACCCAACACCCCATTCTATGCCCCTTTCAAACACTTATTTGCTGATTTCATTGCCTAGCCGAGTATGCAAACTCGCCTAGGGCCTCTTGGAAAAAACAAAAAACCTCTGAAAAACAAGACAAAAATACATATTTACATTGTTTATACAGTCTAGTACTTGATTCCAAAAGGCCATCATGGTTCCACCATTGGAATTCAAGTTATAGAGATTTCTTTGCTGATTGCTGTGTACAGACCAGCGAACTGGCAACTTTAAAAAGATTTTTCAAAGTAGTAATGAAACTGATCAAAAAAACTCCTAATCTTTAACAAAGCATCTAAATTCCATACAATATAAAATCACATGAAAACATCAACCCTATCAATCCATTAAAGGTGTGGATGAAGGGTGAAATCAGAAAACTGTCATCAAAATGCTCAGTTTGCTCTTCATTCCAATGCCAAAATTCGTACAAAAGCATATGCCAACCCTCAAACTAACTTGGATTGGTATTAAATACCTCTTACCCACATGAATCAACAGATCCCATAGGTTTCCAACTGATTCTTGAAGCCCTTATAAAGTTTTAGCACTTTTTGTCAATGTTGTCAAGCAACTTTGCAAAGTTGCAAAGTTGCCAAGTGCAACTTTTGCACTATTGTGCATTTAATGGCTCCATGACCTCAAACATGGTTAAATGAACCTATTTCAATGTAATTAAAACTTTTAACATATTTTCCATGTTTCCCATCCTCTTGGGGTCTTGGTCAGTGTTTGACCATTCTAGGCTCTAACAAGCAATTTAAGCAATTTTGCCAACATAGAGGCAACTTGGAAACTCAAACACAACAAAAACCTATTTACAAACACAACTCACACACTTGGGGCTTTATCCCATAGCCCTTATTCATGTGGTCTAGCCAAGACCACTACAAGCCAAAAACGATTTAGGAAACTTGGCATATTTCCTAGGTGCTCCTGCACCAGATACTATTGTTATAGAATCAGAGAAAAATGATTGACCCTAAGAAGGGTTACAAATTTTTTCTTTTATAGTGTAAGCATAACTCAGATAGCTTCTACCCTAAGACAATGCTCAACTACCATCTTAAAGTGCATAGAAAAAAACATCTACAAATCTGAAGAAGATCTAATCTTGGTACACATATGGATGCAGGAAAATCACACTTTCATAGCCAATAGAACCTTGAAAAGACAAAAAAAATGACCATTAATACTTTAACCAAGTAGATAGATAATTAGATGGTAAGAGGAATGTCCCCTTTTCATTCATCAGGCATGGGGAATGACAAAGAGTGGTTGTGGACAATCAAGAAGATCAGATTTTCCATTAAAAAGTTGTTTCTTTCTTGCTAGTTACACACCAAGTCAGCCATGTCATCAATCAACAGAGTCAATCCCCAAGCTTTACCATGTTGACCAATCATATTCTATCATTCCACCACCCATCCACATTCAAACTTATGTTGACCTGTTGACTATCTAGTGTTCATGGTTTCATAGTCTGAATTTCTCTAACTATTTGGCCTTGCAAAACTGTGACTGCGCTTGTCTATGCTTGATCATTGCATCACAACTTGAAATCATGTTGGCACCCTAACTATTGCAACCCTATGACATCATGAAATTGGCCCTTTATCACTTTTTCATAGCTTAACTACTAGCTGGCATGGAATTTTTGTGACCTTGTGATCGTTGAGAACCCTAACTGCTAGCTAGTCATTCACATTATCGCGGCTCAAAACTTGACTACAATAAAGATACCTTTGACCATGAGAAACAAATTCTATCATTGAATCATCATCTTGTTCTTGAGTTAAGCATTTACCCCTATGACCTAGTGAACAAGCTATGTCGCAGGCCTAACCATGATTATCCCTAACTCATTGCAACCATGCAACTAGGTGTTCACGGCTTTACACCCTGAACCCTAGTTAATCCTTAATCTTCTGTGACCCTCTGATGAAGCCAAAAAAAAAATGTGATTGCACTGTCACGACTAGGTAAATGGTTAAGTCATAAATTGTGGCAACTGGGCGATGAAAGATAGTCACATGGTCGCAACTTAAAACTCTGAAGGGATAAAGCATGAAGAGCTTAAGACTTAGGATGACAAGGGATAAGCCAAATTTTTAGTGTAACCCTATAATGTTGATCATTTAAAAATTTGAATATTTGAAAGATATGACTGTCAGCCATGCTTGACAGCCAAAACTCAAATTTTGGCAGGAGGGCAAAAATGATCAACAATTTTGGCAACTTAGAGGGAATGCAAGCTTGCTATGCATTGACCAGTGACCCTTAAGAATCTATTGGGCTATGGGGTCATAAAAAACTTGAAATTTTCACATGGTATAATCATAACTCTTCCCCTGTATTCTCTACAACTGCAAAAGAACTTTGCCTCCTCTGAACTGCGATTCAAAACTTGCTATCTCTAGAAGAAACAACATGTGCTCATGCACTTCTTAAAAAACAAGAAACTACTCTAAAAAACATATGTACAAAATCATAACCCTCTCTAGAAGAAAGGTTTGAGGTAAACCCCATTAAATGGAATGGGTAGAACATCACGATTAGGTTTGGATACTTCAAAAGCATTGGCCTACTTGCAATTGGTGATAACATAAGGCCTACTCTAGATAGCATCAAATTTGGAGTGCCTATCTGGTTTGACTTTGTCTACATCCCACTTGAGAACAAGGTCTCCCTCTCTAAAAATTCTAGCTTTAGTTTTTTTTGTCAAAACTCTTTTTGACTTGTTGTTGATAAATTTCAAGTGTCTGCATAGCCTGTTGCCTCTTCTTTTCTAGCTCCATTAATTCTGCCATTCTAACAGTAATGACATCATCTTCAATCAACTCTAATTGATGATCTAACTCAAGGGAGGGGAACTCCAGTGAAATAGGAAGCCTAGCCTCCCTTCCATATACCAAAATGAAGGGTGAATTCCCTACTGCTCTCTTAGGTGTAAATCTATCAGCCCAAAGGATAGTCTTTAATTTTGAATGCCAACACCTTTGGTTATCCTCAATATTCCTTTTCATGATTCTAATCATGTTCTTATTAGAGGACTCAGCCAAGCCATTGTCTTGGGGATAGTAATTTTAGGATGTACTCAAATATATTCCATGACCAACTACCCAAGAACAAATATGAGTCCCAACAAAGGACTTAGCATTATTTGATATTATTGTTGAAGGGGTGCCAAATTTGGTTATAATTCCATCAAGGAATTCAACTACTGAAGTTTATGTGGCATCCTTGAAAGCTATTGCTTCTGTCCACCTTGTAAAATAATCAATTGCAACTTAGATCCACTTGTGACCAAAACTAGAAGGTGGATTTATTGGACCAATAAAATATAGCCCCTACTGGACAGACTATTGATCAACTTGGATAGAATGGAGAGGAAGAATTGCAAACCTTTATTTGCCTAAGAAAAAGGAACACTTTTCAAATTTCCTTACATGTTTATAATAGTCATTGAATAAAGTCACCCAATAATAACCAACTCTCATGATCTTCATACCTATTGTTCTAGCTGAGAAGTGATAACCATTAGGACCATTATGAAACACCTTGATCATCCTACTAGTTTGATCTAGATAGTTACATTTCAATAGGGCTACATTTAAATCCTTTTTGAAAAGAATCCCATTCATAAGGACAAAAGGAATAGATTGCAAACTGAATTGTCTTCTTTTGGCTCTGCTCAACCCTTGCGGATACCTCCTCCTAACAAGAAGACTATCATGTTATGTATCCAATCATTCAAACTCCCATCCCTTATTGGTTATGTATCTCCTATAACTAGAGAAACTTCCTTAGTTGTCTCCTAGGATGAAATCATATGTTCACACAACCCTTTACCTTTGACAATCTTGGTGATCTTGATGTCTATGCAATACTCCATGAACTTAGTGATCCATCCAACCCTCTTCTCATTGACATCCTTATTTAAGAGGAAATCCTTTACACCTACATATGAGACTAGGAGTTGGATCTTGTTTTGAGACAAAAGATGCCTAAATTTCTTCAAGGCTCTTACAACACATAGGACTTGCTTCTAAACAAAATTATATTTATGCTCACAATCCTTTAGCTCTTCACTGAAAAAAGATATACGTTGTTCTTCATTTGTATCATTCAGTTGGGTCAAGATAGCTGAAATACTTGACTCACCTTGAAGGGTATAGAGAATGGAATCCTTATCAAAGTTGGGATTGATAAGGGTAGGAACTGATTCTATTGCTTCTTTGATCTCTTCAAAACTAGCTCTCACTTCCTTTGTCTAGGTGAAGGCCATATTCTTCTTAAGCATGGATGTAAGAGGTTTAACCATGGTAGCAAGATTAGGGATAAATCTCCTTACAAAGTTGACTTTTCCAAGGAATCTCTACATTCATTTCTTATGAGTAGGAAGTGGGAGAGCAAGAATTGCCTTCATCCTCTCTGGATCAATAGTCAAACCTTCCTTAGACATAATATGTCCAAGAAATTTCCCTTGACTGGTATCAAATACACACTTGCTTGGATTCAATGACACACTATACTCTCTTCATTTGATGAACAATTGTCTTAGATGATCAAAATAATCAGCCACATTCTTGGAGTAGACTATTATGTCATCAAGGTAGACTAGCACAAATTCTCCAATCATGCTCTTGGAAGCCATCTCCATTACCTTTTGAAAGGTAACACTTGCATTGGTTAGTCCAAAAGGCATTTTTCTATAGGCATAGGTGCCCCATTTAGTTGTGAAGCTTGTCTTGTATCTATCAAACTCTTAAAATAGTACTTGTTTGTAACCTAAAAACCCACCCAAGGAAGAAAATATTTTTGAACCATTTACTTTGGAAAAGATCTACTCCATAGAAGGGTGAGGATGGTGATCTTTGAGAGAAGCCCTATTAAGGTCTCTGAAATCTACACATAGTCTTATTTCTCTTTTCTTCTTCCTAACAGGAACAAGATTAGCCACCCAAGAGGAATGCTTAGTAAGAAAATTATATTGGCCTCTATTAGCTTGGATAAATCCTTTCTCATCATAGGCTCAATCTTAGGATTGACTAGTCTTTTCTTTTTCCTAATAGGCTTTGCATCATGGTTTAAGTCTATGGTATGCTACAATAAACTTGGATCAAAACCCTTTAAATCATCATATTTCCAAGAAAATATATCATTAAGCTTTTGAAATTGATGAATAAAATTTTCTTATTTAGTTTCTAAACACACCTTTCCCATATTGAGAGTTTTCCCATCAACAAAAACAATAGGGATGTGATCATCTTTGTTTGGAACCAAGTTTGAGCCTCTACTCCTTGCCTGATCATCAGGGTTGAAGATACTCTCCAAAATGATTAGTCATTTAGGAAATTTATCAGAACCGAGATTCATGATCTAATCCCCATATTGGCCTTGCAGCCTAGATTTATTCCTCTCAGAATATCTACCTCACTTTGCAAAAAGTTGACAATTTGTACATCAAAATCAAAGACTTTTTAGTTGGTATTGTTCTCTGGGATTGCAGGTCTTACAACCATTTTGATTTTCCAGTCCTTGCCATCTTCAACATGCTCTAATACATCATAATGAGATCCAACAACTACAAGTCTATTAGCATGTTTGTTTTCTCTTCTAGGAACACTTTGGATGTTGAATTCTTGAAAACCTTCAAGCGGATCCCACACCCTATATTTGTATGATTTAAGGAGGTTGTTCTTGGTAATATTTTGACTTCTTACTTAATTAACAACCAACTCATTATCCCAAAATACTCTTAGAGTCTTGATTCCTCTCTTTTATGCAAGTTGGAGACCTTGGATCAAAGCTTCATACTCTGCAACATTATTGGTGTAGCTGAATTGGAGCCTATAAGAAAAATAGTACTTCCCCAATTTAGGAGAAACAAGCATGATACCAACCCCTAAACCATTCTTATTTCTTGATCCATCAAAGAACATGCTCCATAATCCATCAGTGTCGTCTTGTGTCTTTATGAGACCAGGAATAGGAGTATCCTTTTCCAATATACAATATGTGCTAAGGCATATCTCTAGAGCCTCTTGTGTTTGATCAAATTGATAAGAAGTGGCTGACTCATCCAAAATATAGTCAAGCACTTCTACCAAAGAAGTAGGAGGCTCATGAGATGTGTACCCCTCATCCTCCTCCCTAATTGTAAAATTCATGTTTATAAGGCTTGGTTTCTATGTGATTAAGGGCCAGAGGCTATGCTCTTAAGGAAGCTCTTGCCCCATATCTTGTCCTAAAAAACAAATAGGATCAATCTACTGCAATGTGACCTCTTATTTGTATAGTGAAGTCCCTAGAGGGAGAGATGGCAAAATAGGGTTTTACCTCAGCCACTAATATATCTCATGTTACTGTACAACCAAAACATGCATGTAATGCAATTTCCACACCTCATAGGATCCCTATAGTCTTGATAGAATTACCATCCAATTGAAGGAAATACCTAACTATGGGCTCATACTTGATGCCAAGGAGATCAACTACACTCTTAGGCATTACAAAACTACTAGCTACTGAATCTATCATACAATTACAGACTAGTTTATCTCCTATGATCAAGGGAACATAAAAGGGAGGGGCCTTAATTTATTACTTATTTCTCCTTCCTTTATTTGCTACACCAAGCTAGTTACATTCTCTTCTCTAGGTGGTTGATCTTTCACCTCTATGATCTCTAATTCTTGTTGTAATATCTTCCTCTGCGAAGGCATTGCAACAACAATATCCCACATGGAGAGATTGATAGTAGCCCTCTTCATTTGATCTAAAATTTTAAGAGGAGCACCTATTGTTTTATTTGGGGCTTTGGGAGCTATGGAGGCTGATGACTAGAGTGGAGCAGTTTGAGGTTCAATAGACTTCTCTTTTCTTATATTATGCTTATGTTGAGGAGCAATGTCTAGTTGTGAATTCATCACTGGCAAATGAGGCATAGCTCCTAAAGTTGAAGCTTGATTAGGTGAGGAAGATGTAGCATCTTTACTAGTCCTCCTTTTACTTCTAGTGTTGTGGACTATAGTATCATGACTAGCATGAAAATTTTCTTTTGGAAGATTGTTCATGAAGGAACAATCACTTTGCTATTGTATACAAGAACCATTAGTACGCTGATTTATATTATGTTGTTGTTGCCCTGCTACTTGCTATTGTGTAGTCGATGCTAGGAAAGATTCTTCCTTCTGGCACATATAATATCCATAAGAATATTTATAGGAAGGGAAAAAATCTTGATCTTGAGCAAGATTATTTTGAGGGACTAAGGCTTTATTTGGGTTTGCATTTGCAGTAGAGGCATTACCAATAGGTCTTTTTTGATTGTAGGGAACATGACTTTGGCTTTGATTTGGGGGCCTACTATGCATAGGAGCTTGATACTAAAGTTGGGGAGTCTTGTTTCTTTTTGAGCTTGCTACCTTTCTCGGGTCACCACCTTGTTACTCATCTTCTTTATCAATGTGAACCTATCCTCTAGCTTCTTCTCCTGACCCTCCAACTTATTGTCTATATTTTGCATCATATACTACATCATATCTTTAATTTCATCTATTCCATTTGAAGATGTGGAGCTTGAAGGGAAAATAACAAGGAACTAATTTGTAGATATGGTAGGGATAGGGGCTATTGTAGGTTGGTGATTCAACATATCAGGAAAGAAAGGCCTTGGAGGCCTTGGAGCTAACTTCCCCCCTTGTATCAATATATTTTCGACATTTATGGAAATCTCATAACCATCTAGTAAAGTATCCCCTCCCATAGTTTGCACTATTGTAGCTATATCACTATTACAGGCTCTGAGGTAATATAAGAAAACATTACTAGGGGAAGGCTTTACTATAGCTAGTATTCTATCCCATGTCTTTTGAAATCTATAATTGAAATCTATCATATATTCATGGGATGCTTTCTTGATAGTTGTTAGCTTCTCTCAAAGTGATAGGTGATCACTTTTTTCCTCAAAATGCTTATAAAGCTTTGCTCCTAACCCATCCCAATCTATAATAGAGTTGTGTGGCAAACCCCTATACCATTGTAAGGCCTTTCTCTTTAAAGATGAAGCTAGAAGCCTAACATCAACATCATCCTCTGTAATACCATGTATATTACAAACATTTGAAACCTCTTGATTATGTTCTGCAAGGGAGATGGAAGTTTCACCAATAAATTTAGGTATACTCTTGAGAGGAAATACTAGAATATCATGTCTTTAAGCTAGAAAGAGAGGACTCCCACCATGAAAGGTGGAAAATGCATGTGCTCTAGGCTGTGCCATATGGAATAATGACTTGTTTAAATGAAAAGATGGCAACCTAGGATGTGATCTATCAATAGGAGGAGTGGAGAGAGATCTTGTAGGTTTATGTGCTATTGCTGCACTCCTAATTGGTGATAGAGATAATCTATTTCTCTTTCTTCTAGGGATTGAAAATGAAAGCTCAATATATTTAAAATTACTTCTAGAAGATGCTCTTGTATGAGCCTTGGTCATGAATCATAGAAACTTTGGTCTAGAAACCAAAATATAGAGTTGGACTCACTAAGTACTTAAAAATGAGCCTCTTGAAGGCCTAAAAATACTAAGAGCAACACTATCTTCTCAACATATATTTGAAGTTTTTCTTTCGACACCAGTGAACTAGTAGACTTACAAATGCTTCAATATCAGTCCCACAGGGTGTGCCAAAAATTATTGTCACAAAATCTTGCACCCTTGCCTAAAATTTTTACCTAAAGGCAACCTTGCGAAACATGGAAACAATCTCCAAGTTATGGGACTTGAACTATGAGATTGAGTCTCTCGAGAAGGCTAGATTTTGTACTATTAGGGTGCATCTAACTACTCTTTGGGAGGAAAAGGGAGAAGCAATGCATGAAAGCAAACTACCCAATCTAATCTAAAAGGGGTGATACACCAAAATAGTTTTTTCAGCCCTATCTCTACCTAACAATGCACTATTCATTAATATAGTCTCAAAATACACTAATTCAACCTTTGTTTTAATTCAACAGCCACATACAGATTAGAAACCAAAGGAATACTATGAGAAAGTGACTTCACTCCATAACATTCAAAGGCAATAGTAGATACTATTATGCATTTTGGAGAATGAAAATAGAGTGTCAATAAAGGCAAGCAAGCTTTACACTTATCTTAATGGGAGAATTATTTGAAATAAAATAGGGCAGAAAACTCTGAGAAGGGGGGGGGGGGGGTGAATCAACACTTAAAACTTTCAACCTCTAAAACTATTCACCACACATCCATCTCACAATCTATGCATATAATCTGAAATACAAAATTAAGCATATACATCCATAACATGAAAGTAAAATATTCAACACATGTATGACACAAGATATTTGGTTACCCAGAAACTCTCCAATGAGAATGTAAAATTGGGGTGGGGATGACACCCAAAAATATTCACTACTACAGTAATAAAGTGTATCAAATGAAGGTTATAATGTTTGACCATGAAACATGATCTACCCTATGAAAGGTCTATCCTATTAAAGGCTTACAAAGATTATTAGGTCTCACCCTATTAAAGGATTTTAACACCCTGTTAGAAGTGTGCTTGATTAGAGGACTTTAAGTCACAATTAAGTAAGCACCTTGGTAGAGGATTTCAATATAGCATGTTAGGACTACTTTGTGAAGAGATTTAACTAATCCACTTGTTAGAATGTTTCAACAATGATCTTGTGGTTAGCACTTGTTGCTAGATAACAAATCACCTCTATATTGATGTGTACTTGATCCTTTTTGATCAAATGTATCTCTATTATCCTCTGATTCCTTTCCTATGTTCTCCTTCAACTAATTCTACAATTTAACTCAATTCATAACACCTTAATTACCATAAATGCTCTATTTTCACATGCAACCTCTCTTCAATTCTCCTTAGTATTCGTTATAAAGTTTAGAGTTTTTCTTCCTTAAGAAGAAATAGGTGACTTAGGGTTAGGTATGAATCAATGGTAGTGATTCACCCATATTGTCACTTAAACCCTCCCTTTTTCTAATTGGATGCATGTAATGCATAGGGATTAACTTTTGTCACTGAGGTTTTCACCCTTGTCCAAAGTCTATGCATGAGGACAACCTAGTGAAATATGGAAATAACCTCCAAGCTGTGGGACTTGAATTGTGAGGTTGAGTCTTCGAAGAAGGTTGGCTTCCTCTTACTATCAGGATGCACCTAACTACTCTTGGAGAGGAAAAGGGAGAAGGAGAGCATAAAAACAAATCTACCTAATCCAATCTAAAGAGGTGATGCACTAAAATAGAGTGTTCGGACCAAACTCTGCCCATATATGCACTATTGAACCAGAATGAAACTAAGGATATACACATTTAGACTTTCTTTAATCTAATAATCACATGTAGATCAGAAGACCAAGATGAATGACACAAGGAAAGAGAGATTCACTTATATTATCATTCATAGGCCAAAGAGATACAGTCGTGCAGATCATAGATCTCTGCAAAACACCAGTAAGAGGCAAAGAATTCTTGCACTTTCATACCAATGGCTAAAGGAGATAAGACAGAAAATCATGTAGTTCAGAGGTACAGGGGAATTTACATTGAGAATTTGTAGAGCAGTAACAGAGAAAATAGAGAAGGGTTGACCACTACAAAATTCACAAAAATTGCCTTTATAGTTTAGGCATAATTGAGATTTTCCCTCCAAAACTCTCCTACAACCACCGCCATCAAGGCTCTGCCAAGAAAAATCATGGGAATCTAAAGAAATTTGATCTAAGTATAGCTTTAGGTACCACAAAATCTGACTATTAACTAAAATAGGGCCTTGAGAAGATAGAGGCAATGCCATTGATTGTCCTGATCAGGTAGATGGATCAATTGGGGGGCGGTGGATTGCTTTTCTACGTTCAACATTCATTCTAGAGTGGGTGGCATTGATCACAAAGATCAAATCACACGGGAGACCCGACCTCTTATCATTTTGGTGCATGAATCAACAGAGTTAGTGAGTCAGCCAAATACTGCAAGCGAAATAGGCTATGTGGACCAATCAGTTCATTTCTTTATACCACCTCGCAAGGTCTTCCCGAGTTGACCACCTTTTTTATTACTAATCGCACCATCTTCTCAAACCCTGACCACGAAGGTCACATTAACTGATAGCCATTAACCATTACTGCCTCCACTAGACCCATTTGGACATGTGTCATCAAGGCGCTATGTTGCTATGCATATCTTTTGAGCAATTTCCCATAGCGAGATAGCGCCCATTGTGGATTTAGATTGATCTGACAATCGTGAAGACTCACCATATTACTGCGCTATCTCTTTAAAACTTCTGGGCCCACAAAACACCTGGCACAACCTGGCATCCTAATATTGGCGAGACTTGGCCCCACTGATCCACATGGCACAATGGCGCTATGTCGCTATGGGTAACATCCTCACAGCTTTCCATAGCGAGATAGCGCCTACCGTTGATCTAGACTAATTTGACAATCATGAAGACTTGCCATATTACTACGCTATCTCTTTAAAACTTTTGGGCCCACGAATCAACTCAGCACACTTGGCATCTGACTTGGCCCAAACTAGTACCATCCTTGCAGTTTCATAATACTCGGCCCCACTCTGCTATGTGTTGCTAAGGTGCTATGTCATTATGGGTAACATCCTCGCAGCTTTCCATAGCGAGATAGTGCCCACCATTAATTTTTTGAGATCTGGTGACGAGCGAGATGGATCTGACCTATCAATATACCAACCAATAGAAACTTGCCACGTGCCAACCTATTTGACAAATCCTCATCATTGATATCTGATGGGGCATACTTGGGACCCACCTCCCTTTTGATGTTGCCACAGTATCACTTTCCATCTGGGTTCTATGTTGCTAACGACGAGGAACACAAATTTTTTGATAATGCCATAGCGCCCACTGTGGATTCAAAAAAACTCGGCATCGAAGAAATAACAAGGAAGAGGAGGACCCACCTGACACATGGCCAAAAGGTGCTATGTCACTATGGGAAAACAACATGCAACTTTCCATAGCGAGATAGTGCCAACCATAGATATTTTGAGATCCAATGATGGGGATTTGCGGGCCCGCATAAATGAACATAGGAAATAAGGAATATCATAAGGTTCCATCATTTAATTTTTTTGATATTCTTGGGATGTTTAAAGTAACATTAAACCAAGAAGTGACCATTGGGCGGACAAGTATTTAAAATTCAAAATTTTTGCGGGGGGCATAATATGTAACATTAACAATTAATATTTGTCCTTATCAACAAAGATCATAAATCATTCCTTAAGTTAGCCTAAAAATGGTTTACATAGAAGTTTGTGCCATTAGAAACAACTATGTCAAAACTGTGTAACTTGGCATTAGATGTCCCTAGTACTCGACACTAATTATAACTTTAATGCTATTACTTGGTATCTAAATGACTCAGCATGCATTTCCTGCTCGACACTTGAATCACTCGATACATACTATCTGCTCAGCATCTAAGTGACTTGGCACTTGAGTGGCTCGACATTCACTATTTACCCGACATGCAATATCTTATATGTTATGCTCAACATATGTTACTTGTTTGGCATGAACTACGTAAATGACTTAAGTATATAGACACTCATTTTTTAAAACCAATCTGAGATAAAAAATCTCCCCCTTTGGCATGAGTGTCAAAAGCACTTGGTCATGCATTAATGATTTTAATTTATGAGCATAACTTAGATATCTAGTATCTATTTAGCTTCTATACAAAAATTTAAAAATATAAAAATTTTGCAACACATGACTTATCAGTCATACCTCAAAATTTTATAATTCCCTCTGAGATGATTGGTTTGTGCCATACTTTATATTTGAACCAAAATCATTTTCCTATTGAGCAGATTGTCTTTCTTTTTATCTCTGTCTCTATCTCCCCCATACTCTTTCTCATTACTTGTTCTCTTACTCTCCCTTTTCTCTTACTCCCACTTTTTGAAACTTATGTCAATGGGTTATACACTAATAGTGTGTTTGTCCAAAAATGGTTTGTGGATCTCTAGTATAATCTTTAGAGTTACATTATAATTATCACAAGCTATCTCCAATGACTTGATTTGGATGGCCATCTTAGCAACAGGGTGTACTAAGCCTTCATGTGTAGAAAGATGAGAATCTTTCTTCATGAGAGTTACAATGTAGGCTAGTTCCTTGTGTAGTATCTCCATGTGTGGAGTCCATGTAGACTGGATGCATATCAGTTTATCCATGATGTTGGCTTCATTTGCATGTAATGTTGCTAATTGACTTTAGGAATGTAGGAGGGTTCTGAAGTGTTTCTCACTTTGGGTTGGAGACTTTGGTAGAGTTATGCCAGAGGTTTTCATAATGCTCTCCAAGTTTAGGATATGAGTCCTAACTTCCCTTGTGAAGAGTGTAGTATTATTCAATTTGGTATACAAAGAGAAAATATTCTCTAGTATATTCTTCACATTCTCTATTTTGGTTGCTAATTCAACCCATGCCAGTGTAATAGCACTTGATATCTTTTCATAAAACTTATGTTGGAACTTTCTTTCAAACCATTCAAGTAGTTTGACATTAGAATCTAGGTCTATGTCATTTAGCTTCCCCACTAAGCTAGTTAACTGCTCTATTATTGGCTTGTTTTCCTCTGGAGTTGACAGAATGAATGCATCAATAAAAATTTCACTAATATCAATTAAAGCTTGCTTCTACCTATGCTCCTATCTAATAAATTCTTTATTCTTCTTCTTTGCTAGATCTTCTTAGAGTATGCCCATCTGCTCAATATTGATAGTTGCATAGTCAAACTTGGGTAACTCAATTCCTTCATCCAAATTTACATCAACAAATGATGTAACTATAGCTTCCTTGGATGTCTTTGGACTCATCCTTGAGGATTGTAATTGTGTAGCTTCTATGCTCAACCTTTGAAGAGCTTGACTAGGAGGAGTGGTAGATTCTAGTAATGTTACCATTTCTTGTATTTCTAATTTCTCCTCTTTCTTTGTTGTCAAAATTGACTCTTCAGTTGTGTCCTTCTCTTTCTTTGTATTATCAATAACACTTTGATGTTGTGTTTTAGGTGTAGGAGTATCTACCTAACCTGTTTGAACTTGTGTTCCCTCATTCTTCTCTATCTCATCTTTCTGCTCTCCAACTATCTCACCCTTGTCATGTTCACTTTCCTCTATAGTGATTGAGACTAGAGCATTTTGTGCCAATGTACTATATTGGAGCATCAGAGAAAAAATGATTGACCCTAAGAAGGGTTACAAAATTTTTCTTTTATAGTGTAAGCATAACTTAGATGGCTTCTACCCTAAGACAAAGCTTAACTACCATCATAAAGTGCAAAGAAAAAATCATTTGCAAATATAAAGGATATCTGATCTTGGTACACGTCTAGATGTAGGAAAATCACACTTTCATAGCATAAAAAGCCTTTAGAAGACATAAATGGAAGCAATCAATGCCTTGACTAAGTAGAGGGATAATCAGGCGGTGAGAGGAATGTCCCCTTTTCATTCATCAGGCAAGCGAAACGTTGAAGAGTGGTTGTGGATGATCAAGAAGATTGGATTTTCCATTAAAGAGCTATGTCTTTCTTGCTACTAGCATGCTAAGTCAACCATGTCATTAGTAAATAGATTCAATCCCTAGTCTTTACCATGTGTACCAATCATATTTTATCATTTTGCCACCTGACCACATTCAAACTTATGTTGACCTGTTTACTATCTAGTGTTCATGGTTTTGCAATTTGAATTTCTCTTTGATCATTTGGTCTTGTGAAACTATGACTACTCTTGTCTACCCTTGATCACTGCATTGCAACTTGAAATCATGTTATCACTCTAACTATCACGACCCTATGACATCATGAAATTAGCCCTTTATTGCTCTATCATAGCATAACTATTGGCTGGCATGAAATGTTCGTGACCCCACAACCATTGAGAACCCTAACTACCAACTAGGCATTTGGAACATCATGGCTCAAAACTTGACTACAATAAGGATGCCATTGATCGTGTGAAACAAAGTCTATTGTTGCGATGTCTTCTTATTCTCAAGTTAAGCATTTACCCCTGCGACCCAATGAACAAGGTATTCTCTATGTCATGGGCCTAACCATGATTATCCCCAACTCATTGTGACCATGTGACCATGTGTTCATGGCTTCATAGCCTGAACTATGGTCAAACCTTAATCTTCTATGACCCTATGATGAAGCCAAAAAAAAATCACAATTGCACAGTCATGGCTAGGTAAATGGTTAAGTTACAAACTCTAGTGACTGGGTGATGAAAGATAGTTGCATGGTCGTGACTTAAAGCCTTGAAGGAGTAAAGCATGAAAATCTTAAGACTTAGGATGATAAGTGATAAGCCAAAATCTTAGTCTATCCATATAATGTTGATCATTTGAAAATTTGAAAATTTGAAAGATATGATCGTCGACCATGCTTGATAGGAAAAAATGAAATTTTGGTGGGAGGGCAAAAATGGTCAACACAAGGTATTAAAAAACCATCAAGTGCTAAATGATTATGTTATCTAAGCCTACAATAACCTATCTCATTTTTTAGAGATTCAACTTTGTTTGGATTTGGCATCCATATCTTGCCTATTGCCAAAAGTGGTAATGTTGCTCAATTAAAATGAGTAAGGTTGTGTATATTTGAAACTTTTGGTCCTAGGATCAAATCCTCTATGCCATTAATTTTGGTTGGTCAAGTTTAGGCTAGGACCAACCTCATTTCAGCTACAATGTCCCTATGATGTTATCGACCACATTGAACAGAAGCATCCCTAAGGGTATCTAAGCACCATTGGGCTATGATATTTGATTAGGCATTTCTCTGAGCTCATGCGAGGTATTGAAGAACTATTAGGTGCTACATGATTGCATTATATAGGCCTAAAACAACCTATCTAAATTTTAGAGATTCAACTTTGTTTGGATTTGGCATTGGTATCTCGCCTTTTGCCAAAAGTTGTAATGTTGCTTAGTTAAAATGAGCAAGGTTGTGTATATTTCAAACCATTGGTCCTAGGATGAATTGTCTACTTTGTTAGCTCCGATTGGTCAAGTTTAGGCTAGGACCAACCTCATTTCAACTACAACATCCCTCCGATGGTATTGACCACACTGAATTGAAGTGTCCCTAAGGGTATCTAAGCACCATCAAGCTGTGATATTTGATCGGGCATATCTCTAAGCTTGTTTAAGGTATTGACAAACTGTTAGGTGTTACATTGATCTATGCCTACAACAAACTATCTCATTTTTTAGAGATTTGACTTTATTTGGATTTGGCATCTATATCTTGTCTATTGCCAAAAGTTATAATGTTGCTTAGTTAAAATGAACAAGGTTGTGTATATTTCAAACCGTTGGTCCTAGGATCAAATTTTCTACTCTATTAGCTTTGGTTGGTTGGGTTTATCCTAGGACCAACCTCATTTCAGCAACAACATCCCTTTGACGGTATTGATCATACAGAATGGAAGTGTCCTTAAGGGTCTCTATGCACTATTGGGCTTCAATCTTTGACACAAATACAAAAGTCATGACATATTTTTACTTTTCATGTCTTATTACATAAAAATAAGTGACATATAATTACATGTTATAATGAATTTCATAAACATGTTACATTTTATGTATAAAATAATGAACGTTCGTGTGTTTGCTTAATTGCAAGAAAGTAAGTTGAAATGCAAGTTTATATGGACACATTGAACAAGTTGGATGAAAATCCAAGTTTGTTGTATATCAAAATGAACAATATATTATGTCATATCAATCATATAGTTACAAAAAGATGTCATGTCTCATTGATACAATACAAAAATTGAATACTCGACAAATGCCAACTATGAACAAGAGAAATGTCAAATGTGCACAATATAAATCTTGAAAATATATAATACAAAAGTCAAATATATGGCAATATCATGTGATGACCACAACTACATATGTATATTAATATCAATATCTATGATTGTGTAGGATCATCAAAATTGAGCCTCTTTGATGTAGTTTGTAGCTTGCTAGGTGTCTACAAAAGAAAAATTAAAATACACTATCAAATATCTTATCTATAAGCAATATGAAAATAACTAGAAATTGGGTTCTAAAGTGTGGATAGTTGAGTTCTTCATTATCTCATCCCTTTGTCCCATAGTTGGTCTAAATGATAACAATAATGGGCTCCTTTGTCAATGGGTGGGACTCCTAACAAAATGATCAGGTAGAGTGATAATGCACGACACAACTACCAATGAATTAATGCTCATGGGAGATACAACCAATGATGAATTAGTGCTGGTATGAGGCACAACCTGTATGGTAAGAAATAAAAAGTTAGTATTATAGAGTGGCATTAGGGATTCCAAATAGAGTAAAAAACAAAAAGAACGTACTACAACCTGAGCTAGATCTCTTGTGCTAGCCAAAGGTACAATCACTAATGAAGCAATCCTAGTATGAGGCACAACTTGTATAGTAAGAGATACAATGTTAGTATTATAGAGTGACATTAGGGATTCCAAATAGAGTAAAAAGACAAAAAAAAGTACTATAACCTGAGCTAGACCTCCCATGCTAGCAGGAGTTACAACCACTAATGAATCAATGCTGGTATGAGGCACAACCTGTATGGTAAGCAATAAAATGTTAGAATTATAGAGTAGGAATTAGGGATTCTAAATAGAGTAAAAAAAAAAAAAAATCTACTGCAAATTGAGCTAGATCTCCCATGCTAGTAGGAGGTACAACCACTGATGAAGTAGTGCTGGTATGAGGCACAACCTATATGGTAAGTGATAAAATATTAGCTTTATAGAGTGGCATTAGGGATTTTAAATAGAGTAAAAAAAAAAAAAAAAACTTATTGCAACCTGAGTTGGATCTTCTATGCTAGTAGGTGGCACAACCATTGATGAATCAATACTAGTATGAGGCAAAACCTGTATGGTAAGGGATAAAATTTTAGAATTGTAGAGTATGCGATAGGGATTTCTATCACACACACATGAAATTCAAATTGAGATCACAAGAGGGCTCAACTAAGACTCTACATACATACTTTTGGCCTTTGTTGTGTTTGACCTTATCTTTGATGCTCGAGACTCTTAACAAAATGAAATGGGAAAGGATTTGCACAAAGTCTCAAAGAGTGCTATAATAGGTAAAAGATAAATAACACATGTTAATAAGACAAATTGTTGATAATTACTATAAAAATGAAAAAAAAAAAATGTACTCATTTGTAAATACAACTATTTAATATGCATATAGAACAAATGCATACTATAATCTAAAATTTATGACAAGGAAAATATGATATTTTATCTCTTCCATTGCCTCAACATCGATAGTCTCAAGTGCATTCATCAACTCTACAAAACTAAATTGTTTCCCCATATATACAAAAAACAAGTCAACACATATTCATCAATATTAGCTACATGTATATACATTCATTCATAATAAATTTCAAAATATAAAATTGACTTGTATTTAATACTTTTTTGTTTTGTTTTGGCATTCTTGCTGATTTCCTTCCCTTTCCTCTAGACCTCAAGCTATGTGGAGTACCCTAAAGAAGAAATAAATATAACACAATAGGAATCAATAAGACACATCATGAGTTCTACTCAAATCATAAACTTGATAGGTGTGCAAGATATGATACTGCATAGCTCTCAAGGCCAAAGTTAATGGCAAAAATTATGACATCATCAATTTGAGAAATTTCAGCCCTCGACAAGCCTTATAAAATAGTAAACAATATTGTTATAAATATGAGATAATGTTGTAAATAGAAAGAAGGCACAATAAAAAGAAGAAGATCAAAGGAGCTCAAGAAGACACAAGAAGTACTTGAAGAACAGTATTGGAAGGATAGTTGAAATATAGGAAAAATTAGGGCTCAAAAAGACTACAAGGCCTAAATTGAAAACAAAGAGACTGAGAAGGAGAAGAGAGATGGGAATGAACTTTAGGTACCTTGTCAAGAAATAAAAGTGGAGATTCATGATCTCCACACTCCCTACAAGACACCCTATGTGATATGGATGTTCTTCAATTCAGATGGGTATATGGAGGATGAACTCATGAGGTTCATTAGATGGAGTTTGGGTATACTAAGAGAAAGATACGTGGATGAGAATTGGATGGATTTTTTGGAATTGGAAGGGTTTTAATGATGATATGAGATGTAAAGGTATTATTGTACTTTTAAGAATACCAATTAAGAAATAATATTTTAAAGACAATGTGTTATTTTACTTTTAAGAGTATTTAAAAAACTTTACCTTGGGTGTTCTTACTCCTAGCCTCACACCTCTAGCAGAATGAGTACTATGTGGTGTTCTCATACCACTTGCTGCACCCTACATTGCATATTGTTTGAACATATCAATCTAAAGTGCTATATAAAATAAAATAAATATTTAATTTTACAATATTTAGGTGATTAAATAATATCATGTCTAAACTCATGAGGTTCATTAGATGGGATTTGGGTAATGCTAGGAGCAAGAGATGTGGGTGGGAATTGGATGGATTTGATGAATGGGAGGATATCAATGATGGTAGGAGATGGAAGAGGATCTATAAGCAGGTTGTTAGTGTCATACCAATTAAGAAACAATATTTTTAAGCCAATGTATTATTGTACTTTAAAGAATATTTTATATTTTTTTTTTACCTCGGGTGTTCTTACTCCTAGCCTAGCACCTCTAGTAGAATGAGCACTCTATGGTGTTCTTGAACTGCCTGCTACACCCTACATTGCATATTGTTCACATATCAATCTAGAGTGATCTATACTTTTTTTTTAACATTTACAATATTTAGGTGATTAAATAATATCAAGTCAAAACTCAAACAAATAAACTTGTGTATCCTATCCACTGAAGACTATCTCCATGAAATCATCTGTGAGTGTGAAATCCCCACCTCTGTATAAATAACAAGTATGCCCATAATGTATACATGGATGAGATGACACTCCATCCTCAGATGCCTCCATATCTATCCCATCACACATGCTAATGGCTAAAACAAAAATGTAGATTGGGCCCCGAAGACTGTAATGATGCACACAATGACGGTGCATGTGGCATAGGTGAGGATGATACTAGTGGTGTAGGTGATACAAGTGGAGATGACACTAGTGGTGTAGGTGACATAAATGGATATGACATTGGTGGTGTAGGTGATGTTTATGGAGCTATCATATGATGTGATGATCGAGGTACTGTAGATGATGATGATGGAGTTGTTGCATGCTGTGATGACCCTGCTGCCACAGGTGATGATTATGGAGTTGTTGCATATTGTGATGACCCTAAAGGTGCATCTAATGATGGTCAGGGTGCCATAGGTGAAGGAAAACCACCTAACTATGAGCCATGCTCAATGATAACATCTGTCAATAATGTAGCTGCATGAAGAGTTTGTAAATCAATAGACTCCTTTACAATTGATGGGAGAAAAATGTGAGGCATTATTTTTCATGCTGTACGTATCCTCTCATTTTGTGGTACCATCCTATAAGCCTTGGATCTCTCCTACAAAGAGCCTCTCCTTCTACCTTGGAATTGATGGATATCAAAGTAATTTGGCTTCTCGCCAAGAATGAACTCACAATATAGCTTTCTCAAAAAATATAAAGGCACCTCATAATTATTACATATTGGTAGGTCAAATACCATATGTTAGGATATAACCATAGATAGAAATAACAATCACATGCAAATATAAACAATAACAAAAAATAATAGATCACACAAAAGAGAACACAAGACACCAAGATCTAACGCAGTTCACCCATTCTCTAGGCTATGTCCACCAAACAACAAGTCCAATATTATTACGATCCAATGATTAAAACCTAATTAAAATTTGTAATCCCTTACAACTCAATACTACCATAAGAAGCAATTTTCGCATCACCCACACTGAAACAATTCCTAACCCTAAGCCCTTTTATACAAGTATTTTTTCCACATTAGGGTTAAAATTAGTTACAACATGTTAGCCATAAATGCCGATAAAATAGCCCCAAATTTTTTTTTCTCAGGGGCTTTGCCCTTGAACCCCTAGATAGTTATGGCCTAGCAGCCTAGATTGTATTGGGGGCTACCACCCCCAAATCCATGCTCGAGGCTCGACCCCAACCCTTGCCGAGGAATTATGGAGTATGTACAATACTTCCCTGATCAATCACCACAATCTAACAATATCCCACTTGGGGACTAATCAGGCTCCACACTAAACAACAATATCCTTCTTGGAGACTAATACTGTAGCTATGCCGCTACTCCATGAGGGTCCCACTAGATTAAACCACCCTAAAATTTGTTGTTCTTTTATTCTTGTTCAATCTAGAAGACCAACCAAAGCTGAAGAGGAGTTTATATTCTCCCTTATTACTACCTTTGTAAACATATCCACTAGATTATCATATGTATGTATCTTATCTAGCTTTAACTATCCATCATCTAAAACTGATTGAATGAAATGGTACCATAACTAAATGTATTTTTTCTTTGAATGTAGAGCTAAATTCTTTTCAAGATGAATTCCACTCTAACTATCTATAAACAAATAATTATACCTCTAAGGGTGTCCCAATTATTTCAAGAAGAACTAAAGCCATATCATCTCCTTGGCTACCTTTGTAGCAGCAACATATTTTTCCATTGTAGTGGATAAAGCATTAACCTTTTGTAACCTAGAAACCCAGCTCACGGTTGCCCCACCAATAGTAAATACATAACCTGTAGTACTCTACCTAGTATCAATATCCCTTACCAAATTTGAGTCAACATATCCTTGTAAATCAACAGTAGAGCCCTCAAAGTGTAAACACTTATTGGATGTTCCTCTCAAATATTTGAGAATCCATTTGATTGCATTCCAATGCTCAATTTTTGGATGACTCATATACCAACTAATGACTCCCACTGCATGTGCAATATCTTTCCTTGTACATACCATAGCATACATCAAGCTTCATGTAGCTGAAGCATAAGGTACCTTGGACATCTTGTCCTCCTCTCCTTGTGTCTTTGGACACATCTCCATAGCCAACTTCAAATGACCAAGTAAAGGTGTGCTGATAGCTTTAACATTCTCCATAGAGAAATGTTACAACACCTTCTCAACATAATCAACCTGAGATAGCTTCAATTTACTATTCTTCCTATCTCTACAAATCTTCATACCAAGGATTTTTTTTTTCTACCCCCAAATCCTTCATAGCAAATGCATGTGCTAACTGGCATTTTAGCCCCTTAATATGATCCATGCTAGACCCAGCTACAAGCATATCATCAACATATAAACATAAAATAATTTAGCTATTATCATCCAACCTCTTAAAAACAACACAATGATCTAAATGACACCTACTATATCCATGCTGATGCATAAACCTATCAAATTTTAGATACCATTGCCGAGGTGTTTGTTTCAAGCCATATAAACGTTTCTTCAATTTGGACACCAGGTTATCCTTACCTTTGACCTCAAATCCCTGTGGCTAAGCCATATATATCTCTTCAGCCAAATTACCATGAAGGAAGGCTATTTTAACATCAAGTTGCTCCAAATGCAAATCTTTAGTAGCCACAATACTTAAAACAATATGGATAGAAGTAATCTTAACAAAAGAAGAGAATATCTCATCAAAATCAATACCTATTTTCAGTGCAAAACTTTTTACAACTAACCTGGCTTTAAATCTTTTCTTACCTCCATCCTCTTCTTTCAATTTTTAGACCCACTTATTTTGTAAAGCCCTTTTACCTACAGGTAACTTTCATAAATCCCATGTCTTATTTTTCAGCAAAGAGTCAATTTCATCTTTCATAGCAGACTCCCATTGAATCTTAGTATCCACTTGCATAGCTTCATCATAACATTTAGGTTCACCAGCATCAATAAGTAAAATAGAGTACAAGGAGGGATAAAATCATTTTGGAGGTCTACTTAGCCTTGATGACCATCTAACATGCACTGGGGTGTGTGGTATTTATTGTTGGAGTTGTGGAACATCATGAGGAATTGTTGGAAAATCATCTTTTGGAGTATCATCTAGCACTACATAATCATCTTCTTTCTTCTCATGTTGCTAAAATAGATCTTTGTACAACACTTTCTCATCAAATATGACATCCTTTCTTCTTACAATTTTATGATTTTCAAAATCCCAAAGCCTATAACCAAATTCATCAATGCCATATCTAACAAATACACATTTCTTTAACTTAGGTTCCAACTTGGTTCTATTTTCAGAATACCACAACCCAAAGGATTAGAGGGACCTCTATTCATCAAATATACAATAGTATTGACAACATTTGCCCACATGTTTAAGGGTAATCCAACATGTAACCTCATGCTCCTTGCATGCTCCATTATTGTCCTGTTCATGCGTTGAACCACTTTATTTTCTTGTGGAGTCCATTGAATAGTTTTTTGTCGACAAATATGATTAGTGGAGCAATAATTTTCAAATTTATGACTGCAATACTCATCACCATTATCAGATCTAAGACATTTCAATTTCTTACCAGTCTCATTTTCAACCAAGCATTTCCATTTCTTATAAGTTTGAAATACATCAAATTTTTGTCTAAGGAAATAAACCCACAATTTTCTAGTTGCATCATCAATAAACATAACATAATAATGAGAGCCACCAAGGAAAGATACCTGAGCTAGTTTCAATACATCTATATGTGCAAGCTCTCATTTCTCACTTTTATTTTCCTTCCTAGTCTTCACAAAACTCACTCTCTTTTTTTTTCCATACACACAACTTCCATAGAAATCCATATTAACACATTTTAGACCATTCATTTTTCTCCTTGCTCAACTGCAACAACTATTTTTGAACATTCATTTTTCTCTAAAACAATTAAAGTAGAAGGAACAATATGACCTATACATAGATATAAGGTGCCTACTTTCACACCTTTTTCTACTACAAGGGAACCTTTTGAAACCTTACAATTTTTCTCATTAAAATTAACTACACAAACCTCATCACCGAGTTGTCCTGCTGAAATTAAATTCCTACTCAGCCTTGGAACATGTCTTACCTCATGTAGTAGCCAATGATTTCCATTTCGCAACTTAATCTTAAATTTTTCCTTTCCAACAATTTGATAGGGTTCATTATCCTCAAATAAACAAGCCCAAAATCTCCTTGGAAATAATAAATGAAATAACCTCTATGAGGTGTAGCATGAAATGAAGCACTAGAATCTAAAACCCATGAATCATCAACACTTTCTAAAGATAGAAGCAAATCATCCTCTTTGAATTTTTTACTTACCACATTTTCCTCCTTGTCTCCCTCTTTCTTTACTCTTTCATTTTTCTTTTGAGTCTAGCAATATTTCTTTTTATGCCCTAGTTTCCCACAGTACCAACAATCGTCTAGTCCTCTCATTTGAGACCTCTTCCCTTCTAACTTTCCTCTTGATTTCCCACGATTTCTAGAATTAATTCCTCTCTTAGTTGTTCTACCTCAACTTTGTGCGTTCAAAGCACTTCTAGATGTAGATCTCCTTGAGGCTTTCCTACGAGTTCCTCACTCAAAATAACACCGATCACGTCATCATATTTTAGAGTATAAGATCCAAAAATGGAATTACTAACAACCATTACCAAGCCATTTCAACTTTTAGGCAAAGAACACAAAATTAAGAGAGCCCTAATTTCTTCATCAAAATTAATACCCATAGATGATAACTAATTACTAACATTATTAAACTCATTTAAATGATCTGCAATAGATCCACCTTTTGCCATCTTCATATTAAATAAAAAATTCATGAGAAATACCTTGTTTGAAGCGAATGGCTTTTCATACAATTTTTCTAGGGTTTCCATCAACTCTTTTGTCATCTTCATTTTTGTAATATTAAATGCCACCGATGGTGCCAAGAATAATCAAATGCTTCCAAGTGCCTTTCTACCTAAAAGATCCCAGTCGTCATCTGTCATAGATCCTTCATTCATGGTTTTTCCTTCCAACAACTTCCATAAATCCTTCTGATAAAGATAGTCTTCCATTTGCATCTTCCATAACTAAAAGTTCTTCCCATTAAACTTGTTAACCCTTAGCTTACCCTCATCTGCCATAGGTCCCACTCAACCATGAGACTCCCACTCAACCGTGAGACTTTCCTGTAGGGTATAACAAAAAAAAACCTCACTCTAATACCACTCATTAGGATTTAACCATAGACAAAAATAAAAATTAGATGCAAACATAAACAATAACAGAAAATAATAGATCGCATAGAAGAGAATACAAGACACCGAGATTTAATGTGGTTCACCCAATCCTTGGGCTACGTCCACCAAATGACAAGTCCAATATTATTACGATCTAGTGACTACAACCTGATTACAATTTGTAATCCCTTACAACTCAATACCACTACAAGAAGCATTTTTTGCATCACCCACACTAAAACAATCCCTAGCCCTAAGTCCTTTTATGCAAGTATTTTTGCCGCTTTAGGGTTAAAATTAGTTACAACATGTCAGCCATAAAATGCTGATAAATTAGTTACCACAATCTAACACCATATACCACCTGTCCCAAAAAAATGATCTCATCCTAGGATGAGTGCACCAATGAATAGGAAAAGTTTTGGTTGTGTGTAGTAGGGAGTTGCCAAATATAAGATCGGTGAAAAGAGAACATATAATACCTTTCTTTATGTCTTTATCTTTCACTTGCTGATACGATAACCCGTTGACATAAAATACACGACACCTATCCCTCCATGTACCCCATTTTAGAACCTCCCTAGACACCTCATTTGCATTTTGGGCCATTTGTTCAAGTGTATTCGCTAGGGTTGAGTGGTGAGAAAGTGTAGATGACCGCAACCTATTGACCATTTGGGTAATATTAGCACTATTTTGTGAGAGGCAGTTTATGAGGTCCTCTTCTATAGTAGTTAAATAATGTAATTGTATGCACAAAGGGTTTATAGGAGGTGGTGGTTGTTGAATGAGAATATTGAGTGGGGGGTTTTGTGGTTGTGTCACAAAAGGTGGAGTGTTTTGTGGTTGTGTTGTGATGGGTGGAGGGTTTGATTGTGTAGGAGGTGGTCTTTATTCTCTCCATCATTTTCATGGATTACTTGATGCATCTATATTAATTTAAAAAAAAACAATTACAAAACTTATAAATTACAAAACCAAATTACAAGTTTTAATAAAAAAATACATAAACGACAAATACAATGAAGACTTACCTTGTTTGCATGAAACCATGGATGGAGATGCAATCAAAAATCATTTTTTATGGTAAACCCGATTGGGTTTTGTTGTTGTCTTGTGTAATTCATTCTGCAGCTACCGTTCAAGGGTATAAAAATGCCCTCAAATGTGGACAAAATTCACAATATATACTTTACAAAACCCAATCAGGTTATGTTAAGTATATAATTCAAAAAACTTGATCAGGTTTTACAAAACCCAATCGAGTTTTTTGAATTATTTGATTTAATAACCTAATTGAGTTTTGTAAAGTATAATGGCTAGGCTTGGGTATCAAGCTTGGCTGACATTTCACTTTTAAATAACCTGATCAAGTTTTCAAAAACCTGATCAAGTTATTGAAATTTTTTCTTTTTTTGGGGGGGAGGGGGTGTAGTGCCTACCCCTAGTTTACTTTCCAGTTACTATTGCCAAACTCTTTTAGGCCAGCTTTATGATTATGTTTGATGATTAGTGGTATTTGATTTCTAGATTGTTGGATATTATTTATTTCTTAGTTGATTATATAATGAGATTACTTGGCACTATTTATTTCATGTATGCAATTCCTTGACGATGAGGATTGTTTATAGTTATTTTAGTTATTTCATGATGTTAGTTAGATGGATTATTTATATGTATTTTCTATGGATACTTAACCCCATACTTGCATGTGTATGGTGTACTTGTATGTTTTATTTTATGTATGATGTTTCTAATATGGTTGAGGGAGGGAGTCGTAGTCACCTACTAGTTAGGATCTACACGATGCACCACTTTCTACCATTGCTTGTTTATATTAGAATATATTTGTATATACATATGTGGATTTAATGTAGATTGTAGGTACCAGGTATTGACTTCCTTGAATTGCCAGGATGAGCATACCCTATTGCAATATCTCAATGGCAAGAAAGGGGAGATAACTCTTGAGTCTGAATCCTATCCCTAAACCATTTTTCTTAAAAAGTAGGGTGAGAATCTAAGTTGTCTACCTTTTGAATTCGTCAAGTGATGTAAAGTCGTGATTATAACCCTTGAGTTTGATCTAGTTTTCTATACTTTATTATGGGTTTTCTTTTCTGTCTTGTGGGTATGTGATTATTTTTTGTTATAATTAAATCAAATTAAAAGAATAATTAATGATTTAATTTAATGAAAATTTTATAAGAAAAATTTGATATTTAATTATGTTTAATTAATTGAAAAATTAATTTAAAAAATAAATTTAAAAGATTTAGTTAAAGTCTAATTTTGAGCATAGTAATATTTATTTAATTTAATAATAATATATTTAGGAGTTCATCTTTAAATAAATGCTAAATATTATTATTATTTAAGTTAATAAATATTTTTATCAAAAATGTCTCAAGAATTAATTAAAGAGAGAAAGAAAATTATTTAATAAAGATATTTTAATTAAATGGCAAAAGGTTGTGCATAAATATTAAAATATAATTAAATAATAAAGGTAAAAGACTTTTTGCCTGATTGCACAATCAAAACCCCAAATTAGGGAAGAACTCTTTATTAGCAATTTAGAGTTCATTTCTTGAGTTTTGGAGGAGCAATTTTAGAGGAGGTTTTTAGAAAGAAAGGGAAATACTTGTGTGCTCCATGTGTTGTTGAATTAGCATTAGATTCAAGTAGAATCTTGTGGTTAATTTGTGCAGTAATTTTCCATTCTTAAATTCTCTGTCTTCTTCATGCCTGGATAAATCCATTCTTAAAATTTTAGATTTGGTTGATATCATTATGTTGCAACTTATTGTTTTCCGTTCTTGATTTCGTTTGTGAATGAATGAATTAAATTGAAACACTCATATATTTTCATTGTTCTTCATTTCAAAATTATTTGTATTTGAGAAATTAAGATTCAGAAACCCTTGTTCTGATAATTTAACCGATTATTCTAATCACATAGGGTTTGGGAAGAGAAATTGATTTTTTTAATATGCAAAATCTGAATGGTTATTGAGGTTTTCCCTATCATATCTAATTTCACAATTTTTATATAAATAAATAAAATTGATTCGACAATTTTTTTTTTTTTTTTTTTTTGGGGGGGGGGGGGGAGTGGGGGAATTTAAAAATATATAAATTGGTGGGCAGGGCCACCAACCCCCCACCCACCCCTCTCTTCTTACCCCCCACATGGCGATGAGAATGTTGTCGCTGGTCATTTGGTCACTGCACGATAGACTCTACTGCTATGACGATAGGTACTGTCATAGGCTATACTCTGCTGTTGTGTCAGTAGAGCTACCATGATAGTTCTCAACCTACAGGCTTTAAAAGCATTAAGGTAAGTGTGGTTTAAAAAAAATTATTTTATTTTATTATTAAATTTATTAAATTAAATTAATAACCTTTTTTTTTTAAGTTAAAATTTTAATAAATATTTTAATTTTAAATGTTAGATTTTATTTATTAAATTTCTATAGTAATTAAATGTTAAAATATATTAATATTAATATTATTTTATTTTAATAGTTATTATTTTATTATGAGATTAATAATTACTTTATTAATAATTTAATATAAGTTATTTTATTAATAAATCAATAATTATTATCTTTAATAGTCTAATGACTATTGATTAAAATTTAATAAAATTTAATTAAAATTGGAATTAATGTATTACAAAATTGTATGTGTAAAGTAAATTTGGAAATTGTAAACTTTAGCAAACTAAAAACTTACAATGAAATGAAAACTCGAACCTTACTGTAAACTCAAGCTATGTATTTTCAAAACCAAACAAAATTATGAAACTACATTGCTTGTTGTATGCTTTCTTGTATGTTGGGTTTGGGGTTGACTTAGAGTGTTGACCAATTTTAGGATGTCTACCAGAGGTCAGGAGTATATTGTTTTGATGATGTCATGATTTTGTAAATATGTTCTTGATTTTGAATTAGTCCTATTAGGATGATTGTATGGGTAAAATCTATGATTTTGATTAGTGGTGTCTTTTCAATAATTTTCAGTTGCTTGCTTAAGGACTAAAGAGTATTTATGGTTGTATTAGACCTTTTTCTTTTGTTGAGCCTAGTGTAGGTTATTTGTATGTTATGTTAGGAAGTGGCTTGTAATGGAGGTTGTGGCCCTAAAGAGGCTGACAGGTAACCCATTGTAGGTTATTTTAATTAGTAATAACACTACATTAAATGAGAGTGAAATGAATTAATAAGAGTCTTTTTCTTTCCTCTCCCATGCCTCAAGTGCTAGTGTAAACTAGGATGGAAGTAGAGAGGATGCTTGGTTGCAACCTTACTTCATTAGTATTCCTTGTCAGTACAAAAGGATATTGATGCCATATAGAGACACTGGGGGCCATAGTATTAAAAGACTACCGGGGCAACCTTAGAGTTGGCTCATGCGATGACACTTTCCCACTTATATAGTAGATTTTCTACGTGTCTTTTTTTGCCTCTGGGTTTAGATGTCACTTGTGTCTTAGTACATTGAGTTAGATTGCTTTCATGTTTTCCTTGACCTAGATATTACTTTTGACTTTTGGGATTGTTATCCTATTTGGGACTTGAGACTATCTTCTCAAGGCAGTGGAAGTGGACCCTATTTGGGTTACCACGAGGTTGAGTGGTAGTGCTTTTTACTTTTACCATTGAGATCCATTAGTTCGATGTCGTGGCTAGAGTTACCTATTTTGCATTTCCTTTCATTCTATTCTTATGTACTATGATGTATGGTTATACCTATTGTATTGTATTTTATTTCATGGATCTTAAAGAGATGATGTAATCTATTTTATGATGCATATTCTTTCAGCCTTTCATACCCTATGACCTGTACAGTGGATGGTTGTGCATTCTGATTATTGCCAAGTGACATTTGGGATAATTCTATATTATTTAAATAAATTTGTATTTGTAGTTATTCTTTATTGTGGATGTGTTATATATTGGTTCTAGTATTAATTAAACTTAAATATGATTCAATGTCATGGGACCCTTAAGAATTGTAATCTATTTCATGGTATGTGTTTATGTGTATGTTATTGCTTTTGCTATTTTTTATCCATTATTTTTAAGTTATTATCTTTAAAAAAAATATGTTTGGAAAACTTAGTGAAACGTTAGGTTAATTTCTTTTGGGTTTCATGGAGGGGAATTACATGGTGTCCACTTTTTTGTACACCCTTGGTGCACTCACCCAACAACTAAAAGCCATTGATTAAGAACTTGCAATAAACATGGCATACAAATTCATTTCTAATAAAACATTTAAAAGATAACAAACCTATGTGACCCATAAGTTTTGAATGCGATGAACAATGGTGGCTCTCCACAATTGAGGCAGAAAATACCAACAACATAAATCAATGACTAGATAAAGCATTCCTTTGAATAGCCATAACTGAACAAAACATTTAGAAACCATGCTAAAATAATTGTTTGGATATAAAAAATTCCCAAAAAACAAAAATTCCATGTCTATGAAATGAGTTTAGACATAACTACAACACTAACCCTTGCACTTCAAACTATCACTAGTACATTTGAGATTAATTTTTGACCTTTAATTTTGACCAAGGCCTTTTTTTCGCTTGTTCATTTCTTTTATTTTTTTGGTTTATGAGCTCGATTTGGTTGAAAGTTCAACCAAAATTCTCAATTTGGTCAAAATTTTGACCAAATCAGGCTCATAAACAAAAAAGCAAGCATGCAAGATTTATTTCACAATTAGGGCATTTTAGGTGGGAGCTAATTTGGAGGTTTTCATTTTGGGGATCTAAACTTGGAGATAGGGGAGGGCTTTTTACTCTAGGGGGGTGTTTCTAGTGCTTGTAGAGGGGGGGGAAGGCTGAAAAAGTTGATGGGTCATGGGGCATTTTAGTCTCCTTGGGGTGAATTTCTAATGTTCTACCCATAATCACATCGATGCCAAAATATTCCACCAGATCCAAATTATTGTTGATATATCAAAGAGTGTGAGATTCAACTATGTTAATCAATCTTGGTGGATAAGACATGAATGCACACTTTGGAGGTCTATGAGTGTGATATTCAATTGTGTTAATCCTAGCAGAGAAGACGTGAATGCGTGCTTTGTAGCTAGGTCTATGAGTGACATGAGTTTGAAGACGTTTGCCTTCACACATTTGTTGCACATTTCTTCAGTATTCTTGTCTATTCACATAGGTAAGAGTTTTATTCTTGTTCTTTCTATAAAATTAGAAATCTCATTAAATGGATGTAGTTATTTTTCAAGTGCTTCACATGATTGAGAACTTGATCTAGTCAAGACTTTATTTCTCTCCCCACACTGTTAAAAGTTTATACTTGGGATATCATGTTTTTATCTATGTTTTATCATCATTACCAAATGTCAATTTATGGGCATATAAGGTCACATGAAGCTGTCATAAAAGTCACAAGTAGGTTTGCAGGTGTCACTTTTGGCTAGTGGGCAAGGGTATGAGATTCCTAAACCCTAGCTAAGAAGGTTTAGTGACAAAGTGAACCTAGATTATGAAGACAATAAGGAAAACCTTCATCATGGTAAGCTGATATGACAAAAGGAAAAGTGTAAAGATTTTTTTGGCTTTCTTTTAAGTGTTATGCCACTTCAATATTGTAAAGTCATGTTCTCAAGTTGGATTTGGATTTGGAAGATTGTTTGGTTATAGTGGCAGTTGATTGGATCCTGAATGCATCCATTTAATACTCGACCAAATTGCTATTTATGTTTATTTTCATGTTGCCACTCTTTTATTTTTCAATATTAGCCCATTGATGCTAATTATGGTTGCATGCAAAGCACTTCCATACTCTTGTACTTGAAGGTGTACCTACATTTGGAGTACACAACAGGGCAAAAGCTTATCGATTCATCACATTAGTTGATGTGTTTTCTCTCTCTTTCATCTTTGAATGTTGTCATAGGATATGCCAAATTTCATCTATGAAGTTCATATTTTAGTGAATTTTTACTCTTTCCAAACTTCATCCAAATTTTGTATGTCTAATCATAGTTTCCTCTAGTAATCTCTAGTCTCACAAAAAATATTTCTAGCAAGGTTGATACTGATTCATCCTTGTGAATTAAAATATGATGGCCTCTATGTAAGTTTGTATTACTCATATTTACACATCAAATTAGAAAATAATTTTGATTGTAGGTCACTTGTAAGAGAGACATTGAGTTGCTCATTTGACATAAGTGAGGCTTATAACCTTACTATTTGGAACAAACCTTGTTTTATGAGTCATTTTCTCTTAGATTTATCTGATAATTCAATTGATGACTATAGACCATTCAATGCTAAATTTCTGCCATGGTAATACACTATAATGTCTATATTTTTCCTTTTTGTATTGGGATATATATTTTTCTCCACAACGATAACAAACACTTATTGTCTCATTTGGTTTTTGTATCACTAGACTAATTTATAACAAATGGATATTTTATCAAATGACTATTTTCTTCAAGACATGTTTTGTGTTTTTTCTGGTTCAAAGGAAATAAGTTCAATTCAAATTGTTATCTTATAGGGTCATCATACTATTTTTTATTTGTGAATTAATTACCTTCAAGTAATTTTTTCATAGGAACAGATGTATGTGGCTTGTAGTTACAATTGCTGTGATTTTTTAAGGAAATATTTAAGACAAGTAGGAGCTGCCAAAAAATGATGACCAAGGGATTTATTCTTAAGGTTCTAGTTTTTTATTAAGTTATATTTCTCTTGTGGCAGATTGGCAAAGATGAACAACAAGGAATATTTGTAAGAACATGGTTAATGCCTCAGCAAGAAAGAGACATAAGAAGGTTTTCAAGCTGGGATGATAGAAGCTCCAAAAGAAAATATTGAATATTTCTTTTGACTTTTTCGATGTTTGAATGTTTATTTGAATATCATTAAAATATTAGTTTGAACATTTCTTCATTAGATTATAAGGATATTAATATCAATATTTTCATATTCACATTCTACAATCCGCCATCAAAATGAACAAAAGAGAGAAGAAATTGATTAATCTAACTAAAATATTTTTAAGCTATATGGAAAAGTTTGAATGAATGTTTCATGACAAATAGAGATATGATACATGGTTCAATTATGTATAATTAGATGGGACATAGCCATGGAAGGTAGTACAACATACAAAACTATAGAGCAAATGGTTGCTTACAGAAAAGCCCTAACTACTTGGGGAAATTGGGCAAATTCACAAGTAGATTTCATGAAATCAATGGTATTTTTCAGCACCATGGCACCTCACCATTCAAGGTTGGTCATCTTATATGAAATTTATTTCTAGTTTTACTCAACAACTTTTAAATTTTCATTATCATGCACTCTAGTAAATCACACTACATTGTTTAGAGTTAATATTTATTCATGACAAAATTTCTATCATAATTTGATTGCATGAAACTTCTTTGCACGAATGTTGTCCATCATACACCATGACCTATCATTAGAATAAAGAAAGTATAATAGTAGACAAAGAGAAGATCACTGAGTATGATTCATAACATTGGTAGAAATAATTCTCACAATCAAGCCCTAAAATATTTTTCATGATTAATTTCAATCTGAACATGTCCGCTTGAACTCTAGTTAACATAATTGGCATAATTTTAATATAGGTGTGAGAAAGATATAGAGCCTTTGCAGAGCACATATGCTGACAGTTAACATAATTGTCATGATTTTAATATAGGTGTGAGAAAGATACATAGCCTTTGCAGAGAACATCTTCTTAGAATCCTCCATTACCATTTCAAGCATCAATACTAAAACAAGTTGTGAACATCACAAGTTTTCTTCTTGTTTTGTTGGATATAATAGAAATGTCCCAGCTACACAAGGATGCACATCCCTCTAAATATGGTGGTGGTAGTGACTCCTTAGTATGTTTCAGTGGACTCTTGCTTGATAACATTTCCTTCTACCACTTGGAATGAGTGATGGGATGGAAGTGTTGAATAGGTGCTCTGAGCCAATATTTTTCAATGGTATAAAGTGTGGAAGAAAACTTAGATTGTAGGTGTGCATCTTATTTCTTTCTTCTTATGTGATGGCTTTGTTTGAATCCCAAGAAAAGATGACTGGATATAATTCCTATTGTTGATAGGGCTATATATAGTTGTTCCTAATGCCGATTCCATAATTTCTTCTTCATTTATATGTTCGGTTGTATATATTTTTATTCTTGAAGTTTACTTTCATTGATTCTGTCCCATTTTCAGATTGTTGGCATTTAACTCCATATATATGATATATCCTTTCTATTGAAGTGTTGCAACTCTTATATATCCAATAGATGTTTCTCTTTATTCTTAACATATCATAGCCCCTCTTATTATCATTTACAAAAAAAATTCTAATATATGTTTGATCATTACCTATGATCAACATAATGCAATAATGTATTATGATCTCTACACTTCATTCATTTTTCAAAGATTAGTCAATATTTGTTTAGCCACCATAATATTGATCAAAGATGTTTAAATAAATAATTCTACTATCAAGATTGAAATTGAGTTTCTAAAGTGTCTTAAATCACTGTCAATATGATTAAAGTGATTCCTATTAAATTTTTCATCTCAGAAGTTTGTCGTTGATATTAAATATTTCCCTTGTATCTCCTTCCATTATGTCCTTGTTAGCAAGTATGAAATACAAAATTTTCCATGTGGGTTTATGCTTTCTTTTATCAAATTGTTATTCCCAATATAAATATGATGTTTTCATATTAAAATAGGCATAGGAAAATTTCTTTGACAATGGTATATGTTGTTGTCAATTAGAACAAAGACCATGTCCTTAAAGTATGTGCTAGCTTTCTTATGATTCTAAAATGTCTTATTTGATGCAATTCAATAGTACAACCCATCATGACTTGTGTTAAAGCTTTCATGTACATAATTTGTAACTCAAAGTTTGTTTGGTGATGATAGAGCTATTGCATCTGGTGCACTGGTGTTTCTAGTCTTGTGATTTTTATTGTCTTAAATGTTCACACAATAGATTGTCATTCTGAATGATTTTATTGGGTGTTTGTTTCTAGAATTTTGAATAGTTGACATGACTACAAATATTGTCTTTCCTTTGTAAGGACACTGGTAAGCAATCTATGTAACTCTTAAGTTTCTTAATTCTGACTTGGAACAAAGGTTCCACTTCAAATTTGTTATCTTGCGAAAAGATTTTAAAAACAACTAATCTTTTCTCTTATTAGAGATAATTTGGAAATTATTAAAATTAATACAAATTCCTTATTAAGGGGATCACACTTATGTTGTAGATGCTTAAGTAGAACCTAGGGCCATCGGTTTTAGTTTTTGGGCTGATTGTTTTTCCTCCAGTTTTGAGTGTCGTGAATATATGTTATTTCTTATTTTCTTCAGGTTGTAGATATGGTTATATAATATGAATATAATGTGTTTTCAAGTTTTACATATTAATACTAAATAATATATAATGAAATTGTCTTATTTCCCCCTCTTTTCCAAGGCAATTTGTTCATCAGAGCTGATTTCTTTTTTGTTGAATGCATATTTTTTAGAACAATATCTAAAAAGATTATGAAATGGTAAATATAATCTTTATGCTTATTTTCTAGACACATATGTTTAGTTCTCTTCATTTTTGTGTAAATGATGAAAATATTTATTGAACATCTACATGAAATATTTTGTTTGTGCTGATTGTGCATGAAATTAAAGCTACTTCTATAATGTTGCCTAGTAGGCAATATTATTTTTAATATTATAGATGTTACTAGGAATTTGGAGCATTTTTTTAAAGAAATTAACCAAGCCTTATTTTAAACATAATTGTGGTTGAACAAATGATTATTTAGTGCACACAACTTTATTCGACCATCTTTTCAATTTTCTTTGTAAAAGTGTCTAATTTTAGGCCACTCTTATAGTGATGATGATGATGAGTATAAACATATTCTATATGCTTTTTTTTTGAAATACATAGAAAAGGTACTTGGATATCTAGATTCAATGATTTTTAGTTGACTAGGTTTTGCCTTTTATACACATATTGGTGGATAAAGTATTTATGGTGGAAGGTTTGCAAGTTTTTCATTGTCTACTCTATTATAATTTATTACTTCACTTTGAATGTAAAATCATATTTTTAGCATTTTAATTGATTTTTTAAATCTTTGCAGATAAGAAATTTTGGTTAAAACATGGAGGACCTAGAATTCTTTCGATGGAAAATTGTAGTGCAGATACCAATGGATATTATTTTTTCATTACTTTTGTTGCATCACCTTATCTTGATGGGTATTTATTTGATGCTAATCTTGTAGTTAGTCAGGTTATGTTTTTCTTTTGAAAAAAGGCATGCATTGCTTATTTTTATAAATTCTAGTTTTATAGAAACCTGGGTCTATGTGTAAACTAATAAAATTTTGTTATCCTCTAAAAGAATAGGTAGTTTCCTATTAACATTAGACACATTTTTGATTTTTAACAATTGACCTACAAATCTTCATAATCTTTTGTAGGCTATTATCTATAGTGTAGTTCAATTGGTATATATGCTACTGATGGGGTGAGGCTAATATTTGGTTGAAAAATGTGGTTGACAAATATGGTTACAATTGATTGCCATTTTCCCCCTTGAGAACATTTTTGTAGTTCCTTTCTCAATAGTAGACATAAAATATTTATTTCTATGTTACTTATGTAGGTCTCTTGTAGGCATTTCTTGATATGCTTGACATGAAATTTCATTTTAAAATATAAATAGCTTTTAAAATTTTTTTTTTTATCCATGCTAAAATATTTTGCTACTTTAAATATATAAAATGTCAATAGTTTTAAAAGGTAATTTGTTTTGAGCATTGTTCAATATTGAGAGTTGGTAAGAGTATGAAGTTTCTGTTCTGGATATAATTTGATGTGTATAAGATAGTACTTATCTAATTGTTGTTTTCTAGTTAAACCTCTATTTTCTGTGGTGGCCTACTGATGATTTGTTTGATATAACATCACAATACTAGTGCATGCTTATTTTGGTCATAGATAGGTCATGTAAACTCTTCACTGAATGTGTGCTGGGTTATCAAGCCTTTCCTATTTGAATTCTTCCAATATGTAATTGATAATTCTCCTCCAATATGATAGCTTATATACATACATACATACATACATACATACATACATACATACATACATACATACATACATACATACATACATACATATATATATATATATATATATATATATATATATATATATATATATATATATATATATATATATATATATATATATATATATATGATTTCTTTTTCTTTCCTCCTCAATATGTTTTAATGGACTCTTTCTTGATAACATTAAGTGAATTGAAAAATGCACTAATAGCTATGTTTCACACCATCGCTACCTTGTATAGGTCACATTTCACTACCTTATATAGGTCATATTTTGCTACCTTGTACAAGTCACGTTCACTAAAGTTCCAAAGGTGTGAACATTGTAACCCTTATTTGACAAAATATTGGCAGGGTCATATGAAACACTGGGTTTAGCTTTATTGTTATATCTCCTATGGGTCCAACCAATGACATTGGAATACCTTCATTTCTGTCCTTCATCTCATTCCAACCCTAAAATGCTATTACTAGTTGTATCTTACCAAAGAGTTCTACAATTCTGCACATTATATCCCGCATCATTGCTATACTATTTGAAACCCAAAAATGTTCTCCAAGACTCATCCCGCTCATAATCTAACACTAGTAACCTTTAGTACTTCTCAGATTCCTATTCCTAGTTACAAAATTCTACATTCTTACCACTATATCTTCCTTGCAAAATTCTGCAAATCTATCTGCTCAATGAGATCTTCATTCAATTTTCTATGTGGCACTTCATCGTCTGTCTTCTGCTTCTTCTTAGCTTTGTCTTGTTTGAATTTCTCTATTTTCCTCTTCTGTGTCTAACAAAAACTCTCCATGATACATTCTAAAAACTTCTTCTAGTACAATTCTCTATAAAATTTGGATGTCAAACAATAATTTCATAGCTTCCTTCTAAAAATTTGTGAACAAAAACTAGTAATGATTACTTTTTTATTACCAAACATACTACATTTGTGCATTTACTCTCTCATATGAATTGAAACATAAAGCCATTTTTATCATTGTAACAAATGAATTGATTGTCAAAAGTCACTTCGTGCAATTATCTCCATGCCTTATGAAATACATTTAAATATTTGATTGCTAAAGCTCTTAGTGAAAAAAATGTCTCCCCAATCATCATATTTGAATCTTGCAAATAGATAACTATTTTTGATTTCATGTCTATCTCTATAACAATGGGGACACTTTCGTCACTCATTGCTGATCACTATACCTCCATTGCACAAAATGTGATCCACGATTGATTTCAACTTATCACTATAAGTCATAGAAATACCTCTTTCATAATACATCCATCCATCACTATAAACTATAGAAATCATCAAGCTTCATCGTTTATTGCCAGAGAACATCTATTCACTCTTCAATCATCGATAATTTCTACATATCACATTGACAACTTCCATCTCATCGCTAATCACCAAAGCTAGAACCTTGTCATTTCAATTGGTGATAATCACTATATCTCATGGCAATCTCATTGCTAATCACCAAAGTTGAAACCTTTTCATTTTGATTAGCAATAATCACTATATCTCCATTGCACAAAATGCAATCCATGATTGATTTCAACTTATCACTATAAATCATAGAGATACCTCTTTTATAATACATCCATTCGTTGCTATAAAATATAGCAATCACCAAGCTTCATCACTTATCGCCAGAGCACATCTATTCACTCTTCGATCTCGATAATCACTACATATCATAGTGCCAACTTCCATCACATCACTAATCACCAAAGTTGAAACCTTTTCATTTTGATTAGCGATAATCGCTATATCTTGTGGCGATCTCCTTACTTTATCATTGACCACTATATCTTTTTTATGTTTTCATCACATATAATTATTACAACGATGAGTGATAGAGATGTTTTATCACTATATGTCATGTCGATGAGTGTTTTCAATGATTGAAAAGGAGGAGATATAACTCTTCTATCACTATAAGGAGAAGGCCTAATCTTGACATAGTGATGAGTGACGAGGAAAGTATATTGCTATGACATATAGAAATCCCTTTTATTGCTATGTGAATAAACTACAAAAATAATATAGCGATGAGTGATGGAGGAGGCTTATCACTATAACATATAATGATCATCAACAAAAGGGAAAAAAATATAATAATTACAATGATGAGCGATAGAGATGTTGTATCTCTATAAGTCATGGTGATGAGTATTTCTGTTGATAAAAAAGGAAGAGATATTACTATAGAATATAGCAAACTCCTCTATAAAAAAAGAGGAGATATCACTATAGAATATAGAAAACTCTTCTATAAAAAAGGAGGAGATATTACTATAAGTCATGGCAATGAGTGTTTTCGATGATTGATAAAGGAGGCTCATCACTATAGAATATAGTGAACTCTTCTATCGAAAAGGAGGAGATATCACTATAAGTCATGGTGATGAGTGTTTTTAGTGAGAAAAAACAAGGAGATATCACTATAGAATATAGAAAACTTTTTTATCGAAAAGGAGGAGGTATCACTATAAGTCATGGCGATGAGTGTTTTTTGGTGATCGATAAAGGAGGCTTATCACTATAGAATATAGCAAACTCTTCTATTGAAAAGGAGGAGATATCACTATAAGTCATGGTGATGAGTGTTTTCATTGAGTGAAAAGGAGGCTTATTGCTATAACATATAGTGATCATCGTCAATTTGGCCAAAATTTTAACCAAAGCAAAAAAATGAGTCGAAATGTACTAGTGTATCCAACAGTTATGGTCTATTGGTAAGAATCTTACCTGTTCACATACCAATTATGGAGTTGAAGAAACCATAAAACTTACATAACCAGTTGGAGTACTGAATGAAAATTTCATGAATGGAAGTTAGAATCTAAGATTCTTCAAATCCAAAATTCATAACTACTAGATGGGTAAGCATTATCATTCACTTCAAAGTCCCTCTGGAAAATGTATAGAAGTAAGGAAGATCTAAAGAAAATTTTAGCTTCTAAAATATTTCTATTAATAATAGATTTTGATAAATATACCAATGAATATAAGAGACATATAAACAATGTTTTCTCCCTATTAATGTACTCCTTTAATCACATTGCTTTGAGTTTGGAGTGAGAATTATGGTTTATTCTCTAAAGTGATTTCAAGAAATTAAAAGTGAACCTAAAATTATAATGAATTGCTCTTTTGGAAATTTATTTCTACTTATTAGAAGATAAAACAAAGTAAGAATTTCTTGCATCTCTGTCTAGTTCACCCATGTTAAGATATTCATAATTGAATTATCTACCTTGCCCATTTGTTTGACACTGCTTAAAAGTACTATAATGTTTCCTTTATTATTTTTTATTAGAAGCTCTTATGGTCAAATTTACTATTTTTGGCATACCTATACTCCAATACTTCATTGTTACATATAGGGGGTAAGATAATTTAAATTTCTAAACTACTGGATTGCCTCAACATTATTTGTGGGTTTCAGTCATCATTAATGAATAAGTACAGATGTTACTCATGATTGCTAAATGAAGTTTATTTGATATTATGTTTTCAGTAGGCATACTAAATGGTGAAATTGTTGTTGGTCTTCCCTTATGAGTTTTTTTTTTCACTATTTGAAATTACATTGAATTCTTTTTTTTGGAAAATATTCTAGACTTACATGTTTAGTTTATATTTTGTTGTATAGCTTTGTGGTAGTGTCATTGTGATCTACCATTGGCAAGCCCATAAAATCAATTTTATTGTCAAAATGTGCAATAGGTCACAAAAAATGACTGAATCAAAACCTTTATTGAAGTCTTTAAACATAGTAGCCCTATACTTAGGGAAGACTTTTGTAGTAGGAATGTTAATGTTGTGGAACTTAGATTTTTGTAACATCATGGGTGATATAAAATCTAACATCATATAAGTGATATAAAATATAATATCATGAGTGATATTGATAGGTCACCCTTTTACTTCTTCCTCTAGAGTGTACATTAGCTTATGCATCAAGCATAATAACTAGTCTTATCAATAGAGATGGAGGACAAAAGCTAGAAGTCTTTCCAGGATAGGGCCACACAATAATCTAGTATCTTCATTCAAAGCTCGAAGAAGTTCAAACCATTTTGATGACTAATGTTCCAGTGCTTTTGAACACTATGAAAGAGTTACATATAGCTTTGACAAAACTTTCACAGACTACAAGTTTTGATGCTAGTGTTCTTAATAAAGTAAACTACTAAGTCTATGCCCTATAGTCATTACTTTTTTTGTGTTATAAAGTATGTTATAGTTATGATCAAAATAATTTAATTAATTAATGTCTAATGTTAGTTGTTTTTACTATTTCCCTAGGCTCTTGAAGGTGTTGACAAAAGTTAGGAAGCAAGGTCACAATAATTAGATTTGGTTGGGCCTGAACTTGATAGGGATGAAGTGTTTAGCTTAAATTAGGATAGAAATCTTGTAGAAGTAGTTGGGGAAAATCATGAACATGGAAGAGATTCTATGACTGATAAAGAAATTCCACTTCAAGGTGATGAAGAATCTTGGATTTCACCACCTGATAACTTAGAAACTTGTGGGTCTAAGTTTGATGGTAATTCCTCAAAGAGTATCATTTAAAAAAACCAGGAAGACCCTATGGGTATCTTTAATGACTGGGAATCTCATCTAAGTGTAGCTAACATGATTAGGTTTAGTAGAGGGGAGTTGGAAGATTCCTCAAGATATACATTAAATGAGGATATACATTTTACTTCTCCATCCTTCATTGTTAATAGCTAGGAAGATCTTACAATGGTTTCACATATTGGAACTGGAGGGAAATTTGAAGTTCCATACATGGGGAATAATTAGATTTGTACAGGCAACAATCAAATTCCATTCTCAAAGAGCACAAATAACAAGTGAGAGGACTCATTAACATCTATAAAGGCTAACTCTGAAGTCCTAAGCACTACAAAAATAAATGCTTCAGAAATAGGGAATAATTATTTGAATGCTACTAAAAAACATCAAACTGGAGAGTTACAATAGGGAATTAGGTAGAAATAGATTCATGTAGCAACTTTTTAGTGTAAACAATTAATTATTATTACACTTTACTTAAGTTTACTTAGGAATATGCATAGTCATATGAGTTGTCTTGTTGATAACACATGAGTTAGAAACTTATTAGAGCACATGATGTCTACAACATCTCTTTATGAGATACACCTATGTAAACTTATCCTCTCATCATCACACAAAATCCTGTACTCAATGGAGGATAATCCACCTTTGGTGGACATGTTCTTAGTTGTGATGTTTATCTCTTTGCTAACTCTAGGTCATTCTAGTTGCCTTTATATACAAGGTACTTCTAGTGTGTATTCATCTCATATCCAATTATCTCATATCCAATCATTAGATATCCATTATCAATTTGATCGTCAATAGTCTCTCTTGTTCTATCTATTGAGCTTCTTGATCTTGGTGTTGAATTATTGCCTTAGGAATTTTTTTACATGGGATGAGAGCTATACCAAATTCTTACATGGTATCAGAGCCATGAGAGTTTCATTGCATAACCATTGGAGAGATTATTTTTTGTAGGTCAAGATTGGAACTTGCTGGTGCAAATTAGGTATTGGCATAATATTTAGAAGGTCAATAAACCCCCAAATCAACTTTTGTTTCATTAAAATTGGAGTATTTGAGGTGAAATATAGAGTCATTTGGTTTTTGAAGGTGTGACAATAGTGATTCAAGAAAAATAATTACAGAGGTGATTTTCAAACAATGATATCTCCCTCATATAGACTTCTTTTTTTGAGCATTTTTTTTGTTTTGTTTTGGGGTAGAATTTCATGATCTACACATTGGTGTAGGTTGTTTGAGATCTCTATTTTTGATTTTTTTCTGAAAATTGCAAATCCCAATTCTTACAACTTCACAGGCTTAGTTCAGGCTCATATGGACACATATTCAAGTGCTATTTTTTTAAAAAGTACATGATCTTTTGTCAACTTTCCAGATCTGGTATTAGAGTGGAATAATTCTGAGTAGACATAGTACTTTCAAATTTTGGTCTCATTTTGGCCTATTGACACTTGCAATTAATTAGATCCTTGAGAGGTCTTGTGTCTTATCTTATTGAGTTCGATATAGCTTCATATTTTTTGTTGTAACCAACAAAATTAGAAGTCCACTTAGGCCCTAAATTGGCAAGTGGCCATTATACTCACACTAAATATAAAGTGCAAAATCATGCATTAAGGGGGGTTTCTTTGATTTCTTTTTTGCATTTTGGGGGTGCATACATTATTTGATCTCATGGAGTCATGTCAAAAGTATCACTTTGGTTCAAGATTCAAATTGACAAAAAGGAACTATCAGAAATGGAGTGCTTTGATGATTGATCATCTAAGAGAACATAAGGAAGTTTTTCCTTATCTATATTCAAAGATATTTCCACCTAATACTAATTGGCGACATCTTTCTCTTCTTCTTCACTTTATGAATAACAGTACAAGTAAAGAATCTTTTTCTCCTCTTAGTAAGGCAAGTAGTCCTCATGATGTTTGGATGTGTGTTTGGGAAGCATATGGAGATCCATGAGTCCCTCCATTACCATAGACATTCTACCTCTAGTCACTCTAGTTGTGGTACCTACAACTCTAGTTGAGATCATACTTCCTGATGTTCCTAGTGCTTCTACTAATCTAGTTCTAGTCATAGATGCTCTTGATTCAATGTAGCAAGAAACACCATGTTTTCGTATTTTAGCTTCATGGGATGGCTTCCTTCCAAACATTGCAGTGTTGTTTACGGAGTCTTACATTGAAGATGTGGGAGACATTATTGATGACATCCATCTTATCTTTTTTGAGGAGAATTCTTTTTCACTTGTTGCAAGGGAACACTCTGACCCTTAACCACTTGATCTTTCTTTTGAGACTGACATGATTGTGGATACTTCTTTTCAATAGTTGGAGGAGGAATCTTTTACTTCAAGGAGACATATTAGTCTTTGGAGATTGTATTCCAGTTTTCTCATACATCATATCTTTTGAGGATTCTTCCTACTAGTTGGGGAGCATTCTCTACTACACCTATGACACCACTTCTTCTTACAAGGAGGAACATCATTCAATTTTCATGGTGCAACTTCTTTAGTCATCAAGGAGCTTTTTTCATGGGTGTGCATTCATCATTGAGGGGAGGCTACATTGCTTCTCTTCCCATATCTTCCTATAAGGATGATTCCTTGTCTTTGGAGTTTAATTAACTTTCATACATGGACATATTACCTTGTTTTACACCTTCTTTTGGGCATCCACTAGATTAGCTTGTGGCATCCACATTCATCAAGGACTTATCAACATATGAGTAGACTTCAGAGGTAGCATTCATAGAATACTACATATGGATTTTTCATCCATCTTCCTATCCATAATGGGAAGTATACTTGCACCTATACTTGGTGAATCTTCTTCCTAAAGGGAGAAATGTCATTTGCAGGCATTGGATACTTTTTGTCTTCATGACATCCTTATAGGAGACTATTCAATATGGGGGGATACCATCATGTATTTTTTCTTATGGGGGATATATGCTTGTACATGCATGATTTATGTCATACTAGGGGGATCTTGATTACTCCATATTTGCATGCATCTTGTATTTCTTCATCTCTCTTTTTAGAGGAGGTTTTTCCCATATGGTTTTCCCTCTTTTTTCTATTTTTTGAGAGATTGCATTGCATTGCATCACATTGTATGTATTTCATTGCATTTGTACATGGGTACCTAACATGGCCAAATAGTCGAGACCCACATTGCATCTTGCATTTAGCTTTGTGAGCTTAAGTGCATTCCCCTAAGTTGCACTTAAGGGGGGGTGTTAGTGTAAATAATTAATTATTATTACACTTTACTTAAGTTTACTTAGGAATATACATAGTCACATGAGTTGTCTTGTTGACAACATGGGAGTTAGCAAATTATTAGAGCACGTAGTGTCTACAACATCTCTTTATGAGATACACCCATTTAAACTTATCCTCTCATCATTGCACAAACTCATATGCTCAATGGAGGATAATCCACCTTTGGTGGACATGTGCTCAGTTGTGATGTTTATCTCTTTGCTAACTCCTAGTCATTCTAGTTGCCTTTATATACAAGGCACTTCTAGTGTGTATTCATCTCATATCCAATTATCTCATATCCAATCATTAGATATTCATTATCAATTTGATCATCATTAGTCTCTCTTGTTCTATCTAATGAGCTTCTTGATCTTGGTGTTGAATTATTGCCTTAGGCAAATTCTTACAAAGTATCAGAGATATACCAAATTCTTACATGGTATCAAAGCTATACCAAATTCTTACACAACTAATAAAGGTAGGGTTGGAATCTATAATGAATTATCTACTTTATTTTCATCTATGAAGATAGAACAAAGAAGTCACACTTTTAGGGGTATGAAATTTTATTTATCAATCATGCATTCTAATTAAAAGCTTTTGATGTTGACAAATTTTGGAACACATTGCATTACCAGGTAAGAATGTGTATGCAATATCAGTGCTAAAACAAGTTGAGGTAAGGATGGAAGGCTGAGACATTGATAGGAAAATGTTGATTATTACTAAATTATTGGTTATTTGATAATATTGATCAAGTCCACTTATTTTTTTGTAATAGTATTTAGTAAAATCCTTTTTACATTATTTGTGTAGGTAATTTATTATCTCAGAACAAGTGGACCATCTTATTTGTCAATCTACAAGAATTGACAATTTTTGCAACATGTATGAGGGTTGGACACCCTAGATATGATGCCTCAATTTTTTTTTTCATGGGAAAGTGTATTTCATTTCAGGCTAGTTGATATACCTATTATGATATTCTAGAAAGTGTATTTATCACAAACCTTTTAGAAGTCTAGTTGTTATCTTTCTTCATTTGGGCTATCTACATATATTTGCATGATTCTTTTATGATTATTTTAGAGAATGGAAGCATGGCAAAGAAATTCATCCAACACCATATTGGATGTGCAAGGATCGATTTCTTTAGCTACATAAAAAAACAAATAATCTCCATTAAATAAGGTATTCTCTTCAACTATAGTATTCACATCACTATTGAGCTACTTTTTATTAATGATCTATTCAGAGCATTTCTAGCCTTATCTTGTAGATGCCTATGATATAATTGAAACATAATTGAGTCCCACCTTGATGTATTTAGTCTCTTAGGTGTCCAACTCTCTCTAATCATCCTTTATGGCTCACCTCTAGCTCCTTGGCCTCCTTCAGTGTATCCTATAGCCATCTCTCCTTCCTCTTTCACAAAGTGACCTCTTGTAGGGGAACATCCTCATTCCACCTTGTCTCCTATGGGAGTCTAGCTATATGAGATATACCTCTTTATTAGTTGACCAATCACAAAGAGAATATCATCGAAATGCATTATTCTCTCTAGATCGACAATATCAAAGTTCAAGTTTCATGCATCCAGATTTATTATACAATCTACAATATAATTGCAATTTTAATTCACACTTATCTAATTATTATCTACAAAAAAAAATTAAGTATTTTTATAAAGGCATATGTTAGGGCTAATGATTCTTCTTTGTCACAATAGTTTGAAACAATCTATAATACTTTGAGAGTCATTTTCACATTGATGCAAGTACCCACTTGCTATTACTCTTCGAGGAGATGAAGAATACGAGGATTTTGATCTTATCAAGAGTGGAGCCTATAATACTTCTCATAAATCTTCCCAATGAAAAGGAGAGGGTGAATCATGTCCATGTAATTCTATGTAATGGTTTGAGAAAATATCATGTCATTAATTGATTTTATTGCCAATTTTATATTAGAAATTATTGATTATTGATAAGTACAATATTTTGTTTATCAGTGTTGGTAGTGTTGTAGGTTACTAGTTACCCTATCATACTGAGCATTTGTTTTGCCTTATTCTTCTCATTTTTCTATGTCAACCTAGCTAGATTGCTTAGATTAAGATATCTTTATAGTTGTCTCTATAACCTTCAAACATCAATGCAAATAATTTTCAAATATTGTTACTAAGAGTTAAGCAATCTATTAAAGTTGATGTCTTAATTAAGAGTTTGATTATTTAGTTATGGACTTATTTATGGATTTCTCACCATTTGGTTCTAGTTTTTCTCAATATTCTCTTTGTATTACATTCAGGTGACATTCAATTTCTTGGTATTTGTTTGTCTTATTTCTCAAACATTTTGGATATATGCAAACTAGAAAGTAAGACATGTCAAAGGAGTGAAATTATGGTCAGGTAGATTTATGGAGATGCAATTGGGAATTTTTAATTTGTTTAATATCATTTTTTCTTTTGACAAATAATTAGTTATTGTTCTTCATTGTGTAATAGTGTGTAGATGCATCCACTTTCTAGAAAGAATTCATGACCCTAGAAGGAAGAAAGTAGTAATCTCATCCTTGCATAAAATGCTCTCAATTTTTGGACAATTTCAATTGCCTTAAGCTCTACTATTATCAACTATCTAACTATTTGCATTATTGTTATCTACTTTACAAGTATTATTACAATAAGGTTATGAAACTTTCCAAGTGGACAATTCTAGATGATCTAAGGGTTTGTTTAGCTATTTTATTCCATCTATAGAAAATTCAATTATAACTCTTCCCTTATATTTTGTTTTTGAAGAATAATATATGTAATTTTAACTACGAAAAATGTTGATGCTGTGCTTAAGTGATTTCTCCTATGAGAATGAATTTTCTATAGTTGGTTGTTATTGCTTGATTATAGAATATGTCATTGTGAGATACTAAATAATTTATTAGTTAGGTTTTAAAATTTGATCTTGGCTAACTTCTAAATATGATTATTCATGTTATAGGAATTAGCCTATGCTTCTTTACCAACTAATCCAAAGAAGAAAAGGATTTCAACAATATTTTTAACAATGTGTAGTGCACATGTTTTCCCAAGCTAGTCTTTACTAGCAAACCTTAGTGCAACAAAAAAGCACACACTCAATGTTGGCACTTGGTATTACCCTCACAAAAGTGGTTAATAGAGATAAGATAGACATGCTTTATGGCTTACCATTTTCTTAGTTGAAAAGAAATAATAGGGTTAGTGCAAGAAGTCGGGTCTCACTTTTGACCAAAAAGTGGAAGTGATTTTCCTATTTTTGACTCTTTTTTGTCAATTGATGTCAAAATTGGAGGCATTTAAATATTGAATATAAAAAATTTTAGTGTTCGGAATCTAGTCTTTGAATATGTAATTTATTTGTGTACCCATATGATAGATTATTTTTTTGGTATGGATCTTTAAAAACCACTTTTTCAAAATGCTTGTTTGAGGACCATACCACACTCGTGTACGGACACCATAATTTGACAAAAATAAATGAATTTTCGCAAAGCCTTTTAAAGGGAGTTACCTAATATACCTAAGGTTGATGACAATATTTTTCCTTAATTTTTTATTGAATAATTTTATTATTATTAATTATTAATTGGCTATAATGGTAAATTTTAAAACCTCTCGTGTACGGACCACATGATTTGATCAAAACCTCACTTTTTTCAAATTTTTTTTTAAACCTCAAAAGAATTGCATGTAGATTAAGGACATATAAATTAATTTAAGAAAAAATATAAAATAAAAAAGTTATTAAAGTTTTAGTGAATGTCACTTTTTAACATTTAAGAGATAGTTTTGATTAATAAATAATAGAAAAATAGAAAATAAACTAATAACACTATAAAATTTATATTTTTGGAATTAGAACAGTAAGACCTATAATGGGTTTTTGTTTCATCAAAAAATTCAATGGGGATGACTATAAAAAATTTACGAAAATCATAGAAATTGTCGATTAAATTCCTTAGCAAAAAAATGGATCATAAACACATGCCTTGGTGGGACCAAGCCTATGCCATGCCTTTCCCCAAGGGAAAACCCCATGCAAAAGTCATGTGCCATACCAAATTCCCGCTCATGTCTCAATAATTGGGCACCCGATTTTTAATTCAAAAATTAGGTGCCCAATTGTATTTCAACCATTGTAAGAATCAGGTACCCAATTATTTAAAAATTAGGTACCCAATTCTTAAAAAATTGACTACTCGATTGTTTTAAAATCGGGTACCCGATTTGTAAGTAGGTACCCAATTGTTTAAATTTTTTTAAAAATTGGGTACCCATTTCTTATGTAGCTGTTGGGCCTCAAAAGCTACCTCACAAACTGACTCTCAATAATTGAAATGATTGAATAATAGTTTTGATCTACAAAAATGAATTCTATCATAGTTATTCTATTTTCTTGTACTCTTATACAATTTGCAAGCTACTGATTCAAATTCAAAATTGGTGCAAACATGGGATCAAAACAATGAAGAAAGAAGAAAGCAAAAGTTCTGACAGATGAGGAGATCATAGCAAATAAAGAGAATGAAGCATGGCATTAATGAGAGAGAAGACAAAGAATTAGAGACTTGAACAATGTTTCAAAGGAGAAAGACATTGAGGATACCATGATGGATGAAGAGGTCAAAAAAGAGAACCCAATACAAGAAAATTCAAGTGCACATTCTAATCATGCATTCAATATAGGTGTGTCTCCAAACCCTCAAATTTTCTCTCATGATGAAATTGATGATTTTTTAGAAGCAGGTTACGATTTAAATGATTTAGATTTTCTTCATGAGAATAAATTGTCAAATGATCATGCACAAAAAACTCTAATTGAAATACATGCCCCAAAAGAAATACCAAGAAAAAATGAAAATGACATTCAAATCCCAAATAACAATGAAAATGAAATGTCAATTGAAAATGAAAATTGCATGAATGTAGACATATAAACACCAACTACTGAACAAACATGTCAAAATGATAGTAAAGTGTTTGAACATAATTTTCATATTCCTAATGATGTGCTAGATAATCTTGAGGGATTGTTTTCATGGAGCCAAATTAGGACACATGCTAATAGATTGTATAGACATTTTTTTTATAATAAGAAATTTGGGTTTCAATTTCAGTTGATGTTGCAACTAATTAAAATGTTTAAAATGCAAAAAGCAATGAGAAGGTTGGGAATGGATGCAAAACCCAAGAATAAAATGAGTCTTTAAAACAAGTTGTATCCACTATTGCTAGTGCCTTTGATGTTATCAGAAAGAGAAGTTGGTCTAAAGATAAGAATGCATCATGATGAGAAATAACAACTTTAGTTAACAAATCAACATCTAACAAAAGATTGATTAGCAACATAAGTGGATATCTTAATGTGAATCATAAGAATTTAGAAAAAGCTGTAAAGAGAAGGGTTAACTTTGAATGTGATCCAACAAATATTTTATGGACTTCTAGTGGTAGACTCCCAAGATGTGATATGAAACTTACTAGTGAAGTCAAAAGTTTGATTGAAATTTTATGGCCTAATAATACAAGAGTATCACCTAATTTAAGAGATGTTCTTAAATTGAGAATTGGGTCAAAAATACATGTTCCACATCCTAAACACCTTTTGGACATGACTCAAACTAAATTCTTTAAAAAATTTGTAGATGATAAGGTATTAAATATTACCATTAGGCAAAGGTCTTTTGAAAAGTGTAAACCATGGTATGTAAGGATTAACAAGGAAATAATCACATGTTGTTGTAAAACTCATATTCAATTTTGCTACCATTATGATGTATTTTGATCTATACATGGTACCATGCATAGTAAATAAATGTTTTAGGAATGTGGTATAAAAATACCACCTCAAACTATAAAGTATTTCATATCAGGTTTGTTTTGTAAGCCACCTAATGATCAATACTTTCTTTTCAATGCATGTCTTTGTAGTATAGGTGATATGTGAAGAAATCTTTCTTTGTTAGATGAATGTTTGCATGAAAATGCTTTCACTACTTTTGGACAACAATTAGTTGAGGTAAAAAGATTCACAACTATTGAATATCCTTTGAAGGATGGGAAGATTGGAAGAAGGTGTGATCTAGTTACAAATAAAGTTAGTTGTCATGCATTTATGGATGAGTTTAAGAGTGTGATCATACCAAAATATGTTAAACACTCTCAATATGCTAGATGGCTTGATAGAAAATTTCGCATATGTAAGAATACATTTCCAATTGGTACTATACTTTTAGTTGTTGACTTTGCAAAGAACTACACACTTGCACTGCAAGAAGAGTTACAACCACAATATTGCAATTCAGTGCAAGTAAAAATTTATGTTCATATAGTTTATAGGAATGCACCTGATAGTACAAAGGAGGATCAAAAAATACTGAGAGAGTACCATTTTTATATGAGTGATAATAAACTCCATTCATCTGAGTTTGTCTAATATTGTTTCAAGGTCTTTTATGATAATTTAAAAGAGAGACAAATTCAAATGACACAACATTGGATATGGTTAGATAATTGTATAGGACAATTCAAGAATGCTAGAATGTTCTATTGGTTGAGTAGGACACATAGGCAAACTAACATCCAACATGTGTGTAGTTTTTTTGAGGCTGGACATGGTAAAGGAGAACATGATGGTGTTGGTGCATGCGTGAGGAGAGCCCTTAGTAGAGAGCAATTAAAATTTGAGGAAAAGGCTAAATTCAAAAATGCACATGAGATTGTCGAATGGTGTAACAAATATTTATACATGAGATCAAGTCAAAACTCTACAATCAAACGTTTCTTCTACCTAGTTGAAGAAAAGAATATCCGTTCAAGATATGACTATGATACAATTAGTGGGTCAGCTAAATGACATTCATTTAGGAGTTTAGATTCTAACACTTGGACTATATGGACTAGGAAGCTTGCTTGTTTTTGTAAATTTTGTCTCGTTGGTGAATGAGAAGAATGCGATAATATAGAATGGGTTGAAGATTGGCAACAAAAATTATTAGCACCTACTGACACACATTTTCAAGATGATATATTAAATAAAGGCTAGAATGTTACTTTTGCATTAGAAGACTACGATCATATTTTAGACCCCATAGAACCTAGTATGCACAATTTAATTAGATTTTATTGTGATCTCATGCTTCAATTTATATAATTTTCATATGTACTCATGTGATTAAAGTGTTTATGTACTTTATCTTATCTTGTAGGACATGTTTATGCTGTTATTGCACCTAGTAATAATGATGAATAGACTAAGTGTTGGCTTTCTAGATGTGTGGAACCTAAGAAAAAATTGATATGCCATCAAGTAGATGATGATGGTTTTGAGTATCCAATTGGGTTTGTTGTTGTAGTTGGCACCTGACTACGTAGATACCTAACAAGAAGAAATAGTTTACCAACATTTGAAGACTACCAATCTAAAAAGAAGATTTTACACTATTCTCATTTGGTTGTGGCAATGAATATCAAATTAGAAAGATACAAAGGGAGACCTGCCAATAAGGTATTATGGACAATTTCAATGGATGAGCATGAGAGAATCATAGATGCATTACAAAAGAGAGAGGATGCAGATGGTATAGTGGGATGACTACATTTAAATCAAACACATGTAAGTTTGTTCTTTATTGTGTTATTTTATATATATGTACTTATATAATTTAATTACATGTATGTTTGCGCTATCAATACCAAATTAGAGAACTTATATATATTCCTCTTATTCAGGTCTCAATTACAATTTATGCTAATTTAAGTGTTAAAGTGGATTGAGCATCAACATCTTGTACAATTCCACATAGTGAGTACATACAAATTACACATATATTTACATAGTTCATATACCTCATATTAATTTATGTGTTTATTAACATGTGTTTTTGTTTTACAATTTTATTTTACAGGACCTCATTTGAAGAGATGTGTTGAACCAATTTTATATTTTGAGTTCACTTCTATATATTTATCATTGACATTGTCTTACATATATTGTGAAATATGTTGTACAAACAAATTTAAAAATAGGAGTTTACTTCTATTTGAAAGTTAAAGGTGTGCACTTGATATTATAAATTAATTGTCAATTTAAGTAATGGCCTCCTATCTTTTTCCATTACTTTTACATTCAAGCATGTTTAAATTAATGTTTGTTTGAAGTTTAAAATTAATATTTAATTGTAATTAATAACCCTTCACTTGTACATGATAATTTAAAGATCATTTCTCATTGTATTGATTATATGCTATTGTTATGTTGATAATTGACATATATGTTTAACCATGTTAACCATGTTGAGTGAGAGGGAGGGAAGGAGGAAGAGAGGGAGAGAGAGGGAGGGAGGGATATTGGGAGGGTTATAAGTGCTTGTAATTTATTAGAAAGGGTTATAAGTCCTAGAAGTAATCTTTTCTAATGTGTCCTAATACATTCTAATATTTACAAGAGGGTTTGATGGGTCATATGTGGTTATAAGAAATCTTAGGACCCATTATGACTCCTTGGAACCCATTCATACCATTAACGCACTTTATGAACCCTTAGAACACATTAATCATCGTAGGATACACTTTAGGGTTGTAATGTGTCCTATTCAATCCTTTTTTTTTCCTAAGGAGTTTTAGTGGGTCCTAAGTGGTTCTAGGAATCCTTGAGACTAATTACAACCTCCTAAGAACCATTATGACCCATTATGAGCCTTTATAGCATATTAGTCATTGTAGGACATCATTTAGAGGTCTAATGTGCCTTAAAGAGTCATATGTTCTAAGGGGACATTAGGGATTTTTAGGACCCATTAGTACACATTAGGTATCTCCATCTAGCTAAGTCCATTTTCAATCCATGAAAAAAAGTACAATACAATAAGTAAAATCATTAAATACTAAGTTTTGTGTTTGGATCCCTTGGTGGGGTGTTACATAGTTAAATACTTAGTTATATGTTTAGGGTTTTATTGTACATAACTATATGGTTAGGTTGAGGTTATAGTTAGTTTACATATTTTCTTTGTTATATGATTTACAAACTAATCTAGATAATTAATCACTAGTTATGAAATCAATATTTATTTGTAATTACATGTTTAAATAATGAATTTACATCTAATCTAATCATTCAAAATTGTAATAAATACATAAATTAAATACATTTCAAAACATCTAAAATAATAATTTTTAAATGAAATCTACAAAACTATTATTTAAACTAACATATACAATAATCTAAAGATAATACTCATTAACAATGTAAATTTACAATTTTACGTATATTAAAACTAAAAATAATAATAATAAATTGACGTACATATAAAATGTAAAACTGAAAATAGTTAAGTAAAATAGTACAAAACAAATTAAAATATCTAGTATGTCAGAAAATAGCAACAAGGGGCAGTTAGTAGAGGTAAAAAATGGGCTCCTATATTTCTCTCAAATCGGGCTCCCATTTTCCAAATGATGAAAATGAACCCAAAACACTTAAAAATGGGTATTTGTAACTTTTACAAATTGGGTACCCGATTTGTAAAAAAATCGGGTGCCCAATTTTTAAGCGGTTTAGGCACTCAATCCACTTTTCAAAAATTGGGCACCCAATTTTTGAATCATGGCTCAAGTACCCGAAGCATGGTTTTAGAAACAAGTATCTGATTCTAATCAAATCAGATACCCATTTTTGAGAAGTACAATTCTGTGGATTTGACTTCCATGAAATTGTGACCTAACTTCTTGCAACAACCCCATAATTAACTCATAACTAACTCATAACCTATCTTGTGTTATGCCCCAAATGGAAAAAAAAAACATTACTTGAGTAGCAATTATAACCTAGGGATAGGATTGCACATTAAAATCTGAAAACTAAGTTCATAACAAGTTCTTCTTAGTTACACAACACCCTACAAAAAAAAGTACAAGAAGCTTCAGTAATTATCAATTTATTAGGTTGCTTCAACATTAAATAAAAATGGAGTCAATATTTGTTCCCTTCCTTGAACAAATACGGTACATGAGAAGGGTATCTCCTTACAGAACTCTACCATTCCTTGTTTTACAATTCAAGTATATTTTTTTATTTACAACTCCACTTTATAGAGAATATAGTAGCATTATTGGTTATGAAAAAATGTCTTGTGAGAGAAAGAGGTATAATTGTTAAGCATGATCATCATCTGTGAACACTTCACATATACCACCCATGTCCATTGTTTGGGTAATTTGTCAACCTTATTAATTTTTCAAAATTGATCTTGTATGAGCTTATAAACAAATTAAAATTAATATAGATGACACTGGATAAAATTAAATGAGAAAATTTTTAAGTTCTAAGTATATTTGTAAGAAGCTATGAAAGGAAATTTTTATTGCTTCAATTTTTGTTAGAGAATTTGGAGTTTTAAACATAAGGCATGCCCATTAAAATATGAGATTCAATTGGAAATGGTCTTTCATACATGAAAGGGCCCAATTTGCTAAACAAAGTGTGAGTCAGGTTTGAAACTTTGTAGAGGCAAGTTGATATGTGTATCCTGATAGGAAATAAACATTGATGGGGTATGCAAGATGTAACTAGGTGTGAAAGAGTTGATGTAGAAAAAGTTGACATAATAAAATAGATTTTTTGCATATCATTAAGTGTTTTGGATAGCCCAATCATGAGGGGGAGTTAGTGCATGAAGTAATGATATCAATGGAGGAAGGGTTTATGCACATTATCATATGTTTTTGACTATCATGATTATGCTCCAGTATCTATAATGTTAATATCACACTTTCCCATTTTTTATTTGCTGTAATTTATTAGGAAAAAAGTCATACTTAATTTAGTCTTTGGAACATTGATTTCTCAAATGGTATCCCCTCAGATACAAATATCAAAGTTCCCCAAGCTACTATAGTAGATCCTAGGTACTCATTGTATACCTCAACTATTTTGTAGAGATATAGTACATTTGTGAACTCGCGATCCAAAGCTTGGGGAACAAAAAATGCAACAAATTTGTATTAATTTAGACCTCAAAGCTAAAAAAGATGGGAAAAAAAACCTTACTCTTCTTCAAGTCCATAGGAAACCATGCAAGGGTATGAATAAACTAAATAAGAAGAAATGATCGTGATTCATCTCTACAATTGCAATATAGAGATAGATAAGGAAGTGGGATTGGGTTGATAAAAAGAGAAGGATGAATGTCTCTATAAAAGGTAATAGAGAATAGAGATAGTAAAGGTAAAGCTTTTTCCATTTAAAAAATAAATTTTTTATTTAAATATAGAGGTTGTAGGATAAGTTCAAGAAGCTTTGCCCATACAAAGAGTGGGAGTTTGTCTAGAGTATAATGGATAGGAAATGATCTATTGGCAACTAAAGGACTATAGAGATTGGGTAGGAATAGTTTGGTGATAAGTTTAGTGAAAAGAGGGATTGTCAAGAAGTCTTGTGGTAGAAAATTCAAGATTCCCATATTGATTTTCTAGATGCATAGAAGATTCAAGTGCTTGCAAACAATGTAAATGCTTGATCTGTTATCATGCTAGGCTTAGTTTTCTTAGAAGAGAACTCCTATTGGAGATACTCCTCCAATATCAACTAGTTTATCCCAAATTCATCATAGTTCTCCAAGGCTCACTACATAATAACTATTCTACAGTTAGGGTCCTCCTGGTTTGTAAATGGGATGGGTAGTACTTTAATTTTCATTCACAGGGAGTTACTTTCACTAGAAATTCCCTGATTCTTGTAATTCTTTGTAGCCTGCAAGTTTGGTTATCAACAACAATTGCTACCTAACATTCTCCCTGGAATGACATAGATGCAAAATTTTATGGTACCATTTCAATGACAGAGGTAGAGCCAATAAGGACATGGAATGGATGGAAGGATGGGCGGTGCACAACATAGAAATGACAACAACAACAACATGTACTTGGTGCATTTGTGTTTCCTAGACTTGATAAACTATTAATAAATCATGCTACTTTGTTTTCTAATCATGTGGGGAATGCAACATGGACAACTTAGAATACTCTCAAGAGTTAGAATTGATTTTTCAGAACTCACTGCCATCCAACCTTTACTAGTGTAGCCTGTAAAGCAAGGCCAATACATCTTGAGCCCATCATCAACATGGAAATTGCTCTACTAGACTACTAAATCATTGCTTGGATGGCTTGGTGATTTTTATTCTTATGTGATGTTTTATTGGGATTTATTTGCATATTTTTTAGTAAACACTCATCAACTCAAAATTTTGGATAATGTTTCACAAGAAATATACTCTTGGGATTAAATGACATAGTTTGAGATTGTAATCTTTGTCCATCTTCAGACTATTTTTTGTTGTAGAATTTATAGAGCCTGGTACTTTATTTTGTGAATGATCTTAGGTAATTTTGAAGAAGTTGGTGCACTAAGAACACCATTGTTTTCCATTATTTAGTGCTAAATAAATAGTCTCACTATATTTTAGTGTTACATTTAAGTTTTTAGAAATTGTTATTTGTGTGCACTAAGAATATTATTTGATTGCATTATTTACTATGGTGTAAATATTCTCACTATATTATTACTGTTAACATCTAAGTTTGTTGAAATTGTTAGAGGTGGCTAACTGCAAAAATGAGGCACACACAAACATTCTTGTATTGATAGGTACATGGATGGTATGGATTATGAAGAGTTCAGTGTGTGCTTTTTTTAGCTCATTTGTTTATGACTAGTGGATTTTCATCTATTGGTGGAGTGTCATGCCAATGGCTAGTGTAGAGTGTCATTAAGGCAATGACACTGTATCTAGTACAGAGTGTCTATTTTTTGATGACACACTTGAAGCAATCTTCTAGTCACTACACACACTTCTACACTATTAGTAACAAGTTGGACACCATTTTAAATTTAAAATCTATTACCTTAGTTCCCTTTTCCTTTGGCTAATTTAAGTTTGACAAACTGGAATTATTTTTTGAAATAAAAGGAGCCTTTAAACTATCAGCTAGATTGGATGTTTCTTTGTTGTCCCCATTTTAAGAAATATAGGTCCATAACCTTTTCGGATGCTACATTGAGAATGAAATGAAACAAATAATAATTTATTATGTATTCTTTAAAGGGTGCTAGCTCAATGGAAGAGCACATGATTTACAAGCAAGAGGATAGTGGTTTGATTCCATTATGCCCTATTATGACCAAGTACACTACCAAATATGTGACTAAATATGCTATTGAATATGCTACTAAATATGTGACCAAATTTACTATTAACTATGCTACTAAATACACTTCCAAATATGCGAGTAAATATACTAAATATGTGATTAAATATATACTAAATATACCACTAACTATGTGACTAAATCAACAGATCAAATATTAAATATGTGATTAAATATACTACTAAATATACCACTAAATATGTGACTAAATTAATGATCAAAATAGTGATCAAATAAGTGACTAAAATCATATAGTAGAAAATTTAGTAGCATTATAAATGACTGGATATTAACTACTATTAGTCACATGACTGATTTTAGTCACATATATACACATTTTAGTGGCTTTTTTAGTCACATATTATTGTTTTTGTACTAGTGAGATTTCCCAACTAATTTCTCTACGAAAGCCTAAAATAGTTGCATCTTTCCAACTATTTTCTGTATGACAACCTCATTTTACACTACGCAAGTCCATTTATGGAATGTGTAAACTTTAAATTTTACTAGTGCTTGCACCCTTTAAGGGTGCAATCAGGATTAAAATGATAGTCTTATATACTTTTGATGACATTCTTGAATAGTTTCTACCATGTTTCTTGTTATAATTATGTTTTATCTATTCTAATAAAACATTTGATATAATTTCAAAATCATCTATGTAATATTCCTCTTTTTTCATATAACTATATATGGATTAATACGTAATTTGGAATATCTATCAAAGGTTAAAGTGGGTCAAATACAGAGCTTGAGAAATGATCTCACTCTAAATATAGATATAAAAATCAACCCTTTCCTCTCTAGTTTTCCTATATCCTTATGTCAACTTCACAACTTCATCCTTTGAAATATTTTGGACAATTTTTTTTAAAATATAGTTCTTAGTGTTCTCTTAGATAGTTATATCAACCCATAGGCAGGATATCTACCTTGTGGAGGTTGAATGACCTAGACACATTCCTTTTAGATAGTGGTCATTTAGTCCATGATCTGTTAGATGTTCCCATCCTTCGCATTAGGTCATGTACCTTAGTGCAGTTATTACTGAACAATTTTGAGCAAGTGGCAAAGCTTACACCTATTTATTTATTATGTTCACCAAGACCTCTTTTCATTTCCCCTTTCTTCTCACTTGTTCATGAATCACCAAAGGTTTCGAGAGTTGATTGGGCATCTTAGCCATTGGCTGGAATTTCACTTGCATCCAATCCCTAATTCTTCTTTACACCACCCCTTTTTTTATTATGGGTGCCTCATATGATCATGTTGGGTGAGAAATAATCTCTTTTTCAATATAATAATCGGTTAATAGGTCACACATTGTCCAAGTATCCTACAAAAATATTCCTAAAAGCCAAAGTGATTAAAGGAATGACCATAAAAATGGGCACATCATGACATCATAAGATCTCTCACCTAAATGGATTAATTGATGCTACAAATGAAATAAAAGTGAACAAAAAGTGTATGGGAGAAATCATGAAAAATAATGACCTAAAATCAATGAGATAAACACGTGGATGTTAAATATTAACTATCACTAAATATATAGGTGCATAGGCAAAGTGTTTACAACAATAGTAAATATATCAAATGAATATGTGGTAGTATATTTGAGAAAATTTATCCCTCTCTCTCTCTCTCTCTCTCTCTCTCTCTCTCTCTCTCTATTTATATCCATATGTATTTTTGTAATTCATGCTCTCCCTATGTACCTTGCTATCCATATTTTTATATCATTATTATTCATACACAACAATCCTTTCTCCCTCCCCATTTCTATCTTTTCTTGCCCCTATCTGTACCATCATTTTATTGTACCTATATCAAATTTTCTTTATTTCTCTTTAATATACTCTATCTATCTATACTATGTATGGGTAAGTGCACAAAGATGAGTCTCAATTCTGCAAATGTCCATGGGTTGAGATGATGCTCTTCTAGAAATAGGTACCCATTTTAAAAAAATGGACACTTACATTAGGCTCGGATACCTGATCCAAATTTCAAAAAATGGGTGCACATTTTTGAAAAAATAAAAAATATGAATTTTTAATAAATGGGCACCCATTTTTAAAAATAAATTTATTTATTAGTTTTTTGGGATTTAAAATGTGTTTTAAACATTGAAAATACTTTTTCAAAATGGGTGCTTGTTTCTTATAACATGGGGCAAGATTTTTTTCTCCCACCTCAGACTTTAGTTTGGGATAGGCTTGGTGAGACCAAGCTTATGCCTTGACCTCCCAAGATTTGGCTAAGGTATTGAACTGACAAATTCATGCATTGCCATATTTTTAGAGGGTCTTCTCGATCAAATTCTTTTACAAAACAAAAACCCATTAGAGTTCTCATTGCTTCATTTCAAAAATATAAATTTTATAGTGTTATGATTTTATTTACTATTTTTGTATTATTTTTTAATCAAAGGTGGTATCTAAATGTAAAATAGTGAGTTTCACTAAAAATTTAATAACTTTTTTTTGTTCTTAAATTAATTTATATGTCATGAATCTACATACATACAATTTTTTTGAAGTTAAGAAAAAAGATTTTTTGAAAAAAAGGAAAAGTTTGGTCAAATTATGGTGTCCGTACACTAGATGTTTTAAAATTTACCTCTATAGCCAATTAATAATTAATAATAATAAAATTATTCAATTAATTTAATTAAGAAAAATATTTTCATCAATATTTGGTGTATTAGGTAACTTCCTTTAAAAAGGATTTAGAACAATTTATTTATTTGTGTCAAATTATGGTGTCTGTACACTTGTGTGGTATGGTCTTGAAACAAATATTTTGAAAAAGTGATTTTTAAAGGTTGATACAAAAAATAAAATCTATCATATAGGTACACAAATAAATTACGTATTCAAAAAGTAGATTTCAAGCACTACAATCTTTATTTCTGAAGTTTTTTAATATTTAATTTCTAAATGCTTCAAATTTTGACATCAATTGATGATAGATTTCAAAAATAGGAAAAATGCTTCCAGTTTTTGCCCAAAAGTGAGACCCAACTTCTTGCACTTATGCATATCTATCTATTTATCCACTATTCATATATTACCTCATCTATCTTTATAATTCAATCTCTTTCTCTCCCTACTTTCTTTCTTTGATGTTCAATTACAATTTCTCTATCTACATACATTCTCTCCTTATGTTTCAATATCTATCTTTATCTCTATCCCTCTTTTACTCTACATTATTCATCTTACCAACTCTCCCTCCCTCCACTCTCTCCTTCTCCCTCTCCTTATATCTCATTATAATTATCTACCCCTCTAACTATTATTTATTAAATGAAATGGACACTTACATATTTAAAATCAGTATTTTAAACTTGTTTCTATCTCACTATCTCTATCTCTTCCTCTTCATCTTCCTCTAATTTTTAACTCTCTATTTTATACCCATATATCTCCATCTCTAATTCACACACTCTCTCTATCATTTATTTTATATCTTTCTTATACACACATACACTTTTTTCTCTCTCCCTATCTCTATCTTATGTCACCTCTCTCTTTTTAATATTCACCTCTTACTATCTATATTTTGTTTGTTCTATCTTTTGATCTTTTCTATTTATCTATCTATCTACTATCTTTCATGCAAAATATCTTTATTGTTCCGTCTCTTCATCTCATGACTCTCCTCTTTCCACTTTCTATTTTTCTTCCTCTCACTTCCTTCTTCTTTTCCTTTTCCTTCATATTCATCTCGCTCATACACATGCTCTCCCTATTTTCCCCTTCTTACACAATATCTTCTTATTGAAAAAATAGAAAAAAAATAAATTAAAACCTATAAATCAATTGATTAATATGAGCTAGGCTAGTTGAAAAATGAATTGAATATTCACTTTGTAAAAATGTTTTATCTTTATTCTCTGACCATATTTAGGACTAGTTGGCTTGAATTAAAAATTTATTAGGTTTGCAATATATTTGACTAAGATCTGTACACATAATTTTTTTAATATTAATTATTCTCACTTTAAAGATTAGCTCATCATATTCATGAATCATAAAATAGGACATAATTTTTAATTGGAGTAAATATACAAAAATTAAGATCAAAGTTATATCCTACATTTTTGACAATACGTATCTCTAAATTTAAACTCTCTCAATGTAATTCTCTATATGAGATAGGAAAATAAATTTTAAAAACTCCTACATTTGATAAAACAAAGCTTGAGACAAGATTTTAAGATAGGGTGAGTGAGGCAATGTAAGGAAATAATATTTTTAAGTGATGTGTTTTGATGGCAGTCGATGGCATGTATCATACATGAAATGCCTCAATATAAGGAAATAAATATCTAGGTTAGTGAAGGAAGGTTGTAGTATTTAGTGTATATTGTATAGATTTTAGGAGGTTTATAGCGATGCTATTTTAGGAGAGGGGGATAGGGTAATATGTATTTATATAATTAACACTCTCCCTATCTACCTTGCTATCCATGTCTTTATATCATTCTTATTCATACACATAAACCATATTTTCTCCCTCCCTATCTCTATATTTTCTTACCTCTATCTTTACCATCAATTTATTGTACCTATATCCCATTTCCCTTATTTCTCTTTAATCCACTTTATCTATTTGCATTATATATCTACCTATCTATCCACTATCCATGGATTACCTCATATATCTCTATAATTATCTCTCTTTCTCTCCCACCTCTCCTCCTCTAATGTTCAATTACAATTTGTCTATCTACATACTATCTCTCTCCTTGTGTTTCCATATCTATCTTTATCTAAATCAATCTTTTTACCCCTTGATCCATCTTTTTTCTTTATATTAATCATCTTACTAATTCTCCCTCCCTCCACTCTCTCTTCTTCTCCTTATCTTACATTATAATTATATACCCCTCTAAGTATTCTTTCTTAAAGGAAATGGACACTTACATATTTAAAATTGGCATTTTAAAATTATATCTATCTTTATCTCACTATCACTATCTCTTCCTCTTTAACTTACTCTAATTTTCTTTCTCTATATTTTTATACTCATATATCTTTGTTTCTATTTCACACAATCTCCCTATCATTTTCTTGATATCCTTCTTATACACACATACACTTCTTTATCCCTCCATGTCTCTATCTTTGTTGGATAAAATTGATTGATTGTGTATTGTCAGTGATGTTACACAAATGTCATATCATTATTAGTTAGTATATGTTGATCTCACTCAGGCAGTGAAGATAATTTTCTATATCTACCAAGCATTCCTTTGGTTGTCTAGTTCAAAAGGTAGTGTCTACCGAGTTCACTTGGGCATCAAAGAAAGGATTGTAGAAGATAAGTGTTAATCAAGCTCACTCGGTTAATGAAAGAAAGTTGGACAGAACCAGTACTAATTGAGCTCACCGAGCTCACTCGATTGCCAAAGGATCTTTGCAAGTTTGCAGTGTTAAATGAGGTTCTATTGGTTAACACAAGAAATCACTTTTGAGTTAGTGTCTGTACCAAGTTGGTTTAGCTAATGAATGATTTTCTTATTTTGGCATATTAACCTTAATTGATTTATCTATTGGTTCTAGTCGATTGAGGTAATGAATATTAATTATTCTAAGTTGTATATGAGCTGAATTAACAATATGAAAGATATATGTATAAGGTCAAGTTGTGGATTCAAAGTGAGAAAGAGTGTAAAGATCTGATGAATGAATTGAAGATTTTAAGATGAAGAGAGGAAGAAAATTTGAAGGATAAATAGTATATCCTTGTGAAGCAGAAAAGCTATATTTGATCAAGAAGGATCAAGTACAAGCTAAAACAAAGATTTGTAATTAGCAATTTAGTTGCATTCAAATCGGGTGATCTCATTGTTACTCTCTAACCATTGTAACAGTGATTTAAATCTCCTAACAGAGTTGGCTTAATAGCTATTTATAAATCCTCTAACAAGGTGGAAATTCTATTGAATTATCTCAAGACCTTTAACAAGGCCACTCCTAATAGGGTAATTAAATCCTTTAATAGGGTCACACCTAACAATGTGTTTTGTAACCTTTAATAGGATTGGCTCCTAATAGGGCTCACTTCAAAAGAGTGAAAATAGTAACTAGTTGCAATTGGTAGTTTTTCCCAAAATAGGTTTCCATGTTAAATCCTAGTGTCAAATATGTTCATGCTATTTTATTTTATGTTTTTACAACTAAGTTAAAGTAAGGGTAATCACAATTAACATCTAAATTTTTCATGTTAAGCATTTGCTGAGCACATTTAGTAATTACCAAGTTACATCATTGTATGTATGTTTACTAAGCATCAACAATATTCAATTTTTAGATTATATTTTTGTACTGACATCTAAGAGATCTAGGATTTATTTAAGTAGTAATTGATTCACCCCTACCTTCTTAGTTACTCCTCTTATATTTACAAAAATTGGTATCAAAGCTTTTGGTGCTTATAGAGAAGGTTTCAAGGATAATTTTGCAGCATGGCAAGGACTCATGAGGTTACATTTGGCTACTATTAGTGATTCATGATGAAAATATCTTGATACTAAATACAAGACTCCCATTGGAACATTATTAGTTGAATAGATTACTAAAAAGAAGAATCATAACATCATGATGATTGATATTGCATCCACTCTTAGTTATGCTAAATTTGATGAAGTCAAAGACTGCAAGATAGATCATGAGATGTGGATCAAACTAAAAGACATATATGGAGGAGATGAAAATGTAAGAAGAGCCAAAGCTAAAAGTCTAAGAGATCATATTGATCAGATGAAAATGAGAGAAGATAAGAACATTACAAAATATGTTGAAAGGGTCAAAGCAAGTGTAAGTGCAATCAAAGCATCTAGAGGAGACATTGAAGAGAAAATAGTTGTAAGCAAGATACTTAGTACTCTTCTTCCTATTTATGCAATTAGAGTATCTACTATTCAAGAGATGAGATATGATCCAAATAATAAAATATCTTTGGATGCTCTAGTTGGAAGGTTGATAACTTTCAAGTTAGATAACTTTGATAACTATGTTCCTAGTTTAAAGGTTATTGAGTTTGCTTTTAAAGCTAAACTCTCGCTGAAATAAAAGGGTAAGAAATCAAAATCAAACCAATTAGAAAGTGAAGAAGAAGAAACAAAAGAAAGTTTAGACAATGATCTTAAACTTTTTGAAGCCCTACTTGCAAGAAATTATTCTAAAGGCAAAGTAAAGTATAAAGGTAAAGTTCCTTTGATATGCTTTGTTTGTCTAAAGAATAATTTTGACAGCTGAGTGTCAATACACTTAACCATTTTTCACTATAAGTGCCGAGTTATTCAAGTGTCAAGTTATTCAAGTGCCAAGTTATTCAAGTGCCGAGTGATATCAAGTGCCGAGTTATTCAAGTGCCAAGCGATATCAAGTGTCAAGTTATTCAAGTGCCGAGTTATTCAAGTGCCGAGTGTTATCAAGTGCCGAGTAACATAAGGTTCCAAGTGATATAGTTTTGTTTAGGTGCTGAGCTATCCAGGAAATAGCATGTGACGAGCATTAGTAATACTTTAGGAGTCGAGTAACTTAGGATAATAGCATAAGAGTTTGTAATTGCACAAACTATGATGTAAACCATTTTTGTAGCCGACATAAGGTAAATCTCGAATGATCCAAAGATAAGAACAAATATTTTACATTTCCTATGCAATCTGCATGTAGCCAATTGGAAAATTGAAAAGGCATGCAACCAATCAGCAAAAAGGGAAGTATTGAGCAAGAAATTGAGATTCAATGTGGATCGTAGATCCATATCTAACCCTAAATCCTCAAATGTCTTTATAAGGAAGATGAAATTTCATTGTAAAGAGATGCGAGCAGATATACAAGGGTGTATAAGGACATCTATTTTCAGAACAAGGGTTATCAGATCACAAAGGATCAAGATCAGAGAAAGCAGAACAAGTGCCTGCATTCAACAATCAAGGATTGCAAACTATCAGGTTTATAATACCTAATACTCTCTTACCATTGTATTAGAAAGAAAATCCTATGTAGATAGGTTGGCTTAATAGCTATTTGTAGATCCTTATCAAAAGCTGATTAAATCCTTTAACAGGGTAACACTTCATGTTAAGTATTTGTAAATCCTTTAACCAGGTCACTATTAACATAGTGTAAAGCCTTTAACAGGGTAGACCATCAAAAATGGTTGAACTATATTATTGCAGTGAATTTTTGTGGGTATCATCCCCACCCCAGTTTTACCTTCTTATTTCTTGAGGGTTTCTGGGTTACCAAATTCCAGTGTTATGTGTTGTTGATGCATGTTTTAGTTTCATATTTTCATGATGTATTTACATGCATGCAATTTACTTTCAGATAAAAGTTTTATAATATAAAGTATAATATTATACTTTATATTATAAAACTTTTATCTGAAAGTAAATTGCATGCATGTAAATACATCATGAAAATATGAAACTAAAACATGCATCAACAACACATAAAACTGGAATTTGGTAACCCAGAAACCCTCCAGAAATAAGAAGGTAAAACTGGGGTGGGGATGATACCCACAAAAATTCACTATAGTAATATAGTTCAACCACTTCTGATGGTCTGCCCTATTAAAGGCTTTACACTGTGTCATGTGTTATGTGTTGTTGATGCATGTTTTAGTTTCATATTTTCATGATGTATTTACATGCATGCAATTTACTTTCAGATAAAAGTTTTATAATATAAAGTATAATACTTCTAATTCACCCCCCCCTCTCATTAGTATTCTTTCCATATTTGAATATTCCAACATGCTTTTCTTGCAAAGAAGTTGGCCACATTGCTGCAAGGTGTCCAAATAAAGAGATCAAAGATGAAAATAAAAGAAATAAGCACAAAGGAAAGAAGGATTTCAAGAACTGCAAGAACTATAAGGAAAAAGGTAACAAATCTTGTTTTATAGCTAAAGATTCTGATAACAGTAAAGATGAAATGGTATATATTGTTGTAAGAGATGAATCTGATGATGAGGGAGATAAGATGGCACTTATCTCTCATATTAGAAAAAATGATATATGGATTATTGATAGTGGATGTTCACATCATATGAATGGAGATAAAACAAAATTTGAGCACATGGAATATTATAATAGAGGTAGTGTGAGATTTGGAAACAATGAACCTTGTAACATAAAAGAAAAAGGGTGTATTTCATTAACTAAAGAACTTGTATGTGATAATGCTTATTGTTGAAGGACTAAAGAATAATCTACTAAGTGTGGCACAATTGAATAACATTGGATTCAAGGTAGAATTCATGAATGGATAGGCCAAACTACTAGATGGAAGAGGAAACCTGGTTGGATCTAGCAAGCAAACAAAAGGTAATCTATCATATCTTGATCTTAGTGATTGTTCATGTTTTATTGCTCAAGTAGAAGATAGTTGGTTATGACACAAAAGGCTATGTCATGTAAACTTTGATAATCTTGTTAAAATAAGAAAACATAGAAGAGTAAGAGGTATTTCTAGTTCGAAGAAGCTTGATATGGGTTTATGCAAGAATTGCCAAATTGGTAAGATGGGAAAGACTAGTTTCAAAAGCCAAAACTATTAGTCAAAAGATGTCTTAGAAATTGTTCAAATAGACTTATGTGGACCTATTGGAATAGAGAGTGACAATGGAGAAAATTTTTTCATTCTTTTTGTTGATGACTATTCTAGAATGATGACTGTAATGTATCTAAAAGAAAAATTAGAAGCTTTTCAAAAGTTCAAGTGGTACCTCACAAGACTAGAAAAAGAGACTGGAAAGAGGTTGAAATGTTTAAGATTAGAAAAAGGTGGTGAATTCATCTCTAATGAATTCAATAATTTCTCCATTGAAAGAGGAATTAAAAGACAAGTATTAGCCCCTAGTACACCGCAACAGAATGGTATAGCTGAAAGAAGAAATAGATCTATCATACATTGTGTAAGAACCCTGATGATTGAAAAGAACGTTGCTCTCACATACTGGAAGGAAGCTATTAGCACTATAGTTCATACCTTGAACAGAGTATAGTTGAAGAAAGATTGAAAAAAAAGTCCTTATCAACTATGGTATCGCTACAAACCTAATGTAAGTTGAAATAATCTAGAAAAGAAAAATTTGATGTAAAAGGTGATGAAGGCATATTTCTAGGATAATCCTACAGAAGTAAAGCATAATTTTTTTGAATTTTTCTACTCATAAAATCATAGAAAGTACACATGTTAGAATTGATGAGTTTGTAAAAAGAGTGAAGAAGAAAGTAGCAAGGAACTAGAGGATTATAGAAGATTTGTTTACTATGAATCTAATACCTTTCCAAACTGATTTGGAAGAAAGGATGCTTCATCTCCTGAGTCCCAAAAATCTACAACAGTTACCGAGTTGTAGACATTGCAACCCAAGTCATAGTTAGAGGCTACTGAGCTAGTTCAAACCAAGTCTGATGGACCTGAGTCATAGATAGTGGAACCCGAGCTTGATACTAAAGTTCATGATGAAGACAGTGAAACTCATTCAAAGTGCAAAGAGCCTGTGTTAGCAAGATATGTTAGAAGGCATCATGCACCTGATTAGATCATTGGATAAAAATTAGATGGAACAATGACAAGAAGAAAATTAAAACGTACATGTTTACTTGTTGAATTTTAACCTAGAAATGTTAAAGATTCTTTGGATAATGAAAGTTGGATTGAAGTAATGAATAAGGAGATAGATCAGATAGAAAAGAACAAAACTTGGACTCTTGTTCCTAGACCCAAAGATGTTTAAATATAATTGGCACAAAGTGGGTATTTAGAAATAAGCTGAATGAAGATGGAAAAGTTTCAAGAAATAAGGCAAGACTAGTATGTAAAGGTTATTCTCAAGAAGAAAGTATTGATCATGGTGAGACTTTTTCTCATGTAGCAAGACTAGATGATGTTAGAATTTTACTAGCATATATAGCACATAGAGGATTTAAAGTATATCAAATGAATGTTAAATCTACATTCTTGAATGAAATTCTTGATGAGAAAGTCTACATTGAACAACCAAAAGGTTTTGTAAATCCTAGCAAAAGAGACATGGTTTGAAAATTACACAAAGCATTATATGGTCTCAAGAAAGCCCCCAAAGCTTGGTATGAAAAACTTCACAATTACTTGGTACAGATTGGCTTTCAAAGAACAAATGATAATGATAGTCTATATATCAAAGAAGGACCAGACAAGAAGATTGTGCTGGCATAAATATTTGTTAATGATACTTTATTCATAGGAAATGATGATTTGTGAAAAGTATTTTAAGAAGAAATGAGTAAAGAATTTGAGTTTCCATGTTTGGTGAGATAAAATTCTTTGTTGGGTTGCAGATACAACAGAACAAAAATGGTATCTACATCACTCAATCTAAGTATATCAAGGAGATACTAAAGAAGTTTGGAATGGAAGATTAAAGACTAGTTGTAACCCCTATGTCTACTAGAAATAAGATTTCTAAGAATGATGATTCCAAAGAAGTAGATCAGACCACGTACAGATCAATGATTGGAAAATTGCAGTATCTAGTACATACAAGGTTTGATATTGCTCTAGCAGTTGGAATGGTGGCAAGATTCTTAGTAAATCCTAGAGAAAATCACACGATGGGAATCAAGAGAATCATGAGATATCCAAAAGCTACTGAAGACTATGGCTTATGGTACAAACTTGGAGGCAATTTAAACTTGAAAGTATTTACTGATACTAATTGGATAGGAAGTCTTAATGATAGGAAAAGCAGTAGTGGTGGAGCATTCTTTCTTGGTAGAAGACTAGTGTCTTGGACAAGCAAGAAAAAAAATTGTATCTCTCAATCCACATCAAAGGTAGAATATGTTGTAGTAGCAGTTAATTGTGCTAACATTGTTTGGTTCAAACAATTGTTCGAAGGAATGAAGATCGAGATCAACGATCCAATAGTTATATATTGTGATAACACAATTGCAATCAATATATCAAAGAATCTAGTGATGCATACCAAAACAAAGCGGATGCATGATGCTCTTGCATTAGAGGAGCATCTTGCATGGGAAAATTAAATTATTAGAAAAAAAAAAAGGAAAAAAAAACGGGGGGGAAAAAAAGAAAAAAAATTTGTGAAGGAGAGAGAAAAGTGACGAAAATAGAAGGAAAAATAATTTAAAAAATTGAAAATAGGAAAAAAAGGAGAAAAGAGGAATTTCTATTTTCAATGTGCATAAGTGGCGTGAATAAAAAGAAAAGAAAAAAGTTGTCATTCCATTAATCGAGGTGTGTAGGTGGCATCTTAGAAGTTTGTGGAAAGATCCTTAAATCATGTATTTAATATTTGTTGGGTGCTTAGTTGTATTTGGGTGGGAATTTAATATTTATTTAAAGGTAGTTGTATTTACCTTTTATCCCACATTGATTGTGTTTGTAATCTCTTGGATTAGAAGTGCCTATTTAAGCAAGGCTTATTATCATTTGTAATCAAGTTCAAGAAATGGAAGCTCTTCTAAAGGACGTTCGAGAAATAGAAGTTCTTGAATTGTAAGCTCTTCAAATGTAATCTCTTCTAATGAATTTTCAAGTATTAATGGAAGCTTTATGAAGCATTTTTGTTATCTCTCTATCTCCATATTGTTGTGATCTTGGTTGTGGTTTTGGTACGGGTGGTGTGGCCCTTTATCAAAAGTACATTGCTATAAAATATCACTTCTTAAGAGAATTGGTGCAGGATAAAGAAGTAAGATTGGAATATGTAAATACAAAAGAATAGATTTCATACATATTCACCAAGCCATTACCTAAGAATGCATTTCTGTATCTAAGAGGTAAGCTAGGTGTCATTCCCCTATCTGAAGCTCACTAAATAAAGCTTAGTGATACATCAACAAGAGCTAAGTTGAATATCAATCAGTTGGTGCAAAATTATCAAAAGCATATTGCAAATGAATAATATAATATTTTTAATAATTAATTATTTTCTAAAATATAATTTTTAAAAATTTTTAATTTAAAAAATTACTAGTTGTTATATATTATTTTGGTTGTGTAATAATAAATCTTTAAATATATGTGATTCTTAGTAGTTTATTATTTTAAATGTATACACATTTTTATTCATCAATATTTTTGAGAATAATCCATCAGTGTTTTCTAGAACTCCTATTTTAGCTTGCCTCTTTACTACTTCTCTTCAATGTTTATAGTGCTAAATTTTGAGTATATTGTTGTAGTCTTATAGATGTAACCTAATTTTGTCACATCATAACCTTTATGTGAAATTTTTTATTGTTGGAAACCTACAAATAAATAGGTCATCTTTGTATGTGAAAGAACTATATTAAGTTTTCATAATAATTTCCAAGAGATTCTTGTGGGAGGTGAAATCGATACCACTTTACCATTTATAGAAATCATCAACCCCAATGACGTCCACCAAAGGGACCATTTCATCTCTTCCTTTCCTTGTATATCTCCTCATTCCAAAATTGTGCTCCTCATATATCTATTTGTTGTATTCTTAAATACTCTAAAAGATGTGCACCTAATCTGACTACATGATAACATTTGTATGAGACTGAATTGAAAAATTACAAAAAAAAGAATCATATGAGATACTCCCTTGATTCCTTCTAATTGTAATCTATTTTGTATTCCCCTTGCTTTATGTCCTCTCTATCAAAAAAGGGTTTAGTGATGAAATAAAATCATCTATTATAAATTTTCTCCTAGTATATTTTTCTCTTAAACTTGGTGCATCTTCCTATATCCCCCCTCATTTGTATTAGGATCTAAGCATGTTATATTTTTCTCTTAAACTTGTATCTTTTTATATTCCAACTATTAATATATTTATCTAATTCTACCATGTAATTTATTATTTATTATTTGATTAATGAAATAAATTTATTATTCATTTTATTGTTGAAATGTTATTAGTTGAATTTATAATTTTTATTATATAAATTTTTAAATCCTTTAATCAAGGTGACATTATAATGGAATTTTTTTTGTCCTCTAACAAGGACACTCCTAATAGGGTGATTAAATCCTTTAATAAGGTCACACCTAATAGTGTGTTTTGTAACCTTTAATAGGGTTGGTTCTTAATAGAGCTCACATAAGAAGAGTGAGAAGTGATAGCATGTTATTAGTGGTTTTTTCCAAAATGGGTTTCCACATTAAATCTTGGCATCAAACATTGTGTGGATGTTTGTTATGTGTTTATGCTACTTATCATTTTAAGTTTAAGGTTATTATTGACTATGATAAATTCATGCAAGTTAGTACAGATGAAACATAGAGCTAAATGGAATGAATAAGTTAAATTATAGTGAACACTTTTAGTTAGTGTGTTATTGGGTTAAGTGTGTTGAAGTTTCAAGTATTTTATTTGTGCATCTAGACTCGGGGATAATTGATTCACCCTGTTGGAATGTTCCAAATGGGAAGAGTACTTCTGAGAGGAGGGGGGGGATGGGGTGATGAATTAGAAGTACACAATTTTTATCCTTTCAAACCCTTAATAACATATAACTGAAAAACATTTTGCATGCATGTAAACATATAAACAAACATGAAAAGAAAACATGCATCAACACATAACACAAAGATTTGGTAACCCAAAAATCCTCCAGGAATAAGAAGGTAAAACTGGGGTGGGGATGACACCCACAAAAATCACCGCAACAATGAGTTCAACTGCTTTTGATGGGTTTCCCTGTTAAAGGCTTTACATTGTGTCAATAGTGACCTGGTTAAAGGATTTACAAACACTTACATGAAGTGTCACCCTATTAAGGATTTACACAAAGCTGGTAAACCCACCTAATACATAGGATTTTCTTGACCTTTTCCAAAGGCTCTCCTCTTAGCTGTTAAGCTAACCTATCACCATAGGATTTTAAACTCTAATACAATTATGAGAGAGTATTAGAACTTTTAACTTGATTGAATACGATCTCAAATTTTTGAGTTCAGGCACTTGATCTACTTGTCCTCTTCTGATCCTTGCTCGATCTGATCTCTGAATATGTCCTCTATTCTATTCTGATCAACTAGATGTATAAATGCTATCCTTACCACTAAGTCTTTTTCTCTTCACATTGAAATTTCCCTATAATCTCCCCCTTATAATATTTTCTTCCACTACACACAATGGTGCATTCGTTCTCCATATAAAGAGTGCAAAGACTTAGGGTTAGGTATGGATCTACGATCCATATTGAATCTCAAATTCTCACTCATTTTTTTTATTGGTTGCATGCCTTCGCCATTTTTCTAATTGGTTGCATGTAGATTGCATAGGGAATGTGAATGATTCGTCCTTATCCTTTTTCTTATTCAAAATTTCTCTAAATCAGCTCCAAAAATGGGTTACATCTTAGTTTGTGCAAATACAAACTCTTATGCTGATCCTACATTGCTCGGCAAATGAACTATTACTGATGCTTGACACATACTATTTTTGGATTTCTCAGCATCAACTATGTTTTTTGGGTTTTTCGACACCTGTTATATCGTGTATTGCTCAACATATGTTGTCCTTAATTTCTTGGCATCTGAATGATTCTGTTACTTGACACATGAACAATTCTAGATCACTCAACACATACTATATTGTGATTTGCTCAGCACTAACTGTGACTTGCAACCTATTGAAATTTTGGCTCGACATCTATTTTGTACTTGGCATACATAGTAAAAATGGTTAAGTGTGTTGACACTCATTTTTCAATACTATTTATTTGACCAATAATCTCTGCCTTTGAAATGAGTGTCAAAAACACTTAACTAAGCATTAGTGATCCTATCCTTATTGAGTACATTCTTCACTTACTCAACTTACATACAAAATTTCAAAATTTGTGAGTAGCAATATACCTTATGACTCCCCCTAAGTTGATTATGCCTTTGAAATTGAAATTTTGTGCCTGATCCTCCCTATCCTTTGACCTATTTCTGCATTCTGAGCTTGAATGTTGTATTTGATTTGTGTGATGTCCCTATATTCCATGTGATTACCAAAATTTTACATCTCTTCTTCCCTCCTTTATTCCTTGTCTCCCCCCTTTTTGGCTAATTACAATCATTCCACTTTATTCTACAAATGAATGAAAGAATGGAGTGAAAGAATGTAATCAAAATGATCAAAATTTGTCAAAATGCGATAATTACCCTTAGTATCTACATATCTCCTCCTTTACTTATTACTCCCCCTATAATATATATCTCCCCCTTTTTGACACTAATGTCAAATGTTTCTATGGAGTAATACCATGTTTAGCCAAAAATGAGCTGTTAACCTCTAGGAGTATGTTTAGAGCTACATCCCAGTTGTTTAATGCAATATCCAATGACTTGTGTTGGATTGCAAGCTTTTCTACTAGGTCTATAAGTCCTTCATGTGTAGAAAGATAGGGATCTTTCTTTAGGACTGTCTCTGCAAACATTTTCTCCTTGTGAAGTACTTCCAAGTGAGGGGTGATAGTGGATTGAATTTACATTAGCTTGGCTTTTATGTTAGCCTCCTCTGCTATTAATACATCTAGTTCCCTTTGAGTGTGAAGCATCTAAGCAAAATTCTTCTTACTTGTAGCTGGATTGGTAGGAAGTTGCATGCTATAAATCTTTAGATTTCTTTCCAATCTCAATATCTTTTGGCCAATTTCTTGTGTGAAATTGAAAAAATCACACTTTTTGTAAAGGGAGAATACATTCCCAAGTACAAATTTGACTCTAGCTAATTTCTTAGCTAGGTCAACTTGTCACAAAATGATATCATTTGATATCTTCTTATTGACCTTACCTTGGAATTTCTTCTCTGATCATTCAATTAGTTTGGCGTTGGTGTCATGGTCCTCATTTGTTACTTAAACAACTATGTCTAATAGTTGCTCTATAATTGGCCTTGACTCATCTAGGGATTATAGGCTTAAGGCATCCATGAATATGTCCTTGATTTCATTTAATGCTTGCCCATATTTGTTATCTTTTCTAAGTGCCTCTTGTCTCCTTCTTCTATCCAATGCACTTTGTATTTCATTCATCTTTTCTTCTGTGAGAGTGTTGGATTCACAATAGGGTATCTTTATTTCTTCATCATGCTCAAGAATTCCATAATGAAGTGTCCTAGTTACCCTAGTTGAGCTTGAGCCTGATGTTCTAATTTGCAATTCTAATGTTCCAGTGTTCAACTGCTGAAAAGTTTTTGTAGGAGTACTTGTTTTGGGTTGTTCAACCAAAGTTTGTATTGCAAATTCCTCCTTATCTTTTGTCTCTTCTTTCTCTTTAGTTTGTTTCTCTTCTCCTATCATTCTGCCTGGGGGTGTACCTGATGATTGTATAGATTTTTCTTTACCATCTCCTACTGCTACACTTGACTCCCGAAGTGCTTGTGTGATTTCTTTTAGTGGAGATGGAGGTGGAAGGAGTACAAGTCCAATAGATTGTGTCATCATAGATGGTTCTTTTATTTTCACCTTGACTTCCTTTAATTTCAATACTGCCTATTGCAATTCATCGACACTAACTAGTATTGGGCTTGAACATAGTCTAGCTACTTGTGTTGATTGGTCAAGGATCTTTTCTAGATCCTCTGTAGTTAATGGATTGATGTTTTGACCAAAAGTGTCAATAACATCCTTTATCTTGATTTTCTCTACAAGTGTGATGGTAGAATGAGGAGGGCTAGGAGGTGGCAGTTGTGTGTCCTGCACACTCTTTTCTTATTGTTCATCTGTCCCCTTTTCTTCTTCTTTACTCATTTCCTCCTCCTTTTCTTCTTCATCCTTCTTTTCTTCCTCCACTTTCTTCTCTTCTAGCTTCTTTTCCTCTACTTTCTTTCTTCTTGCTTATTTTATTTGCTTTTTTTAAAGCATTTTCTTATGCCTTGTATTCTTCATCAAATACATCATCAATTTTCTTGTAAACACTCTTCCATACTTTTGTGGTTTTGCTCACAACATCTTCAATTTTATTTTTGTAAAATTCTAAATGCCCTGTATTTGGGAGTAAATCTACTATTGTGCCTTTTGACTAAATTTTTTATTTGACTTTTAGTCAAATTAGGCAACATCCTTGCTAAGGTAGAATCCCTTATTTCCTTCTCAGTTTGTAGAAAAAAATTCCATTTATCCTCTACAATCTTATATAATTCCTTTGGCAATGAGCTATACAATTCAAGAGGTGTATGTTTATATTCTGCCATCATACTATAGACAAATTTCTCTATTTTATTCTACTCATCCTTTATGAGCTTATTAAGATCTACATTCTTCAAGTCATTCATGTCACCATTCCTAATCTTAGCACATAATTTGTCAATAGAGGACTTAGGTGAATGACTTACCACTTTAAACTGATTGTGGTCTTCTGATTCTGTCCTTTCTTCATCTAAATCAGGTTGAGCCAAAAACTTTCTTTTTTTCTTTGGCTCTTCTTCAGTATTCTTAGTGGATTCCTTCCTCTTTGTTGCCTCTTCCTTTTCCTTTTGTGTAGTAGCTCTAGTAGTAGGCTTCTTATGTGTAAGCTTTTCCACTTTCTTTGGCTTGGGCTAAGGAGCAGGTGGTGCTTTTGCTTTTCTTTTGGTGACATTAGTTTGGATGGACGTTTCCTTGGCACTCTCATACTTATCTTCACCTAGGCCTTGAGTTAGTTAATTGAAGTGGCTCTTGCTCTAGCTCATCCTCATATTTCTCATTTTCATCCTCTTCTTCATCATCACTTATTTTGTCTGCTTCTTCTGCAGCACCTATCTCTCCAATATCTACCCCGAATTTCTTCTTAAGTTTCTTTACAATTTTATCCTTCTTGACTACATTGTTGTCTTGAGGTCTATAATCACCCTTGATTTGACAACATCATATGTCCCAAAGTGCTTTGCAGTTTTATTAGTTTCCTCTACAAGCAATGCTGTAATAACTGCTGAAGCCTAATCCACATCAAGTTCATAACCCAGTGGTATGAGCCATTTGACTCTAGGGATGACTTCTTGTATGTAAGTATAATCAATATCCACTAGAAAACAAATGTCTTTTTCATGTTGCTCCACCAATGAGATTGGAATTCTCATTTTCTGTTTCATGGATTATATGAAGTCCTCAAAATAACTAGTCATTTGGGCATCAAAGTTTTCACCCATTTTAACAATGAATCCATTTATTTGGTCAACAATAGTCTTATTTGGATCCCATTTCACCTTCCCTATTGAGGGGTATTCTTTCATAATGTAGAAAAATAGGCATATCAAAACTAAGCCAAATTTGCATTGAGCTCGTTTTGATTTCCTTATGGCTCCCAAGTTTTAATTGATTTGCTGCATCATCAACTCTGCAAGATCATAAGTATGATCCTTTTCACTAGCTTGTAAGCAAAATCCACTATTATGCAGGGTACACTGTTTAACCTGCTGGATTGGTAAAATCTATGAGATATAATCCTTATAGAAAAATCTAGTAGGGGGTCTTTGATGGTGTCAATTGTCACACCCTTGTTGTTCCACTTGGCACCAGTGTTTTTCTCAATTGCCTCCCTCTTATCACTCCTTAGTGTCTTGGGCTGATTTAGGGTTGGAATACCAGTAACCCTATGTACAATATTCTTTGTGAACTTTATTGGCCCTATTTCTAACCAAAAAGCTCCATCATAGATTCTACTCAACACAATGCGTATGCATTCCATTTTATAGAAAATAGGGAAAACTAGGGTTTTGGTTAAACCCTTCTTCTCAACTAGGAAGAATTTATCTTTAAGTTTCCCATTTTCATAGAGTTGATCAAATGCATTGAAAATATCTAAATCTCCTATTGCTCCTATCTTACAACTGTAGCATTTTCGTACATCCTAAACCATTACTACTTTATCAGGAATCACAAATCGGTCACTAGTAGGATCATTTCTATAGGAAACCTCTAGGATTGGCTTGAACTCAGGTTCTTTAACTTCATTGCTAACTAATTGAATTTCCAAATCTTCCTTTCCCTTTTTAGACTTGGAACCAGATGCCATTTCTAACTAAACTAGGGTTTACTATTTAAACAAACTTTTCAAACTATGTAACTCGACACTTGAATGAAATACCTAGTAAATTGATGAAATAGAGTTGGGTTTCTATTGAATCACTGTAAATCACCTTTTGATTGTTGTGAAATTTCTCAATCGCTCTGCTTGTCTTTTCTCTTTGTTCGAATGATAAAAAAATGATCAATTTTCACTTTTATTAGGCTTGAAACCTAGTATTTATTGCATTCGTGCTTTACAACTGTCACTAAGCTTCCAAAGGATTTTCCCACTTGACATCAATTCTATTTTGTTCACTCGATAGTTAATATCTCATTTCACTTGGCATCTACTGATCTTGTTAATTTCTCGATAGCCATTATCAAGTCTTACTCGATAGCTACTAGATTGTTCAACTCGACATGTACTAGAGTTTTACTAGGAAACCAAAGGTAGCTTGGCATTATCTTCCAAATTTTATCCTGACATCTTAATTTATGCTAATCTCTTCTTTGTAGTGCTCCTATGTTCTTTTGGGCTAATGTATGATACATTTTTATATGTATTAGCCCCATGTGCCTTTCTAATGCTTAATTTGATGAGGTGTGATCAGTTGACCTCTTGGATGAAGTGATCTCTCTATTTGATGTGATACATTCACCTTTCTTCTGCCATGTCTTCTTCATATCATCCTTGATGTGTTCCATGTTAACTTTTTCTTTGCCCTTGTTACCTTCAGTCTTGGGTGCTTTGACCTTTGTTGGATAGTTCCTGCTGACATGTCGAGTCTTCAAGCAACTGAAACAAGTAGTTTGGTTCAAGCATTTTTTGTAGTTCCCCTTGAAGTGTGTTCTTATGAAATTTTGAGGTACATGACCATATTCCTAATAGTAGTGATAACTTTTCCTTGTATTGTAGTCCTAATTGTAGTGACATGCATGATTGATTCCTCTTGCAAGCTGATTAGGTGCCCACATAGGCTTTAATTTGCATTCAAATGCTCTATGTCCATAATTTTGCAGTTGTAGCAATGACCATAAAATCTTGGTGTCCTCATGGCCTTGGTTTTGTAGGCTTGTGTTAAATTTCCTTTCTTTTTACACTTGTGACAGAAATTTGCATTTGTAGGCTTATCATGCTGATGACTATTCTTGCTTCTGCACACATTAGAGGTACGCACTTTTTTTACCACAGGAATGACAAGTAGGTTTAGTGTTCTTACTTTTGTTGCTTCTTTCTTCTACAACTTTGGATGATTCTCCTTGTTTAGTGCTGATGTAGCCAAGTCTTGTAGTGTCATTACTAGCACTTGGTGATTTCAACAATTGCTCAAAGTACTTGATGGCCTCATTGGGTTTTTTGTAACTTTCTGCTATTTAGTTTTCTCTCTTCAATTGATTCTACAATTGTTCATTTTGTATCTTCAAGATGGAGATCTCAATATCCTTTATGTTTTGCTCATGATGAGCATTCATCATTTGGCTTAAGGTGTCTAACTGCATGTTTGAAATCTTTTCAAATTCAATTGTCTTCTCTTCCAGCCTATTGATGAGATTTCTCTTGTCATTTTCTACTATGGCCTTGTCTTCAATAGCTCTTTTCTTTTGTTTAGTCACTTCACAAAGAATTATGGCTTGTGATTCTTGTTCAAGCTTGAGTAATCTGATTTCTTCAGCTTGTGTTCTATTTTACTCCATTAATTCTACTATTGCTGCATCAAATTCCTTGGAATATCCATTGGAAAACACTTGTGAGGTGTCAATATCCTTGTAGTGTATGTCATTTTCAGATATGGGTGTCTCCTTTCTTCTTTTCAAATATTTTCTTAGTTCTTCCCTCGCTTCCTCTACTTTGTGTAGAGCTAGTTGCACATCAATCACCTAATTATCAATGATCTTCCCAAGTTTGAAAACTTCCATCTTCTGATCTTTTTCTCCAAGCTGTTAGGCTTCTTCTTGAGAGAATGGAGCGTTGATACCAATTTTTGGAATGTTCCAAATGGGAAGAGCACTTCTTGTGGGGGAGGGGGGCGGAGGGGGAGTGAATTAGAAGTACACAATTTTTATTCTTTCAAACCCTTAATAACATATAATTGAAAAATAATTTTCATGCATGTAAACATATAAACAAACATGAAATAAAAACATGCATCAACACATAACACAAAGATTTGGTAACCTAGAAACCCTCTAGGAATAAGAACATAAAATTGAGGTGGGGATGACACCCACAAAAATCACTGCAGCAATGAGTTCAACCAATTCTGATAGTTTGCCCTGTTAAAGGCCTACCCTATTAAAGGCTTTACATTATGTCAATAGTGACCTAGTTAAAGGATTTACAAACACTTACATGAACTGTCACCCTGTTAAAGGATTTACACAAGGCTATTAAACCCACCTAATACATAGGATTTTCTTGACCTTTTCCAAAGGCTCTCCTCCTAGCTATTAAGCTAACTTATCACCATAGGATTTCAAACTCTAATACAATTGTGAAAGAGTATTAGAAATTTTAACTTGATTGAATACAATCTCAAATTGTTGGGTTCAGGCACTTGATCTGCTCGTCCTCTTCTAATCCTTGCTTGATCTAATCTATGAATATGTCCCTTGTTCTATTTTGATCAACTGGATGTATAAATGTTGTCCTTACAACTAAGTCTTTTTCTCTTCACACTTAAATTTTGCTATAATCTCCCCCTTATACTATTTTCTTCCACTACACACAATGGTGCATTCATTCTCCTTATAAAGAGTTTGATATATCCAAGCCCTTATCATGTTTCTTGGATTCAAGATGAACATAAACTGCTAGTAAGTAAACAATGCTTTGTGAAATTTAAATTTGGGAATTACTATGATGAAGTCTTGTGTGATATTATGGCTATGGATTATTGTCACATTTTTTTTGGTAGACCTTCGAAATATGATAGACAAAAATTGCATGATGGTAGATTGAATCAATATACTATTTGGGAAAATGGGAAGTAGATTTTGTTACCTTTGATTGAGAAACTTGATGAGAAACATTGTACTACTATAATAAGAGTATGTTTGGTGAGTAGAAATGGTTTTTTTAAAGATATAAAGGAATAGAACATATGCCTTGCCTTGATTCCCAGGAAGACTAAAAAATAAAATGAACTTTGGCATGCACTTGGGATAAAAGTTTTGTTGGATGAATTTCAACATTTTATTTCTAAGGATGTACTTGATGGATTGCCTCATGTGAGAAGTTTTAGTCAATGTATTGATTTGATACATGGAGCTATCTTTCCAAATAAAGCATTGCATAGACTAACCCTTACAAAGAATGTCAAATTGAATAGACAAGCACAACAATTTCTTGAGAGAGATTTGATAACAGAAATTTTGATTCCATTCATAGTACCAATTATGTTGGCACCTAAATAGAATGGAGAATGTGCACTAATTCCATATCTATAAACAATATTATAGTAAATTATAGGTTTTCTTTAAACAACCCAGTACAAATCCCATCACCATCACATACAAAACCTTGGGAAATTTCAACTACACATTCTTTTCCATGCCTTCTCCCTACTCCCCCATTGTAGGCAAGGACTCAAGCTTCTCATGAAGCACTTTATTTTTAAAGTTTCTCTCTAAATAACAATTTTTATATATAGAAAAAGTATTCTATCTTTTTATTATAGTAATCTTAGTTTCAATGAAATATTGCATCATGTCACTTAATAGTTAGTATAGTGGTTGTTAGATTCAAGGTTGACTATACGTTAAAAATACTTTTTAATAACACATTTAATCTTTATGTTAATTGTGTTTACATAATGTGAATTTGATGTAAATTTATAGATGTAACATCTCAATGTCATTGCTTGATATGTAATAGTTTTTTTAATTTAGTCACTTGGGTTCTCCATAATCTAGAAGAAAAATATAAATGAAAAATCAACAATTTAAGTATCATGAAAATACATGAACATTATAGAAAAACATAGTTGTATAAAGTTTGTGAGGTAAACATAGTTAGAAAATTTTAGAACTAATAAATTGATTAAGCATCCACATCAAAAGATATAAACTATATGGAGGAGCTTATAAGTTTCCATGTCCTCTTATTAATGATATAAAAAATAGAGAGATTCTATACACTCATTATAGTGTAGTAAAAGGCTTATCAACTATATATAAAAAAATAGCATGGCTAACATTATTTTAATGTAAAAATTTCTATCATGGAATCATAAGAAAACTTACAAATATAATTCTCCACTTCATTAAATTTCTATTGTGTTTAAATTTTAAATTTTAACCAAAAAACAATCTTGTATCATCATTGTTTCATACAAAGTATTCTAACTCCACTTAACTCCATTTAAGTTATACTTCACCTTACCTTCATTTAAAATTATTGTACACACTATTGGCATTGCCCTTTTTGTTATTTCCCTTTTGGATTTCTTCAAACAAATTGTGCAAATATTTCAAACCCTCATTGAGATTATTAATTTCCTTAACCATCCATTTTTCAAATTTAAAACATTAATTATACATGGCCTTTGCTGTTTGGAATATATTCATTAGACCCTCTAGAATGACATTAATCTCTTCACTATTCCAATTAGAATTGATGTTATAGTTCATTGTATCTCCAAAGGCCTCCTTGTGAACAAAGGTCTCCTCTTTCTTGTTGATATCATCTTGAAAAATAGGATCCTTAGAAGAGTTATGGTCATCCTGATTGCCATAATTTAGGGTCATGTCAATTCTATTAGTCTTATCTATATTCCTAGTTTCTTCTATAGCCCTAGTTTCTTATATTTCATTAAGGATAGCCACCACCTCATGTTCATGTCCAATGTTAACATTGGTCTCCTCATTTTCAATGACACCCTCTTTAGTAGAACCCCCTTTCCCCAAAGAATCATTATTCTCTTAAACCTCATCTAAGTTTCCCTCACTATCATCTTCTTCATCTTCCTCACATTCCCTTCTTTCTCATTATTTTCCTCTTCCTCTGAATCTTATTCCTCTACCAAGTATGCAAAATCCTCAGTTGTGTGACTATTGTTTTTTTCCTTAGAATTATATTCATTACATTTTTTGTTGTTTCCCTTATTATCTTCATAATCTAAACAAGTCTCATCCGAAGAATCCTTTGAAGCCTCCTTATTAATTTTTCCCCTAGTTGATTTCTCTCCCTAAGCATTTTTTGTCTTCTTTTGAATGATTTCCATTTCTTTAGCCTATTCTTTTGGCCCAAGATTCTTACCCACTTTATGCTTTTAACAATACTTAGAAATTAATTTAATCATACCCTCATGGAGAATAGGGTTGGCTAGATACTGCAATGCTTGATCAAACCATTAACCAAAGAATTTTGCAAATAATGGGGAAAATAAATACACTTATCATGTTTGAAATAGTTTAAGAACATAAAATAGTAATTCTAACTCTAGTAAATCTGTCATCTAAAGTAATGTATTCCATAATAGACTTCAAAACATTTCTCTATTTTTTCTTGATCTAGGTGATCTAAAAAAAGCTAACATTCTTCTTAACAAGTCTAGATCTTTCTTTATCATTCTTCATAAATCATTTCACAACTTCTTTAGCATATTGAATATCTTTGAAGAAATTATTACCTTCATTCAACATACCAATGAAATTACAAATTAGGGCCATGAAAAACTCAACCTTTCAATTATGTAGGATGACTTTACCTTTGTTCCAAGTTTCCACAAATTTCAAAGAGATATCTTCAACAACACCCTCAAGTTTCTCAAGAAGATTGGAAAATATGCCAACCTAAAGAATTTTCTCAGTTAAATTATTTATGTTCTTCCATTAACACACCTTTGGTTCCACATAGTTCAAATTGCCCCCTATTTTCATAGTCCTTACGTACTTAGTAGTCTTCACTATTAAATGTTTAGTCTTTATAGCTAGGATAATGCACAAGGCATTAGAAATAAAATACTCATAATCATGAGAAAAAATAATATCTTTCTCTTAGTACTATTAGTACTCAAATCATAATGTGTATTCATCACCATCACAATTAATTATGACCCCAATGTTTTCCTTATTTAAGATATTAATCAATTCCATGTGCATATTGATATTACCATCCCAAGTAATGATTTCATTATTTGAAGTTCCCACATTTGCCAAAAAAATCAATTGCCATATTGGTTTCTCTAGAATCATGAGTAATATGGGTAAGTGCACCAAGTTGTGGTGCCAAAAGGGGGGTATAAGTGGACACCTTTTTCCTGAAATCTAAAAATTTTGAACTTCAACAAGAATTTGAAGATAGTTATGCTAAATTTTTTAAGATATGACAAAAAAAAAGTCGTAGTCCTTTGAATCTAGTTTCTAAACTACTAATTTTTGTTCAAAATGGTTTAGTTTTAGGTCCTCAAACAAGGGGGCCACAAAAAGTGGTACTGTTTATTCCAAAAAAACATAACACAGTACAAAGTGTGGCCCCCCTAAAATTTTAACTTTTTTTTTGAAATTCTTTAATCACTCTGGTCAAAAGTTACTTAACACTATGTAGTTTATCCAAGATTTTTTGGGTAATTTTATAATGTGTATTTTTTTTTAATGAATTTTTAAACTAGAAACATCCCAAAAATGTGAAATATCTGTGTGCTCCCCCTAGAAATTAATTGAAAACTAATATAAAATCAAAACTTATTTCTTTCAAAGTGTGTAGAATGGAGTCTAGTTTCTAAAAAAGTAAGTTGTTGCAAAATTCGATCAAAGAGCTCAAATCTATAGACCAATTAGTACATAGTGGTTTTTGACAAAAGATGAACACACATTCAAAAGAAATTATAGATGAAAGGTTTGAAATAGTTTAAATGAAAAATAAATCATATGGTTAGATAGTTAACATAGGGATCTATAATGCTATGTAACCTGATCTTATTGATACCCAACCACGAGGAATCTTGAAGGGGAGCACACAAGAAAAAGCAATTATTTTTGGTATGTTTGTTGGAAAACATGTCTCAAACTTTTTTATAAACTCCAAACCTGTGGGTTGGATCTCCAAGGCAAAACCAAGCCTTAGGCTTGGGTTTAATGCAAAGCTTTCAATAGTGAAGCACACATGTGCTATTTAACTTTGTGCTGAGTATAGTGCGTATGCACTATAGGGTGCACACAATATTAACACCTAAATTACAAAATAGAACTAGGTGTTGGGGGGAGGGAATACCTATGTGTGTGTGTGAGAAAGATAGAGAGAAAGTAGGGGATGGGAGAGGGGAGAGAGTACAAGATGGGAGAGAGACAGTGATAAAGAGTAAAGGTGGCAAAGAGAGTATAAGATGGGAGAGATGGGAAGTGTGAGAGAGTAGGGGTGGTAGAGAGAGTAGGGGTGGCAAATACAGTATAAGATGTGAGAGAGAGTAAGGGTTGCAAAGAGACAGTGCAAGATAAGGGAGAGAGATTGATAGTAGGGGATGGGAGAGAGAGGAAGTGTGAGAGAGTAGGGGTGGTAGAGAGAGTACAAGATGCGAGAGAGTAGGTGTGAGAGAGAGTAGGGGTGGCAAAGAGAGAGTGTAGGATGGGGGAGAGAGATTGACAATAGGGGATGGGAGAGAGAGGAAGTGTGAGAGAGAGTATAGGTTGGGAGAGAGAGATTGAGAGTAGGGGATGGGGGAGAGAGAGTAGGCAGTGGGAGAGGTAGAATGAGAGAGAGGAGAATGGGAGTGCATGTGTGTGAAAGAGAGAGTATGGAATGGGACAAGGAGAAGATAGAGTAGCTCGAGAGAGAGCAGGAAATGGGAGAGGGAGTGGGAGAGGGAGAGAGAGAGGGGATATAAATCTGTGTGTGTGTGTGTGTGTGTGTGTGTGAGAGAGAGAGAGAGAGAGAGAGAGAGAGAGAGAGAGAGAGAGAGAGTAGGGGATAGGAGAGAGTGTGAAAATGTAAGAGAGAGTAGGGGGTAGTAGAGAGAGAGAGTAGAGAGGGGGAGAGAGAGAGTGAGAGTGAAAGTGAGAGTGAGTAGGTGGTGGGAGAGGAGAGAGGGGGGAGGGGTGTGTGTGAGTGTGTGAAAGAGAGAGAGTAGGGAATGAGAGAGGGGAGAGAGAGGTAGAAAGAGTAGGCAATGGCAGAGGGATGGGAGAGAGAGGGAGAGACTGAGAGAGAGATAGAGATAGTAGGCAGTGGGAGGGAGAGAGAGGTGGAATGGAAGTGTGTAAGAGAGATAGAGTAGGGGATGGGAGAGAGTAGGCAATGGGAGAGGGACTGCGAGAGAGAGAGGGGGGGAATGGGAATGTGTATTTATTTATAAGAGAGATAGAGTAGGGGATGGGAGAGAGTGTGAGAGTTTGAGAGAGAGTAGGAGGTGGTAGAGAGAGCTTGTACGGGATAGGGGTGAGAGAGAGAGAGTAGGGGATGAGAGAGAGTGTGAGAGTGTGACAGAGAGTAGGTGGTGGCAGAGAGAGCTTGTATGGGATGGGAGAGAGAGAGAGTGAGATTACAAGATGGAAGAGCATGAGAGAGAGTAGGGGATGTGAGAGAGAGAGTGAGAGTAAGGGATGGGGGAGAGAGAGAGAGAGTAGAGAGGAAGAGAGAGAACTAGAGAGAGATAGATAGTAGGTGGTAGGAGAGGGAGTGGGAGAGGGAGAGAGAGAGGGAGAGGGAGAGGGAGAGAGATAAGGGGGATGGGAGTGTGTTTGATAGATGTAGAGAGTAAGGGATTAGAGAGAAGAAGAGTGGGGGGATAACAATGTGTGTGTCTATGAAAGAGAGAGAGTAGGGGATGGAGAGAGTGTGAGAGTAGGGGGTGGCAGAGAGAGAGTACGATGATGGGGGAGAGAAAGTAGGTGGGAGAGAGAAAGAGAGAGAGGGGATGAGAGTGTGTGTGTAAGAGAGATAGAGTAGGGGATGGGAGAGAGTGTGAGAGTGTGAGAGAGAATGGGAGAGGAGAGAGAGAGTAGGGGATGGGGGAGAGAAAGTAGGCAGTGGGAGAGGGAGTGGGAGAGGGAGAGAGAGGGGGGGATGGGAGTGTGTGTGTAAGAGAGATAGAGTAGGGGATGGAAGAGAGTGAGAGAGAGTAGGGGATGGGAGAGGAGAGAGAGCTCATACAGGATGGGAGAGAGAGAGTATAGAGAGGGAGAGAGAGATAGTAGGTAGTAGGAGAGGGAGTGGGAGTGGGAGAGGGGGATGGAGAGAGATAGGGGGGATGGGAGTGTGTGTGATAGATGTAGAGAGTAGGGGATGGGAGAGAAGAGAGTGCGGGGATAAGAGTGTGTGTGTTTGTGAAAGAGAGAGAGTAGGGGATGGGAGAGAGTGTGAGAGTGTGTGAGAGAGTAGGGGGTGGCAAAGAGAGAGTACGGTGATGGGGAGGAGAAAGTAGGTGGTGGGAGAGGGAGTAGAGAGGGAGAGAGAACTTGAGAGAGAGAGAGATAGTAGGTAGTAGGAGAGGGAGTGGGAGAGTTAGAGGGAGAGAGATAGGGGGGATGGGAGTGTGTGTGATAGATGTAGAGAGTAGGGGATGGGAGAGAAGAGAGTGGGGGGATAAGAGTGTGTGTGTCTGTGAAAGAGAGAGAGTAGGGGATGGGAGAGAGTGTGAGAGTGAGAGAGAGAGTAGGGGGTGGAAAAGAGAGAGTACGATGATGGGGGAGAGAAAGTAGGTGGTTGGAGAGGGAGTGGGAGAGGGAGAGAGAGAGGGGGAATGGGAATGTGTGTAAGAGAGACAAAGTATGGGATGGGAGAGAGTAGGGGATGGGAGAGGAGAGAAAGAGTAGGGGATGAGGGAGAGAAAGTAGGCGGTGGGAGAGGGAGTGGGAGAGGGAGAGAGAGGGGGGGGATGGGAGTGTGTGTGTAAGAGAGATAGAGTAGGGGATGGGAGAGAGTGTGAGAGTGAGTAGGTGGTGGCAGAGAGAGCTTGTAAAGGGATGGGAGAGAGAGTGTGAGATTAGGGGATGGGAGAGTGTGATAGAGAGTAGGGGATGAGAGAGAAAGAGTGAGAGTAAGGGATGGGATAGAGAGAGTAGAGAGGGAGAGAGAGATAGTAGGTGGTAGGAGAGAGTGTGAGAGTAGGGGGTGGCAAAGAGAGAGTACGATGATGGGGGAGAGAAAGTAGGTGGTGGGAGAGGGTAAGAGAGAGGGGATGGGAGTGTGTGTGTAAGAGAGATAGAGTAGGGGATGGGAGAGAGTGTGAGAGTGTGAGAGAGTAGGGGATGGGAGAGGAGAGAGAGAGAGTAGGGCATGGGGGAGAGAAAGTAGGTAGTGGGAGAGGGAGAGAGAGAGGTGGGATGGGAGTGTGTGTGTAAGAGAGACAAAGTAGGGGATGGGAGAGAGTGTGACAGTGAGTAGGTGGTGGCAGAGAGAGCTCGTATGGGGATGGGAGAGAGAGAGTGAGATTAGGGGATGGGAGAGTGTGAGAGAGAGTAGGGGATGGGAGAGAGAGAGAGAGAGAGAGAGAGAGAGAGAGAGAAGGCAGTAGGAGAGAATGTGAGAGTGTGAGAGTAGGGGGTGGCAGAGAGAGTACAATGATGGGGGAGAGAAAGTAGGTGGTGGGAGAGGGAAAGAGAGAGGGGGGATGGGAGAGGGTGTGAGAAAGTAGGGGATGGGAGAGAGTGTGAGAGAGTAGGGGACGGGGGAGAGAAAGTAGGCAGTGGGAGAGAGAGAGAGAGAGAGAGAGAGAGAGAGAGAGAGAGAGAGAGAGAGAGAGAGAGAGATGAGAGTGTGTGTGTAAGAGAGATAGAGTAGGGGATGGGAGAGAGTGTGAGAGTGAGTAGGTGGTGGTAGAGAGAGCTCGTATAGGATGGGAGAGAGAGAGAGAGAGTAGAGAGGGAGAGAGAGAACTTGAGAGAGAGATAGTAGGTAGTAGGAGAGGGAGTGAGAGAGGGAGAGGGAGAGAGAGTAGGAAGAGAGAGAGGGTAGGGGATGGGAGAGTAGGGAGGATGAGGAGTGATGTGTTTTCACATAGTGCATATGCACTATGTGAAATCACCTAAAAATGGTCAAAAAGCAACTTTGGGGCCCATTTCATCCATTTTCTACTTTTGATCTATTATGCACTCTGTTATTCCAAAAAAAATCATGAGTTTCAACATAGCAAACACCAAATTCAATCATTGGATATGTGATTTGAAAACTTTTTGAATATTCCTTGTATAGAAAAGGTTAGTGCAATCTATTTTAAATATTGTTTGTTGATATATAGATACAAATTTGATTATAATTTGACATGTTTAATATATAATGAATTCATTGAAATTTGTATGTTTGAATGAAATGTTATTTCGAAATGGTTAGAAATTTGACCAGTCATTTGATATATGTTGTGTACTCATTCAAATAATTATAATTTTTATATGTATTTGAATAATTTGTAATTTACACATTTTAAGTAATTCATATGTTTGAATAATTTGACATGTAGAAATCATCATCATGCCAAGGAAGAAACCAAAAACTCAAACAAATGAAGATAGGGAGACAGATTTGGAAATTAAAAGAGATAAAATGAAATTACTATGTGAGCAAAGAAAATTGCAAAGCAATAATCAAGAATTGACTTTAGAAGAGAATCAATAACCATCAGTACAAAGAAACAAAGAGGAAGAATTGGAAAGACAAAGAGAATGAATGAGACTATTACAGTCAAGAAGACAATTGAATTGTGAAACTACACCATCTTCCAATGTTGGAGTCATATCGTCCACTACACCATCTTCCAATGTTGAAGTCATATCATCCTCTCATGTTGAAGAGACACTGATTTGTAGATCAGATGATATATACACTCCATCATGTCATGTTGAAGGCACAACATCAACACATCAAGTAGGTGATATTCCATCTTTAGCATCTAATTGTCAAGGCACATCATCTTTGGTTCAAGGTACACAATACACTCGACCTTATGTTGATGTTCAAAATATTGAGGGAATGGAAAAGATTATAACACCTTCTAAAATTCATTTTAAAAAACTAAAATATTTGATTGATATTGATACTAACATTTTGAAATCAATGCTTGGCAAGATTAGCAAGCGTACTTGTCAAAGAAAAGTTAATCATATGTGGAGATTATTTTTTGAAGAATTAAATATTATAGGTCTGCCAATTATTTGTTGAAATGATGAGGAATTTGAAATTTAGGCCTATCATGAAGATTCTTGGGATAAGAACGATGGATGATTCAAATGAAAAAAATATTGTAAAGAATCTAATGAGTGCTTATGACAAAGTGGGTTCTAAATCATGCACCAAAGATAGTAATATCACAAGACGAGTACTTACATTGACAATAGTAAGTAGCCAAATGAAGAAAACTTGACTCATGAGAAAGACAAAAAAAACATTAAAAATTGGTAGAGGTACTCTAAGGAGAGCCATGCTAAGCTGTGAGAGATTGGAAGATCCAACAAAAAATGAGTTATGGACATTTAGCGGTAGACTACCACAAAAGGATAAAGAAATTAGTGAAGCCTTAAAATCATTGATCAAAGATTTTTAGAAAAATAACGCACGTCTTTCCCCTAATCAAAGAGATGTTGTAAGGAGGATTGCTAGCCAAAATTGCGAGCCACATGCAAAACATTTTTTGGACTCAACTCAGACACAATTTTTTGCAAAATTTATTGCTATGTATCCTCAAATTCAAATAAGTCAAAGATTTTTTGAGATGGGTAAACCTTTTTATGTGAAGATAAATTACACACACACAACTTGTTGTTGTAGGATACATATTGAATTTTCTAACCATTTTGATGTTTATAGGCATATATGTGTAGTTTTGTAGGATTGTGACATAAATGAGCCACCAAAATCTTCAAGAGAATTCATATCCAACATTTTATGTGAAATAGAGGACGACCAAAAATTTTATAAGACATCATGCTTGGATGGTACGAGCTTATTTTGTGATTCTTTGCAACTTCTATCAACTTGTCAACATATAAATAGTACACATGCAATTGGAAATGAAATAGTAGATTACAAAAAATTTAAGACAATGACATATGCTCTAAAAGATGGGAAACAAGGTAAAAGATGTGATTTAGTCATTGAAAAGATTCGAGTGTATGAGTTTATGAAAATTTTTTGTGAAAATATTATTTATGAGTATGCAAGGCATACCCGTAGAGCTCGATGGCTAGATTTGCAATTCAAGTTGTGCAAGGATACGTTTCCATTGGATACCATTGTTTCGGTTGTAGATTTTGAAGAGAACTACACACTACAACAAAAAAATGAGGTGGAAGCAAAGTATTATACTTCTCAACAGGTTTCCATATTTGTTCACATAACATTCATGCATTCACCTACAAGTATAGAGGATGACAGGAAGATTTTGAGTGAGTACCATTTTTACATCAGCGATGATCGATCACATTCTACAGAGTTTGTACATGGTTGTTGTCAAGTATTTTATGCAGATTTGGCTAATAGGGGCATAACATATCATCAACACATTATTTGGTCAGACAATTGTGCATCTCAATTCAAGAATGCATGTATGTTTTATTGGTTGAGTAGGATGCATAGGTTGTGTAGAATTCAATATATGTGGAATTTCATAGAGGCTGGTCATGGTAAGGGAGAGCACGATGGTGCAGGTGCATGCATTAAAAGAGCCTTGGCTCATGAAGAACTAAAGTACAAAGATGGAGCAATATTGACAGATGCAAAATCCATCATCCAATGATGTAACGCTACAATGGGTCTAGGTAAGGAGGGTGAGTCTACAGTTCGTAGACTTTTTTGGTTGATAGATAATACTAACATTACACCATATCAAGATTGTTGCACACTAACAGGATCTAGTGAGTTATACTCTTTTAGAAGCTCTGATGCAGGTTCATGGAGTATCCACACATGAAAAATGGCATGTTATTATCCATCATGTGCAGAAGAAAATTGGGATGACTGTGAGTCGATTGAATGGGTGGACAAATGGGATATACGAGTTTTGGACCCAATTGACACCTATCTTATCCCACAAGCACTAGAAATAGTAGAGATGGATTCATCTATTGACTTTGACCGCTTGTCAGATTTAGTGCAACCTGGTAATATATATATTTATATATCTTTGTAATTTCAATATGTAACTTTATAACTTTTACCCAAGTATTTTCTAAATTAATGATTGCATTTTGTACATTTGTCACTGCAGGCCATGTTTTTGATGTTATTGCACCTAAAGACAATGAAGAAGGGACATATTATTATTTGTGTCATTGTATTGAAGCCAAAAAAAAATTGGATCACTCGGTTATAGATGGTGAAGGTTCAGAGTACCATGTTTTTGCGGTGGTTGTAATAGGCACATGGCTTAGACGATATTCTACGAAGAACCCTAACTTGTGGTTATTTGAGGATTGGCAAATAGAGAGGAAGATTCTTCATTATTCAAACCTTGATGTTGCATAAAATGTCCATTTGATAAAATATGGTGGAAAACCACATAATAAGATTCTTTGGAAAGTTCGCGAGTCAGACCATGAGGCAATACTTGAGAAATTAAAATGTCAAGTAGATCTAGTTGGCTCATTAGATTGAATAGGGAGAGAGAGAGAGAGAGGGAGAGAAGAGCGCTAATTCTTATCTTATATTTTTTACTATGCTAATTCTTCATTTTTAGGTCACCAAATAAGAGGGCTAATAAAGTTGATGCACAAGTGATAAAGGGTGAGATGCCAAAATCATCTATGAAATGGTATTATCAATTCACATCCTCAATATTTATTAGTGTTCTTTGTTCAAGTACCATTGTATGTTAATCATCTTAGTGTTCTTTGTTCAAGTACCATTGTATGTTAATCATCTTATTCCTGGAATTATAGAGGATCACAATAATCAAAAAGTAAGAAGGAAAATAGGTCTCAATCTGATGATAATGGGGTAGTGTTAGATATAGTTCTTACTAAGGATAATGTAGCTATTTAAATTATGCATATTTGATGGCCATTTCCCTGTATTTTTTAGTCCTTTTTTGCAACACTATTTCTAACATGGTGTTGTTCAAGTTCATGAATGATCACAATATCCGTGACTATACAACAAATGTGTGTGTTTGATGCAAAGCCCTCCTATATTCCCCTAGGAACCACAACTCAACTCTGGGATTCTCTTGTATTCTTGGAATCTACCCAAGGAATTAGACTCTACTAGGGTTCAAGAGGAGGTCTTTGACTTGGTAACATCTTCCTACAACCATTTCTAAGAGGTTATAACCAAAATCTTCAGTTTGTCTTCTAAACACTCAAATTGTTCACTATGCACCTAGTGTACCCTGGTGCCTCCAACATACCAAAAATTGTCCTTGGCTTCATACCATGATCCCAAAACCTTCAATAATCTCAAAAAATCCCATCTAACATGTTCCAACTCCTTGCACACTCTCAGCAACTCATCTCTTACACTTTCTCGATTTTGCCTCTTCTAGGCTTGTTCCAACTAGCCCTTGCCAGTCACTAATTTGTTGTTTTCTCCAAAATTTTCCACAGAAATTCCTAAAATATTGGGTGATTAAAATAAATTTTTCCTCACTCTAAAATATACTCCAAAACCAACTACACTTTTTTTGTAAAATATCACTCAAAACTGGCTATTTCAGTTTGCCAACTAGGCCTAGTTTAAGGCCATTTACAAAGCAACTCACAATCCCTTGAATTTTGGAACTCCCATGACCCAAAATAGTCTTAAGAGACAAATATAATGCAATGATTCTTCTATTTTTTTTGTCTCATGATCAACTTCACAAACCACTAATAGATGTTTGAACTACCCATAGCTAGGAATCCCTTCAGTGAAGTTCTAAAGGAAAAACCCCGAAAGTAGTTCCAAAGAGAAAAAAGAAGCTAAGCCATATGTCTCATATTATAAAGATAAAATATCACCTAATGTTTCCCTTGAAGAATTTTCTCCTGATAAAAAAGTGTAAAAAGAAAAGCTTCGACTACTAAAAATAACCTTGACAAAACTAGAAAATTGAAACCCCAAAAGAAGAAAATATATTGGCATTGACCAGGGAGATTTTGACAAAAAAAACCAATAAGAGGAGGATAGAAAAATGATACATGGAAAAAAATAAGAAAAATTAATCTATATTAGGAGAAAGGAGGTTGTTGAGGTTTACAAGTAAGAAAGACACTATGAAGAAAGTTAAAGAAGAGGAAGCGGCTTGTAAAGCAAAGAAAGAGTATACCTTTGTGGATCCTAAAGAAACCATTAGTTCTAAGGAAAAATATTATGAGAAAGAGGAATAAATTGAGGATTAAAAGGATGAAAAGTCTACTCATACTTTATTAAATAAAAGGAATGTGCAAGAAATGAGGAATTTAGAGTGTAATTCCCTACCCATGTAGGAACTAGGAAGGAAAACCCTATTCAAGGAAGCCAAATGCAGAGTGCTACTATTGAAGGAAATGTCATGGGTTATATTGAGACCCTACACAATAGAACTCTTGCATCAAAATAGGTCATTCCTAATACTATCTCAATGGAATAATTTTATTCTTTTGTCACTTCTATATGTATGGTACAAGATGGTCTAATAATTTGAGAAAACTAAATAAGTGCTTTGTTAGTGTCGACAACACTCTATGGTTTTCTAGACTTGGTTGTTATCTTTCTATTTGTATAACATGATTAAGAATTCAAAGGACTTCATTCCTACTGTTAGGTAGATAGGGTCATGTTATGGATAGTATGTTGAACCTTTCAATAGCTTTGTACCTTTCTACTCTTTGTACTCAAGTTATTGGTAATTCTTTTCATATCACAACTATTCTTCATGGTTCATGCCCATTATGTGTTTCCAAATCTCATGAAGGAATTTTTTGATCGATGAAGCATATATAATGGAACATATCTTGATGTTTTTGACCTTATGTGGACTTGAATCTTAGCTTTCCAATAATTTCACATCTAGTAGTTTCATCATCCTTGTCTCTCAAAGAAATATCTTAGTATGAAAAACTATACTAAGGAAATTTATTTATTAGATATCAGATCTAGGGTTATAGAGATGATGAAGTTAAAAGGCTTGAAAGGTATTTGAATACTTTTATAGAGCTTCAATACAAGATAAGATTAAATAAGTTAAGTTTGAAACATAACATAAGATTATTAGTACCCTAAAGACTAAGCATAATTTTAAAAAAGATGAGAAAACGTAAGGTGGAAGAGGTGGAAGATTTCAAGATGGAATTTATAGGTCAACTCAAAATGAGCAAATTTGTAACAATGTGCCAAGTGACCCTTCTAGGTCTTGATGGGAAAATCCAAAAAATAGTCAACTCTAGGATGCTTTTAGGCTTTAATAGGTTTGTTCTAGCCTATCTAGCATGTTCCCATCAACACCTTTCAATTTCTGTACCCTGCAAGCCAAAATGCATAATTCACCCAAATGTTGTCAATGCATTTTCACAAGTCTGTGACAACAACAAGACAAAATAATGGATAACTTTTGATTTTTTCAAATGACTCCTTGAATAAATGACCTTTCTAGATACCCTTTATCCTTTTCTAAAACATATGTAAGACTTAGATGCAACTCCTTAAAATATATGAGATTCTACACACTGCCTCTGTTTTCATCAATGAAGCAATAATGCATTTACAAAGAAACATATTAAATTACTCAATGTATGGACTTCAAACTTTGCATAGGCTCCTAAAATGACTTCAATTAGACAAATCCACTCTCAATTTTAGTCTATGGGTTCCCTAACCCCAAAAGCCCCAATTCACCTTCTCAAAACCCTTGTTCCTAGGGCATCACCAATATCACACGTGCCAAGCCTTCATGGAATAATTGAAAATTCAAAAATCTATGTTTTATCACTATAAACATGAATAAACTCACAAACACTGCCCTCCTTAAGGAAAATCTCTTCCTAGTTGACTGTCCCCTCCAAATAACCCTTGTTTTCACAACTTTATTTGATTTGGTGGCCACCAATCTCAAGTTAGATCTTCATTTCATGGTTAGAAATATTTTTAGAAGTTAGATAAATGGAATTCCATGAAGAAACAGTGAGCATTTCATGGAACGACCATAATTAGATGCAAAAAACTGTCAAAATGCTTAGAAATAAGATTGCTACAGCCAATAGTATAGAAATTTGATGAACAAAACTTCAAGTTTGAATGCTAAACTGAGTAAAGAATCTCAAAACATGTCTTCTAAGATGTTACCAATCATTCCAACATGTGAAAGAACTCACAAAGAAAAGATATTTTCAAGTTACTCTTGAAACCAAGCACTTTCCTTCTATTTTTATGAGAGAGTCTGTATAATCTGTGTTTACAGTCTGTACACAACAAATATTTATAGACTTGGGAGATAGAAACTAACCCCCTTATCCAAATCCAACTAGTTTCACTTCCTATTCCTTCATAAAATTTAAACTATGGACTTTCCCTCCAAAAGGCCCATGTAGCCGTTACATTCAAGATTTATTTTTTTAAACTATTAAACTATGTTTTTAAAGACATTTTTGAATCTTTTAACTTATCAAATGACATGCTAAGGTTATGATAACCTATAGGACCCTATCAAAGGACTCTTCTACCCTATGAAATCCCTGGATCCTATTCAATGGCTCAATCACAACTTTTCTAACATTGAAATCCATCAAGACATCATACAACATTATGACTTTATTATGCTTTCAAATGCCATGATTGGTTGAAGGATTTCCCAATTTACTCTAGGAGATTCTCCATGACCTCTGTGATGACTTGGACCTCCAATGTGCCTCTGATAAGCATATGATGCTCTTGCATTAGAACCTGATGACTTGAAAATCCAATGTTCTTAATTTCAAAATGGATACGACTTTTTCATTGTAACATGTAGGCACAAATCTCATAATTTTACTCATGTTCATCATCATCTCTTGATGGTGTAGGGGCACCAAGGTCATTCTATGAAGATATATTCATTGAAGACACCAAGAACTAAGGATCCAATGGACTTCTAATATAGGGAGACTCTACCCTGCAAGTGGACTCCACTTCACAAGCCCAACTCTCAAACTTAGGGTACTCAAACAACTTGGATCAACACTTAGGAACTCCCTGCCACCAATAGGCCTACAAAGGAAAATACTTCTTAAATGGTTTCAAAACTCAAATTTTTGGATGAAAATGGTTATTATAGACTCAAACCAACAAGAAAAATCTCAAACTTGAGGTTTCTCAACACTTAACAATTAAATTTCAAAACTGTTACCAACACTTCCTACTAGGACAATTTCTAGTTTTAATGGTTAAACTCCCAAACCATAAAAAAGACCCCCCTCTATTTTTGCATTTTTAAACACTCTTTGACATCCCTTAAGAGATTCCAAAAGATTAACCAACAGCTCGGCTCCAGCATCAAGTTATGCCCACTTTGTGTCATAGTCCTAAATGGCCAGTTTAGGCTAGGTTACAAGGAAAACATAAAAAAATGGGTGCAAAGACTTGGTTCAACCCCTTGGATCTCTGCTAAATATCAAACTTTTCCTTCTACACCCTTCACTTGGGTCAGATTAATTAGTTTAGGAGCCCGATCCTTCTTTTTCCTTCAAATCTAGACTAGACATAAGATATGTTCAGTCTAGGGCTTGCTGGTAAAAATAGATTCCATGCTCCTATAGCCTTAAATCTCTTCCATCTCAAAGAACCTCTCCTAATTTATATTCCACAAAGAAACATTGAAATCCCACAATGGGTTTGCAAATTAGGATTCCATCTTGCTGAAACTCTCAAATTTGGAGTAAATCTGACCTACCTACACTAAAACTGATATAACTTATACAAGATAAAGACCTTAAACCAATTGAAATGGAATCTTGACTCAACCCTCTATCCAACCATATAAGGCTTGTACCACCACCAATCCGTATCGGCTGTACATAATTGAAAAAATAGTAAAAAAGGCATAACATTTAAGTTTTTTATTGACCAATGCTGTCCACTATCCATATAATTACCTTTTCCACATGTGGGGATAAAACTATTTTCTTTGTTAGCTCCAAGTGGCTGGGTAAACCCTATCCCTAACCTCCTTCTATCCCCTTCAATGCTAGAACATTCTCAGGCACGCTGAACCATAATGTCTGTAAGGGTCACTAAATGCCATAGGGGTGCGATCTTTGACGGGGCATATCTCGGAGCTCATGCAAGGTATTAAATCAATTCTAGTTCCTACAAGACCATGTTGCAGAGACCTACAATAACCTCTCTCACTTTTTGTACATCACACTCTGTTTTCATTTTACGATGCCATCTCGAGTGATGCTGAAACTTGCAGTATTGGCTAGTACAAAGTTGCCAACTGCCAAATCTCTCACACCTTTTGTCATGGGATTGAACTATCTGCTCTATTGGATCTGAGTGGCTGGGTAAATCCTTTCCCTAACCTCATTCTATCCCCTTCAGTTTTGGAACATTCTCAGGCATGCCGAACCAGAATGTCCCTAAGTGTCACTAAATGCCATAGGCCTGTGATCTTTGACGGGGCATATCTTGAAGCTCGTGCAAGGTATGGATGTGATTCTAGTTCCTACAAGACCATGTTGTAGAGACCTACAATAAACTCTCTCACTTTTTGGAGATCGCACTTTGTTTTCATTTTACGATGCCATCTCGAGTGATGCTAAAACTTGCAATATTGGCCAGTACAAAGTTGCCTACTGCCAAATCTCTCTCACCTTTCATCATGAGATTGAACTATCTAATCCATTGGATCCAATGGCTGGGTAAACCCTATCCCTAACCTTTTTCTATGCCTTTTAGTGTTGGAGCATTCTCGGGCACACTGAACTGGAATGTCCCTAAGGGTCACTAAATGCCATAGGCCTGCGATCTTTGATAGGGCATATCTCAGAGCTCGTGCGAGGTATGGATGTGATTCTAGTTCCTACAGGACTATGTTGCAAAGACCTACAATAACCTCTCTCACTTTTTGGAGATCATACTCTATTTTCATTTTACGATGCCATCTCGAGTGATGCTGAAACTTACAGTATTGGCCAGTACAAAGTTGCCAACTGCCAAATCTCTCTCACCTTTCATTGTGGGATTGAATTGTCTACTCTATTGGCTCCAAGTGGCTGGGTAAACCCTATCCCTAACCTCATTCTATACCCTTCAGTGTTGGAATGTTCTTAGGCACGTCGAACCGAAATGTCTATAAGGGTCACTAAATGCCATAGGGCTGCGATCTTTGATGGGGCATATCTCGGAGCTCGTGCAAGGTATTGATGTGGTTTCAATTCCTATAGGATGGTGTTGTGGAGACCTACAATAACCTCTCTCACTTTTTGGAGATCACACTCTGTTTTCATTTTACAATGCCATCTCGGGTGATGTTGAAACTTGTAGTGTTGGCTAGTACAAAGTTGTGAACTACCAAATCTCTTTCACCTTTTGTGGTGGGATCAAACTATCTACTCCATTAGCTCTGGGTGGCTAGGAAAACCCTATCCCTAACCTTGTTTTGTCCCCTTCAGTGCTGGAACATTCTTGGGCACGCCGAACCGGAATGTCCCTAAGGGTCACTAAATGCCATAGGGCTGCAATCTTTGATGGGGCATATCTCGGAGCTCGTGTGTGTTATGGATGTGATTCTAGTTCCTATAGGATGGTGTTGTGGAGACCTACAATAACCTCTCTCACTTTTTGGAGATCACACTGTGTTTTCATTTTACCATGCCATCTCGGGTGATGCTGAAACTTGCAGTGTTGGCTAGTACAAAGTTACCAACTACCAAATCTCTCTCACCTTTTTTCGTGGGATTGAATTGTATGCTTTGTTAGCTCTGAGTGGTTGGGTAAACCCTATCTCTAACCTTGTTTTGTCCCCTTCAGTGATGGAACATTCTCGAGCACGCCGAACCAGAATGTCCCTAAGGGTCACTAAATGCCATAGGGCTGCAATCTTTGACAGGGCATATCTCAGAGCTCGTGCAAGGTATGGATGTGATTCTAGTTCCTACAAGACTATGTTGTGGAGACCTACAATAACCTCTCTCACTTTTTGGAGATCACACTCTGTTTTCATTTTACAATGCCATCTCGGGTGATGCTGAAACTTGCAGTATTGGCTAGTACAAAGTTGCCAACTGCCAAATCTCACTCACCTTTCGTCGTGAGATTGAACTATTTGCTCCATTAGCTTTGGGTGGCTGGGTAAACCCTATCCTTAACCTCTTTCTATCCCTTTCAGTGTTGGAACATTCTCGGGCATGCCAAACCTGAATGTCCCTAAGGGTCACTAAATGCCATAGGCCTGTGATCTTTGATGGGGCATATCTTAGAGCTCATGCGAGTTATGGATGTGATTCTAGTTCCTACAAGACTATGTTGTGGAGACCTATAATAACCTCTCTCACTTTTTGTAGATCACACTCTGTTTTCATTTTACGATGCCATCTCGAGTGATGCTGAAACTTGCAGTGTTGGCTAGTACAAAGTTGCCAACTGCCAAATCTCTCTCACCTTTCATGGTGGGATCAAACTATCTACTCCATTAGCTCTAGGTGGCTAGGTAAACCCTATCCCTAACCTCATTCTATCCCGTTCAGTGTTAGAACATTCTCGGGCACGCAGAATTGGAATGTCCCTAAGGGTCACTAAATGCCATAGGGGTGCGATCTTTGACGGGGCATATCTTGGAGCTCATGCGAGGTATGGATGTGATTCTAGTTGCTACAGGACCATGTTGTAGATACCTACAATAACCTTTCTCACTTTTTTGAGATCATACTCTCTTTTCATTTTACGATGCCATCTCAAGTGATGCTGAAACTTGCAGTATTGGCCAGTACAAAGTTGCCAGCTGCCTAATCTCTCTCACCTTTTGTCATGGGATCAAACTATCTGCTTGATTAGCTCTAAGTGGCCTACTAAACTCTATCCTCAACCTTTTCCTATCCCCTTCAACGCTTGAACATTCTTGGGCATGCAAAACTAGAATGTCCCTAAGGGTTAGTAAATGCCATAGGGCTGCAATTTTTGACGAGGCATATCTTGGAGCTTGTGTGAGGTATGGGTGCAATTCTAGTTCCTACAGGACAGTGTTACAGAGGCCTACAATAACCTCTCTCATTTTTTGTAGATCACGCTCTATTTTCATTTTACGATGCCATCTTGGGTGATGCTAAAAGAGCTTTTGAGCCAAGAGTTTGATTGAGGAATTGTTAGAAGCATTCCAAAGCTTGTGATGCCATTTATCAAGGTATACCCCACTACACTAATTACAAACACTCCATGTCCTTATTCAATATACCGATCGTGAGAGATAAAAGAGTTAGACAATGTGGAACCCACATATTGACCCACTCACTTGACTTGCACTAATCCCAACTACACTAAACACACTTGGGACAAAAAAAAATACAACTCTCATGTCCAAATAGTCCATGTACTAACATATCAATTTCAAAAAGAATGTGTTTTGAAGAATTCTTCACTGTCTAACAAGTCAACCTATCTCCTATTATGCCAAATCAACCAACCAAAATAATATGTACACTATTGATTCAAGAGTCCCCCTTATAGTAACATTGTAGTACACCAATAAATAGTAGAATGGGCATCAAGGAGTTTTTTACTTGAAATTGTCAATTTCTCCTTCACTACAACTCTCTATACACACACACCTACTCTATCATACTCTCATTTGACCTTGAAATTTTTATATATATGAGGTACACCTCTATCTACATAAATTGTACATAGCCAATAAAACATACAACCATTCTTGAATTGACATGTGCAATTATTTGATCAAATGAAATGTCTATCCATAGCAATATCATTTTCCTACACCCATTCAAAATAATTTTCAAATTAGTATTGGACATACTCATGAGAGTGAGATCTATCATCGCTAATATAAAAATGGTATTCTCTAATTATTGTGTGGTCTTCTTATTTACTATCAAGAGAATGTGTGTGTGTGTGTGTGTGTGTGTATTATGTGCACAAAAATAGCAACATGGATAGAATGATAATATGGAGCTTTCAATTAATTTTGGGGATACAATTATAGTTCTATGCAAAGTCAAAAACTGATATAATTATATCAATTAGGAAAGTGTACTTACACATCTTGAATTGTTGGTCTAGCTAATAAGACCTATGGCTATGCCTTGCATACTTGTAAAAAAAATTCTTCTTGAAATCTGAAATAAAATTAGCTACATTGCATTATTGTATAACCAACTCATGTCTATAGCCTTCACCTTCACTTTTAAGTATATACTTAATTAATTTATATACCCTTTTTCGGACAATTTCCTTTCCAAAATCTTGTCTATAGCCCTCATGAAAACATGAAACAAACTTCACTATCCCACCACACTCAAAGCACTTGTCATTAAAGAAAGAATCTATATAAAAGAAACAACCATCATCTCGAGGACATAAAAAAATGATGTAGCAAGTCTCTTGATTATATTAGAAGAGAACATACACTACACTCCTCTAACATTCCATTAGTACACAAAGCAGAATGCATGGAGCACAAAAGTTCATGGTGCATTGAAAACTCCATATTATAAATGCAACAAGGTACACAAAAAAAATGGCTTCAAGGCTTCAAAATTCCTTTGTGATATTTGTAGTATTAAATGTATCTCGCACAAAAACTTGAAAAACATTATTTGAATCTCCTCCAAATGATTATTAGGGTGTTAAGTGCAGTCTCAAATGACAATTCTCAATTTCAAGACATCCTTCACATTTGGTGATACTCTTGAGTTAGATTGCCAAGAAAATTGAATTTGATCATTCGTAGCATTAATAAGTTTCATATCACATTGTGAAAGTCATACATAAACATAAATTTTTATGTTTTTAATGTCATACATGAACAAACATATAATATAAAATGATAACCAATAATGTCATGTACATTAACAAACACATAATATATTATGATAACCAATAATGTTGTATATGAACAAACATATCATATATTAACCAATAATGTCATAAGTCGAATAATGTCATACATCAAATATAGAATGTCATATACATCAAATGTGTATCGAATATGTCCACTGATGCCTATATATACATGTCTAGATCAACTATATCTTTTCCTTCCCACAAGGGGAAGGAAATAAGTCTCTCGAGGTCCTCTGCCATCATGTGGAGGGAGACAGTGGAGATGATGGGGTCCTCCTTACATGCTCACTCGACCTCTTGTTGAGGCTCTTCTCCAACTCCAACTAATACAAAGAAGGTAGATATGGATCAATATTTATTATACGTTGAAATCAAATATATGTACGCACAAAATCAATTATTTTCTTACTGCCATCAAATAGTCACTCTGTAAGTCCACCTCGAATGCTCATGGATGATCAGGTGTGACAAGACCCTACAACAATTCAATAAATATAATCACTTATAAATAAGATTAGAAATTTTGAGACTAACTATTATAAACAACAACTAAAATGAAGAAAATTCTTTCATACCTCCATCAATGGCTGTGAGCTAGCCACAACTGCGGCCACTCCACTATCAACAAACTATCGCAGATGAGGAGGTGTGTTTGACATCATGAGCTGCATGTCATACAATACACATTACATCTAACATGAAACATGAAATAAATATAATCAAATGAGTGAAATTAATATGAAACAACTGTACCTGTGTGAAGCTCATACGATGTCTATGCTCCCAGTCCATAGTAAAGGTTGAGGGTCCTATGGAGAATTGATGCACATGCATAAATTTTTTTGTCAATCCTTAATATGATTACATAATAAATTTATGTATTAATTAAAATGATTAAATCGATACATACCTCTAGACTCATGGAAGGGACAAAAAATGGGCTTGGAGGATCGTTGCTAGGCCTAACAACACTTTGACCCTGAATTTTGAACAATGTCAATAGATGATAATTAATTAATCATTCACTATACATATGAAATGTGATCAAATTAGTAAATTATAATTGTAATTTACCTGTGTGTCAATGCCAAATGTGTCATTCAGGAACTGATCGCTGACAAGCCCATCATCCACACCATCTCTAGCATGAGTGCCAAATGTGCATAGGGATCCACATGAAGTGCACATGTGACCATGATGCATAGAAGGCTCCCCCTCAACTAATGGGCTCGTGGAATGGATGAGGGTTTGCGTCAAAGCATTAATGGTCCCTAGAGCGCTGGCCTCTACATGTTTGTTCACAAGTGAAGGAATAGTCACATGCTCGTGCTATGGCTTAACCACAGGTGCCCTAACTAAATTAGGGTCACAACATGTTCCCAGCCTCTCAAATGATGACCCCCCACCTCTACCCTGGGAGTCAAATATATCAAAATAATTGGGGATCTCCCCAAGGACAAACTCACAATATAATTTCTTCAAAAAATACATGGGGACCTCATGATTGTTGCAAGGAGGGGAATCAAAAACCATCCACCATCTATCCCAAAAATTATTTCTAATAGCATCGTGTATGCACCAATGGATGGGGAATTTTTTAGTACCCTCTCTAACAATATTTTGCTCATCGGGTTTTCTAAATAATGCACATATACTACTTTTTGGTATTTATTTTTTTTAAACATCTTCATATGACAATTTATTTGCATAAAATCTTTTTTGTTCATCCCTCTTCACTTGCCAAATATCTAACTGACCACTAACTGAGGCTATCTGGGTGTTAATGGATTCAAGGGATGATGCCAATTGAGCCCTCATTGGATTGGTTTGTCCAAATTCTTTCAACCAAGCAATTAGTCTTTCTAATTCAATTTTCCCTCTCACTATTTCATTTATTATATTTTCTTGTGCGCCAGGTGATAGAGGTCTTGCAATTGGTTCGAGTTGTGGAATTTGTTGTTCTTCTTGAGGAGGGTTTTGGTTTTGAGGTTCTTGAGGGTTTTGACATTCTTGTGAATTTTTTGGTTGATTATGGACATTTATTGATAAAAAATCAATTGAAATCCAAATAAATAAACAAATCTAAATGAAATTTGTAAAAACCCTACAAAACAATATAAAAAACCTACAAAACAATATGAAAAACATATCAAACAATGAAAAGTTAGGTTTATATCACTTACGACATCATTGTGGGTGCACTTGTGATCTTGGATTTCATCGACGAGGAGGCATTTTGGCAAATGGTGGTGAAAATGTTAAGTTTTCAACTTGCGTACACGCTGCTCACTATAGGAGTAGAAAAAAATATTGATGAAAATGATGGGGTATGGGTCTACAACCCATCATATATACTTTTTTTGTTTTGGTAATAGTGCATATGTGCTATAGTGCGTACGCACTATAGCATGTACGTGCTATGGCTCAGGTTACCCAAGGCATAGCGCATGCGTGCTATAGCGTGCACATGCTATTTAAAATAGGAAAAAAAAACCACTTGTCACCTTTTTGGCACCACAACTCGGTGGATATGCCCATATGGAACTTTCAAATACTTATTGCCACCATATTAATTTTATCATGAGGTGTCTAATATCTTATGCTACATCACTCTTGTAAGTAATGCAATTAACAATGTTTTTAAATCACCAACCATCCAAATTTTTTTGCATCCATCCTTTTTTCCAGTTGAATGGTATATAGTGCAGTCATGGCTTCCTCTAAATGAAAAATTTGAATCCCCCCAAGGACAACTATAACACTTAAATAGTTACCAACTTCATTGCTCACTATTCCCCCACATCTTGTATTACTTGGATTTCCCTTCGATGTACCATCAAAGTCAGCTTTCACCTAGTTACGAGGAGGCAAAATCCACACAAAGTTCTCTCTTTCTGATCTTTGAGCCTTTTTAATTTTAGGAATCCCCTAGTTCTTAGTACTTTCCAACTCTTCTATGTTATGATTCTTTTCTTTTCCCATTGCCATCAATACATTTTCATTAATGTGTTATATAATCCTTTAACAAACCTCTCTTGGTTGTTTCCTTTGATCCCAATATAACCTATTGTTTCATTCTTTCAATACATTACAAATAGTGTGATGAAAAATGAACTTCCATAACTTTTCCAATACCTTATTAGAAACATGGTTCCTCCATTGATCAAAGAAAACATGAATAGAGTTTAGAAACACCCAATGAAGGTTCATTTTAGAGAAGAGACTAGACCAAATTTCAAGTATATATAGTGGCACTTGAGAAATAAGTTATTAGCATTTTTAGCTACACATTCACCAAGATAGCATATGTTAGGCAACACAAAACCCCTTTTTTCCTAAATTTTCAATGGTTAGGATTTTGATTTGGATGAATAACTAGTAGAAAATTTTGATTTTTTCTATGAGATTTTTGATCCAAGCATTAGCTAGAATGGTTTAGCCATGTCTTTAAATGCCTTTTTTAAAAAATAGAAGCCATCAAATATCTTCCATGAGGATTAAATTTCTAGACAATTCTATCCTTATTTTTTGGTCTTAAGAACTAGATATTAAGGTTCAAGCTAATAAGGGCGAACTCATTGTTGATTTGGTTCAAATTTATCCATTGCTGTCCATCTAGTACATATTAACTTCGATACCAAAGAGCTTGATACATCTACCCTTATAAGGGGCTAAATTGGCATAATCCGTAAGTGGTTTATACATAAGCCAAGTTTCTTCCCAAAAATTAATCTTTTTACCAACAATCCACTTACAACAAATTCTAGATGTTGATTTAGATTTTTGGATATTGTTCCAAATATGAGACCCAAAAGTTAAAATATCAGAGTTAATGAAGTTTTTCACATTCCCAATATTAGTAAGGTATTTCTTTTTCATTATATAATTCTACTCTTTTTCATCTTCATAAATTCTCCAAATTATTTTGGCTAGAAAGACCTTGTTAATCAGTCTAATACCTTGACTTCCTTTCTATTTAGGCCTACAACCATCTTCCCATTTGACAAAGAGGGATAAAAATCACTTCCATGCCTAACCATGAGAAGGTTCTCTATATTTTTTCAATGGCATCTACATATTCTTTTGTAATAGTATATAGACTTAAAGCATAGATATGTAAGTTTTACAAAGTATATTTGAGAAGTTGAATCTTACTTTCTTGACGAAGGAGGGTACCTTTCTAGATAGCTAACTTGGAATTAAGCCTATCAATTAATTTAGTCCAAAAAGACTCATCCACTTTCAGTCCCAAGGGTAGCCAAAGGTAGGTGGAATGAAAAGAATCAATCCTCCATCCCATAATTCTATACATTATCATTCCCCTCTGGTCTAGGGTGTTTATAAAAATGTATAACTTTTAGATAGGTTAATTAATTTCCTAGTAGCTTCATTATACTTGGAATTATCTTCTTTTGATATCTTGGCTTTCTGGATAGTAGACACACCCTTGAGAGTAGTGTCATCTGCAAATTTTTCATGAGAGAAAGTTTTGGGACTAGAAGAGGGGTGAAGACCTTTAATTTTTCCTTCCTAAACATATTGACATCCAATCAGTCTTCTAAAGTATCATCCATAATAGAAAACAAAATAAGTGATATAAGATCACCTTGTTTGAGATCTCTAATAGGCTTAAATAAGTTGGAGGAAGACCCGCTCACAAGAATAGTAGTAGATGAAGAGGAAATATGTTGAAATATGAGATTTGTCACTCTTTTATTGAAGCCAAAATATTTAAGCACCTTGAACAAGATAAACTATTCAACCCTATCATAGGCTTTAGATAATGTAACTTCATGATGAATCCTTCTTTATTGGACATTTTCAAAAAGTGAATATTTTTGTGTACAATAATTATAGTGTAGGATTTTTCTCACCTAGAATAGATCCATTTTTTTTTCAAATATTATTCTAGGAAGAATAGAAAAATGTCTACTCATGTAGGATTGGTTCCTAGTTTTGTTTAAATTTTCTTGGTTTGGAAATCTTGATTTCACTTGGTATTGACACTTTGGTTGTTTGTGTATTCAGACCTGGAGGATCTTTCTATAGGAGGTGGATATTGTAATGTCATGGGTGACTTGGTACCAAAATTGAGTGAGAGTTATTTCTATTGATATATTTATTGAGTGTTTTCAGATATTCGAGGATGTCTTAGATCATGTTTCTATAAAATTATATTTGACATTTTCATGGTGCACTTGTTGGTGGTGTTTATCTTCATGGTGTGTAGAGATAAATGCCTCTTGAGGAAACATGCGGTTATTGGTAAAGGTGTGGTTTATGCTTTCTTTTGACATGTTATTCTTGGTGTAAGTATGGTTTCATTATTATGTCATAGTATACTCTTGATACACATTTAGAGTTTTGACATGTTATGGTATGTTCATATGGAGTATGTTATCTCTTTGGTTGAGATGGTTTAGATCATGTTTTCATATTTGTGTTCCTCAAGCCATGGTTAGAAATTTGACATTGATCTTGGTTTATTCTCATTGTATTGAGTCTAATGATCATTTGTGGGATACTTCTTAACATTGATATGTTGCATTTGGAGTTGGCATGGATTGATCAGCTATAGGTGCTCATGAATATTAGATGTAGTGGTGATGCTAATTTCTCTTGTGATTAGAGAAGTATTTTTTGGGATGGTTCAATAGTTTCAATAGGAATTTTTGGGGTCATTCACCTTATACAAACTTGAGAGGAGCTTGTTCTTAGATTAGTCTTAGTTGGAGACTTGGATGTCTTGATGAGCATTCTCATTCTCCACTCTCGGTCTACTCCATAGTTAACTACTTGAGAGCTATAACCCATTATAGAACTTAGGTGCATTATGTTTATGTTTATCTTTCCTTGATATGGGTCTTGAGCTATGGTTCATGAGTTAGTTCTTGAGGGTTTATTTGAGAGATAACTTTTAGCATTTTTATCTCCTTGTGCATATGTTGTTATGCTAGTTGAGTTTAGGAGATTGTTTTATTGGGCATATTCCTTAGTTTAGGGACCATTTATTAGTTTGGTCTTCTTGTGAGAGGCTTATATCCATGATTAGTCATGTTATAGGTAGTTCAAAGGGGGAAATGGAGAAAATAGTTTGTCTTTCAGCCTACGAGAATATGTAGTTTAAGGAAGATTAGAATGAGGATTTTTCTTTATAGGAGAGTGGGGGGTATTTGTGGGAGATAGTGGAGAAGATGGTTCTGAGAATTTCCTAATATTTAGATCATGAACCATACTTTGGAGGTGTTGGAAGGTAGGAGGGGTGTGAGGAGATTGATCATGAGTAGGATTAGGCATAGGATTAGGAGCATCACTAATAAAATATCTAATGCAATATAAAAGATGAATAAGGAATCCACATAAAAGAATAATAATGGTCTTGAAATATGATTTATCAAGAAACCTTGTATTAGTAAGAGCATGTTTGGTGGATAGAAATCAAATTGTTAAAGATATGAAGGAATAAAACATGTGCCTTGCCTTGATTCCTAGGAAAACTAAAAAATAAGATGAACTTGAGCATGCACCTAAGGTAAAAGTTTTGTTGGATGAATTTCAAGATTTTATTTCTAAGGATGTACCTAATGGATTTCATCCTGTGAGAGCTATTAGCCACTTTATGGGTTTGATAGTTGGAGCTAGCTTAGAAAACAAAGCACCGCATGGACTAACCCCTGCAAAGAATGTTGAATTGAACAAACAAGTGCAAGAATTCCTTGAGAGAGGTTTGATAAGAGAAATTTTGAGTCCATGTGCAGAACCTATTGTATTGGCACCTAAAAAGAATGCAGGATGGAGAATGTGCACTAATCCTAGAGCCATAAACAAGACCACAGTAAAGTATAGGTTTCCTTTTCGTAGAAAAGATGACATAACGAATTGTTTGAGTGGAGCTAGATACTTTACCAAAATTGATTTGAAAAGTGGACATCATCAGATAAGAAAGTGAGAAGGGGATGAATGGAAAAATTCTTTTAAAACTAATGAAATCTTCTATGAATTGTTGATTACATCCTTTATTTTAACTAATGCACCTAGAATGCATTGTCTACTCTTCTTTGATTATGCCTTTTGGTTTAACTATTTCACCTAAAATGCATAGTCTACTCTTCTTTCCCTAGATATATGGCATGAGTAGACTCATATGGATATTTTCTTATCACTACACTAAAAAAAAGTTATCAACAAATTATTTATATGCCTAAAGGTGCATATAACCCAAATCCACAAAGTTGGAGGATAATTCTTGACCATCAACCAACGAGCTATAAAGTTTCTTCTTATCTTAGTTGAATGATAAATACAACTTGAAGAATGATTTTTTTAATTCTCTAAATAGTTGTTACAGTTTATAAGATCATGTGGATTTGGTAAAAAACTAGTAATGAACTTTGATTAGGATTGCTTATAAAAGAAAATAGAGAAATTATTTGTTTATTTTAATCTCTAAAGTCCCCATAAGACATGATGACAAACTATACACAAGAATCCTTTGTAATATGCAATTGAACATACTACTTTTGATTCTTAATATCAAATTAGGGCAAAGGACAAACATATATAGCCAAATTATAATAAAAATAACAAAAATGATGAATTGTTTCTTAACTTTTAATATTAAAGTTTAATTTCAAATGAGGTCTTCAAAAAGTGATTATATATAGACAAAATTTAATATTTTTAAAATTATATTTTTGATAATAAGATGATGTGGCACCAAGAAAAGCCAAAAGAATTTTTACAATATTAGACAAGAGATTATAAAAAATCAAAATTAAATGTGAAGAAAAGACCAAATAAGCTACAACAATGTGTCCTAATAAGAAAATAAAACTTATGAAAATCAAAACTCAAGTTCAAGTCCATTTGTGAAATTCATAATGTTTTGAATCTTTGATGTCTATATCTACAAGAGAAAAAATCAAAAATAAGTTTAAAATTAATTACATTCTAATATAAAAAACGCAAGTACTTCACTCCAAATACAAGTACAACTATTTGAGATGAACCCACTAGATCTCCAATTGCTTGTGAATTTGAATTAGGATTTGTCAACATAAATATCCAATGTCTGATAACCTCATTACATCTCACTTAACATTATTAGTTTATTTTTGTATCTTTAATAATTTTCTTAAGAAATACCTAAATAATTTGTCCACTTGTGAATCATTAACCTTTTTAAAATTTCCAATATAATCACTTGAACAGAATTGTGTTCAGTACATAGCCCTTAATCTAATAATTAGAAAGGGTTTACAAATGTAGAGTAGTATGTGGAATTGTAAGAAGCAGAATAGGGCAGTGGATCTTGAAGCCCATAATCAAGAATGTCGTGAGAGTAGCATGAGGAATCATACGAAGAAGAATACTGTAGTGGATCTTGAAACCCATCAGCAACAAGAATGTCAAGCAACTGGGAATAGTCAACTGTTTGATCTTCTTCTTCTTCATTCCCTGCAGCAACTGCTTCTCTGATGACATCAACACTTCTTGCAATATAATCAATATTGCAGTCCATTGTTTGATCATCATCATCACCTACTTGTACCAAACTTGGAAGGAGCATCTGATCTCCATTCCTGTTCCACCCCATTCTTATTCTTGTTCTTGGATCTGCAGCTGCTTCATTGAAGAACATCTCATCTAATTCATTGATATCATTCAAATTGCTGTTATCACCAACTGCAGCGGCATGATCAGCACTTGTATTCAGAGAGGGATTAATATATTCATCTCCATCGCCAGACATGACGAGCTCTCGAATCTCTGCAAGCGTCCATTCTGATCCTTGATCACCAGCAGAACAGCTACCTCTGTTTCTATCTTGAACTTGAACATCATCAACTGCAATATGAGCACTTGCACTACTAATTTGCAGTGCCCTAGGCTCCCCATGAGCTTGAAACTCTCCCGTGTGAGGGGTGTAGAGCATGAGCCTGTCTGACAGAGAAGCCGTATCAATGGCAGCTGCAATGAAGTCATCACCATCACATCGAGCTCTGTAGAAATGAGGAGTTTTCTTCTCATCTCCCACGATCAAAGCGAGAGGAACTCTGCAGAGAACAGCCAACTCGTGGACTTTCTTGAACGCCCCAAGCACCCTCTTCTGAAAATGAATTCTGCGCTTCGCTGGCTTTTCAACAAACTGAATGGCAAGCTTACTCCTTCCCATCTTCTTATCTGATCTGATCACTAATCACTGATCACTCCAAATTATGGCGCCAAAGAAACAAAGAAATGGTGGTACTGGCGACTGAAGGACTTACAATGTGAGAGTATTCGAAATATCACGTTGTTTATAATGAATATATCTTACCATCGCTGCAGTCCTCCTCAACATGCAACGTCCCTATAACTCAACTTCACTACAATTTTGTTTTGTTTCAATTTAACCCAAAAATAAATAGATAAATATTTTATCATCCCCGTTCACACAACTCCACTTAACTGCATTCAACTTGTACCACGAAAAAAACATATTAAAGCATTCGATCCAAAAACATTAAAAATTATCATTGCCGTTGCAAGAATAGTCTTTCAACTCCATGCATTTAAGTTACACTTCGCAAAAAGATTAAAGCCTTAGTTTTATTCTAAATTATTTTTAAAAGAAATACAAGAGTTGCATGATGGGAATCTAAGAATTAAAAATAGAAAACAAAATACATAATTACATAAATAAGAAGCATTCGAATTAAGTCATTGTAAGTAATAATTTTTTTTAAATATATAATTTCATTTTACCTCTTGAAAAATATTAATAATGTTTAATAAGTCATTTGATATTTATATTATATATTTTTTGACTTCGTCTTATTTATTTTATAATATATTTTGACTTGTCTTATTTATTTTAATTATTATTTATTTTTTAAAATTTGTAAATAATAATAAAAATATATTAGTTTTTATTTTCAAATTTTATTATTAAAATTTATATTATGATGGAATAATTATTTTTTAAAGTTTAATATTAATTTATATAATAAAATAATTTTTAAAATGAAAAATTAAGAGTTAGGTCATGTAATCAATTTCAAATTAATTATTAAATGCAATAATAATAATAATCTTATCAAGCATTATTTTGATGGTTTAATGGACATTTACATTGAATCTATGTGATGCTCACAAAGGTGTAGCATTGGGGAGGGAGGTTACTTGTCCTAATGAAATTATGTTATTACTATCAAGATTCAAATGTATTGTTTCTATTAAAGTACAATAATCTATATATTTTAATTTTTAATTAAATTAAATTTATTTTATGTTATTTTAGATTAAAATAACTAAACACAATTAAAATTAAAAACTAGAAATCATGTTAGACTATGTACAATTTAGGTCATAATCTATGGATGATGTGTGTCTCATGTGTAGTCAATTGATTTTCTAAAATTCTTTAGTTGTTTGTACTTAAAAGGAAACAAAATTTATCCATCACATAACAAATGTTTCCATTAAAATAATGACTCTAAATTAAATAATAGTTGTTTTACAATTAGTGAGTAACAAGAATAACTAAATTTGTGACTACTAGTTTGGCATTAATTTGAACTCACAATGTATTTAACATTTGCATATGGTGGAACTCATGTTGTAACACAACTCTTGTTAGTCCATGTTGTTAAGAAAGGAGACTAAAGTCTTCAATTGCATTTCTAGCACTAGTTTGCTTTTAAGAAATTATACAACATCCTTCAAACCTATGATCTAAGGCAAACATTGTATTAAAATGATATTAAACATTTAAATTTCTTCTTTCTCATTGGTTACTTCCCTTTTCCTAGTAGTCTTCTTCTTGTATTGAAGGAAATATTATAGAAAATATAAACTGGCAATTATAAGCTTAGGAAGACATGCTATATTTTTATTTTCAAACAAATTAATTTTAGCCATATGTAAAAAAAATTCTTGTATCCAATAAGAAAAATACAATATTCTAATAATGATCCAAATGTGACTACAAATTTCATTCTATTAATTACATATAGACAAGTCTTTTGCATGATGATACAAATGTAAATTTTTAGTGAATTAATTGTAAGAAAACACATGGTTATGTGGCATTCTACAAACATCTTACTTGCATTACGTTTAAAAATGTATTTATCATATATATTCTTCTAATTTTAAATGTTTATGTTTCTATGAATTGTTTCAAATATGGCTCTATATTTTAAAGAAGCTATATAAGTATATTCATAGTGGGCAGATAAACAACCAAAAAGAAGTCAAAGGCAAGGAAATGCTCCTTGCACTTCCATGGGAGACATCCCCATGGAGACTCCCCCAAATAAAATAAAAAACACATTTAAAGTTTCTCACTTTTAGAGTGGAGACCTTCACTATTTTTGATTTGAGAGAGGCATGAATTTCATTGATTTAATGAAGGGGTTTGAGTTATTAGCATGAGGAATCATAAGAAGCAGAATAAGAATGTAGTGGATCTTGATGCCTTTGAACAAAGTTGTGTTCAATACATATACAACACTTGATCTAATAATAAGGCTGGTTTGCAAGTGTAGAGTAATAGGGCAATGGATCTTGAAGCCCATAATCAAGAATGTCTTGAGATGAGAAGTTGGCTATGGCTTGATCTTCTTCTTCTTCTTCTTCTTCACCGTGTAGCTACTTGTTGATCATTGTAGCTACTTCTTTGATGGCATCAACACTTGCATTATATTAATTGCAACCCATTATTTGATAATGCCCATCATTCACTTATACCAGTTGTAGCAACATCGTTTGATCTTGATCAAGGTTCTAGCAACCCATTCTTGTTCTTGGATCTTTAGTACCAACTGTAGAGTAATCAAAGTTGTAACTCTAGTCACCACCAACTAGTAGTGCAACTACTTTAGAGAACATCCCATCTTCATTAATATCATTTCCTGGCCCACAATAAAAATTCAAATTGCTGCTATCACCAACTACAATAGCATGATGAGCACTCCCTGTATTTGTTTGTAGTGTAGGAGGTATAGGGAGAGAGGGACTAATAAATGCTTTTCCAAAATCCTCTGCCTCATCGAATGTAAGACACTTTTCAATTTGAAGCCATTGAATAGTAGTTAGAGAGATCTTCTTCCTCCTCCTCCTCCTCCTCATCTCCATCCTCCTCTTCCTCCTTCCCCTCCTCATCATCATCGTCATAAATTCATTGATATCATTCAAATTGTTGCTGTCACTAACTACAGTAACATGATGATCAACACTCCTTATATTCATTTGTACTGCACGAGGTGTAGGGAGAGAGGGATTAATAAATGCTTGTCCAACATCCTCTGCCTCATCGAATGTCAGACACTTTTCAATCTAAAGCCATTCAACATCAGTTAGAGAGAGATCCTCTTCCTCCTACTCCTCATCATCATCTCCATCCTCCTCTTCCTCCTCCTTATCATCATTTTCATAAATTCATTGATATCATTCAAATTGCTGGTATCACCAAATGCAACAGCATGATGATCAACACTCCCTGTATTCATTTGTAGTGCAGGAGGTGCTAGGAGAGAGGGATTAATAAATGCTTGTCCAACATCCTCCGCCTCATCGAATGTAAGACACTTTTCAATTGAAGCCATTTAGCATCAGTTAGAGAGAGATCCTCCTCCTCCTCCTCATCATCATCATCTCCATCCTCCTCTTCCTTCTCCTCCTCCTCCTCATTATCATTGTCATAAATTCATTGATATCATTCAAATTGCTGCTATCACTAACTGCAGCAGCATGTTGATCAACACTCCCTGCATTCATTTGTAGTGTAAGAGGTGCAAGGAGAGAGGGATTAATAAATGCTTGTCCAACATCCACTGCCTCATTGAATGTAAGACACTTTTCAATCTAAAGCCATTCAAAATCAATTAAAGAGAGATCCTCTTCCTCCTCCTCCTCCTCATCATCATCATCATCATCATAAATTCATTGATATCATTCAAATTGCTGCTATCACCAACTATAGAAGCATGATGATCAACACTCCCTGTATTCATTTGTAGTGCGAGAGGTGCAGGGAGAGAGGGATTAATAAATGCTTGTCCAACATCCATTGCCTCATTGAACATAAGACACTTTTAAATTTGAAGCCATTTAGGATCAGTTAGAGAGAGATCCTCTTCCTCCTCCTCCTCATCATCATCTCCATCCTCCTTTTCCTCCTCCTCCTCCTCATCATTATCATCATCATCATAAATTTATTAATATCATTCAAATTGCTAGGTAAAAGCACAAACCTGTATCACCCTTTTATTAAGGAAATGGCTAACAAAAGTATAATTGTTCACCTTCAATTACATAAAACTGGTAGTATTATTTAGAATTTGAAAATGAAGTAAACTAATGAAATGTGTAGAAATCTATTAAGTTTAGGACTATAATTTTTAATAATTATTTTGAATAAGAATTGACATATTTTCCTAATTTTCAAAGACAATTTTTTAGTTGCTGACAAATGTTGATAATTAGGGGTCTAGTTCCCACCACCAAACTATATGGAAATAAACTTATTTCTATTTTATCTTAGATTATGTTATAGATAACATATATAGCTAGAAAATTCAAAGAGAAAAATTGGATTTAGACCTATATTTTCTCTTTTATAATGATTCAAATTTCAACTCACTCGAAATCGACAATTTTCATTTCCCACCACATTTTTCAAAGTAAAGCTATTCTAAGCGAAAAAAAAAACCAATACATTCTTGAAGAGGAATCTCTTCTCTAGAACGTCATATGATTTTAAAAAAAATTGATATGATTTAATATTTTTTTCTTTCCCAAAATTGACATCTTCTCAAGTATTAAAATACATACTTTTCGAAATTTCTAATTACAATATACTATATCTAATTAAAACACTATAAAATTTATAAGAGAATATTCTAGACTTTGAACTCTATAAAATGTTGTTTATATGTTATTAAAAAAATATCATAAATAATAGTAAGAGTTATTGAAATGTCATTTTTCTAAAATAATTTGATTTCTTTTGTAATTGGATACAAAGTAGTATAAAACATGTATTTAATACAAATTTCGAATTGGAAAAGTGTGGGACCATATATGACCTAGCTAAAATGAATTTATATAGATCATATGTTTGAAAAACTAAATTTTATATAGAAATACTCAAATTCAGTTGTTATGATAAGTTAGCCTAAAAGGTGACGCAACTTTGTACTTTTACCTTGCTGCTATCACCAACTGCAGCATCATGATGATCAACACTCCTTGTATTCATTTGTAGTGCAGGAGGTGCAGGGAGAGAGGGATTAATAAATGCTTTTCCAACATCTTCTACCTCATCTAACATAAGACACTTTTCAATATGAAGCCATTCAACAATAGTTAGAGAGAAATCCTCTTCCTCCTCCTCCTCTTGAGCAACAGGAAAGCTTATACCTCCTCTATTTCTATCATGAGGAGACTTGCACTTGTGCTATTCATTTGTGGTGGAACTTCATGGTGAGGTTGATAAACCTACATGTTCATATTGTTCTGGTGGTGAAAGTATCCCGTGTGAGGGGTGTAGAGCATGGGCCTATCTAACGGAGAAGATGTATCAATGGTAGCTACAATGAAGTCATCACCATCACATTGAGCTCTATAGAAATGAGGAGTTTTCTTCTCATCTCCCATGATCAAAGCGAGAGGAACTCTATAAAGAAAAACCAACTCGTGAACTTTCTTAAACACCCCACACACCCTCTTCATTAAAGTAACTTTGCACCTCACTGCATCTTTAATAAATGTAATGAGAATCTTCTTCCTCCCCATCTTCTTATCTTATCTTATCTGATCTGATTAGATCACTCCAAATTATGGCACCAAAGAATAAACAAATGAAAGTGAGTGAAGGAAGGATTATTTCTTAGATCTAATTTCTAAGACTGTTCACAACATCCGCATTTATTTACAATGAATCTAAATCTTACCATCGCTGTTGTTTGTAACACTTCTTCTCAACATTTAAATTGCCACTAAACTAAACTCAATCTTCATTTGGTCCAACTATTTTTTCTTTCAATTTAACCTGACAAAATAATTAAATCTTTTGTCATTGCCATTGCATACAAAGTCTTTCAACTCCACTTAATTGCATTTCAAGTTCTATTTTTGAAAAAATAAAATAAAATTTGACCTAAAGAAAAATAGGTAACTCCCCTTAACTAGATTTGAGTTGTACTTTGGAAAAATATAAGAGCCTCCACTTCACTCTAAGTTCTATTAGAAAAAAAAGAAAAAAAAATAGTTGCATCATCCAAGCTTAAGAATTAAAAATATAAAACAAAATATATAATTGCATAAATAACTAAGAATAATTCTATTTTATGTTTAGTTAAGAATAATTTTTATTTTTTAAGAGTAGGATGATCTAAATTTAAGATTTAAAAAATAGAAAAATATTTACTAAAGATAACCATATTAAATAAGTGGCATATTAAAATAGAAAAGTATTACTCAAAAAAAGGTAACTCATATTTATTTTTATAAAATATATTAAAATGATTGTTTAATTATATTTATTTATATAAATTACTAATTACTATTATATTTGTGGAATATATTTTTATATAAGTTAATTTATAGATATGTTTTAAAATATATTATTTTTAAAATAAAAGTTTAAATAAAATATTTATATATGTTTTTAATTAAACACATGTTTAGTTTCAAATAAAAAATATATTTAAAATGTTTTTTTAATTATATTTACTTATATAAATTATTACTTACTACTATATTTGTTGAATATTTATATAAGTTAATTTATAGACACATTTTAAAATAGTGTGTTTAAATAAAATATTTATATATATGTTTAAATAATTACATGTTTAGTTTCAAATAAAATATATATACTCCAAAAATTATAGATTGTATTTTGAGTTCATAAGAATTTAAAGGCTCAACAACTAGGCTCAAAGGCCTAGGATAGAAACTGGGGAGGCCTTCCCTACTTGCAGAAGGCCATCCTCCATTATTGTGCCTTCCATCTACTTCTATTAGGAGCAATTAACATTGTGGGCTAATCATTCTAATTTAATATGGAGACTAACTTAACGAGCACCCTTTATCCCAAAGTAGATTTCACTCTACAAAAGAAACCATTTGCACGACTCAAGAAAACCAAGTCCTTCAAACAAGCTCTCAACAATGGACAAGGTTTGAATGTCAATCAAGAAATGATGGAGGAGATGGAAGAGGGCAAGATGGAGATAATAATTTGGCCACCCTTATTTGTATTCTTAATCCATTAACCTAGATGGTCATGGCTTTATAAGGTGAGACATATAGACCTAGGAATTCAACTATCATTCTTGCAACAAAAGTTCCATAGGAGATCCATCTGAGGCTCTGGTATGCATTTTTTAGTCCATTAATTTTATTAATATAAGTTACATATATGTATGCATATATGAGTGCATGTAATTTTAGTTTTATTTTGTCAACCACTTTGTGTTATTAACTTGTGTTAATAGTCTTTTACTTGTTATCACCTCCTTCACATTTCCCCCCATATGATTTACCATTCCATTTTTAAAGATCCCCCAACACTTAAGATGAGGTATAGCACAACAAAGAGAAGATTTATGCATGTATTCTTAGTTAAAACACCTCTTGTCAACTTAGTTTGAATTTCATTCATATTTGTTAGAAATCCCTAATTATTCCTTCTATAACACTTACATCTTTTGTCACTTACATAGAAGAAAATATCATAAAAGATTCATCTTTTTTTTTCATCTTACCAAAATAGGAAATCCATTTGAGCCTATGCTATGATTTTTTAGTCCATTCATTTGTTATATATATGTTGCATACATCTATTTAGATATGAGTATATGGATTTTTAGTAATATTTTGTCAATCACTTTGGGGTATTTCCTTGTGTTTATCACATTTTAGCTATTATAGCTACCTTCAAGTCTTGCAATAAATCCTTTACAATTCCACTTTATTAGGAGTCCGAAAAAACTAAGAGGAGATTTAACACAAAAGAGGAAAGATGTATACATTCTTAGTTGAAACCCTCTTGTCAACTCATTTATGATTACATTTGTATTTATTAGAAATTCCTAATTCTTCTCTCTATAAATTTAACATATTTTATCACTTACCTTACATGAAAATATCATAATTGATTCACCATTGGTTTTGCCTCCTATAAATTTATAGGAGATAAATTTAAGACTAGGTATGCATTTTTTAGTCCATTCATCTTTATTTTTTGTTTCTTGACATATATGTGTTAGCCCCAACTGGTATTTGTTGTTAATGTATGTGAAAGAGTCTTATCACTTGGTATGTTTTCATTGATTTCAAGATTTAATTGGTGAGATATTATGCTAATTTAGAAGACTATCAAATATAAATTGATTGATGAAGAGGATTTGAAGAAAGAATAATGATGATCTAAGTGTATAGCACTTCCTTCCCTAGAAGCCGAGTAACTAAGATAGGTTTGGGTGCTCCTCTGGAGGATTTCCCTTTTAGAGGTTGTTGTGTAACAAATGCATAAGGTCCACGATGTTTGTAGCCCAACTAGTGTTGATGCATGGTTTTCTGATGCATGTTTCTTTCATGCCAATGCTTGACTTTTATGGGTAGGCACTTGAATGAGTTAGGCTCTAACAATATAATGCTGGCTTAGTTATTTGACATGATTTTATTAAGTGTTGAGATCATGTATAGGAAAGATAATTTAATTGCTGAATGAAGATTCCTAGTATTAATTAAGATTTTATAGTTATCATCAAGCACCTGATGAAGATGTGAAGAATGCATAGCATTGATTGAGCAAGATTAGTGTTGACTGAACCTAGTATTGACCAAGTGGATGTAATCTTAATTAAGCAATGTAAAGGAATAACAATTTAGAAAAAAATTAATCCGAGGATAGAATTTGATGAAAATAAAGGTTATTTGAGAAGTTTCAAAGATAATGATGGAGTTAGTAATGAGATCAATGACTGGTGAAATTCAAAGAAGATAAGATGGAGGAGATGTTAGAGTGGGTTTCTGTTGCACCAAAAGACCAATGTATTAATGCTTGATACTACCACTCAACTTATAGTACATAGGAGATGCTTAAGACCTTTTCAAAAATCTTGAGAAGAGCATGGAACTAATTTCTAACAATCTTCCCCTCTATGTTACTCGAGGGTCTAGGGATTCAAACCTTTAACCAAGCTCTGATACAACTTGTTAGAGTGGGTTGCTGTTGCACCAAAAGACCGCTCTGTTAATACATGACACAACCAATCAACTTATAATATACCAGAGGTGGTTTAGTATTTTTCATGAATCCCAAGGGGAGCACTAAAAAAATTTCCAACAAGATATTTGATAATTTGAAGTGGAACACACAGTTCAAGGTGAAAGCATGTTAACAATTGTCTAGATTCAATGAATCTAAGATGGAAGAAGATCGGACAATTGTGATTAAGAAAAAAAACATGGAAGAATATGGTGAAGAAAAAAAAAGATTTCTATTTAAGGGATGAATGAATTTTGCATCATTACTGATCTGAGTGGAAGAGAGAAGTTAATAGCCAAAGGATAGGGAAACATAACCACATTGTAAAAACCAAGAAACAGAAGTGCTAAGTTGATATGTTAGTGAGTGGATCAGCTATAAGGAAATAGAAGGAAGAAAGAGGATGAAGAGAGGAAAGATATAGAGAGAAATGGAGATCTAAACAAGAAATGGAAGTGCTAAACCTAAACATGTCATTTAACTATTATTCTCTAACTATTGTAGAAGAAAATATCTTAACCAAGTGGAGCTAAGACTCTTATTTATAAATCCATTGTATCATGACATTCTATTGAATGTTTTGTAAGTCCTCTAAAGCATGCCACTCTATTGATATTTTGGATTGATAAGGTCTAGATGATCTTTGGCGATAATCCTCTAACAAGGACACATAAAAAATATATTTATAACCTTAAACACGATTGGCTTCTAACTAATCTCACTTTAGACAAGTGGATTTTTTGGGTTGTTAGTCCTAGGTGGTTTTTTCCCTTAAAAGGGTTTCCACTTTAAATACTTGTGTCTAAATTGTGTGGATGTTTATTGTGTTGCATGTTATTTTAAGTGTGCTATTTACTATTGCAACTTAGTATAAGTTGAAAGTTTACTCTGATACTCTATATATCAAGCTAACTATTTTGTGACATGTCTTAGCAAACAAGTGATCTAAAATTTTAAAGAGTTTAAGTTTGTGATAAATAATTTTGAGGTATGTAGGATAATTGGTTATAACTAATTCACCCCTCTCCCCCCCTCATTTATCTAATAATTAGTATCATAGCTAAGTTCTTGAAGGAGAAATTTTAGAGGAACTTGATCTAATGATCTGAAGATGTATAAGAGGGAGGTTCCTAAGTTGAACAAGGAGACCTTCACATTATGGAAAATTATAATGAAACTATACCTATCAAGCATTGGAGGTAATGTATTATATTATCTAGATAATTAGTATGTACCTCTGACCCCACCTATGACTACCGATCAAATTAGGACAAAACAAGATCATAATAACTTGATGATAGAGATTGCTTCTTCTCTTACCAATGCTGATTTTGATGATTCTAAAGATTATGCCATTGCAAAAGAAATGTGGGATAAGCTTACAATTGTTCATCATGGATATTTTAATGTATTTAGAACCAAAGCTAAAATCCTAAGAGGAAAGTATGATGACATGAGGATGAAATAAGGAGAATACATTATTCAATATAGTAACCAAATCAAAGAATTTTTTAGTGCCATCAAAGATTCTAAATGATTCATAGGTAATGAAGAAGTTGTACATAAAGTATTGAGAATATTACTACTTATTTATGCCATTAGAGTATTTTCTATTCATGAATTTAGAAACTACTATATTTGATACCAAATTACCACAAAAGGTCTATCGCAATTATGGTGTCACAACTTGTCATCATTGCAATTCTAACTGCTTGATGTAGTAGTGAGAGCTATACCTGATAATGTTCTTACTCTTAACATTTTGTTTAGTAGATTGACTAAATTTGAGTTCAATAATTTTGATAATAGTAGACCTAAAGTTGAGAATGCTTTCAAAAATCAATAACCATTGGAATTTCAAAGCAAGATAAGTAGAAAATATAAGATCGATTTAGATTTAGATGGCAAAGAGATGAATAAGCTTAAATTACTGTTAGCTAGAAGGCTGCCAAGAAGTAAAGGAATATTGATATGTTTCAAATGTAATGAAGTTGATCATATTTCTTCTAGATGTCCTAACAAGAGTAGGAGTGAAAAGAATGAAAATAAGAAGAACAAGTATTGAAGGAACAAGGATTACAAAGATAAAGGAAATAATTCATGCTATATTACTGAGGAAGAGCATACCGAGTAAAGATTAGATGATGAAAATGAAGGAGAGGAAGTTGTATATATTATTGTGAAAGAAGATTTTGATGGGGAAAGGTATGAGAATGGAAATGATCTTATTTCTCATGTTAGTAAAAATGATATGTATGGATTATTGATAGTGACTACCCACATCATAAGACTAGTGATATTGATAAGTTTGATAAGTTAGAAGAATATGATGGTGGAACTGTAAAGCTTGGCAATGATGTTCCATATCCAATGAAAGGTAGAGGATCAATAATGTCTAATGATAAGATCAAATGTCATGATTCTTATTGTTTGAAGGTCTAAAATAAAATTTATTAAGTTTTGCACAACTAAATAACATAGGTCACTAATTGGAGTTTCTAAGCTAAAATGTGAGAATCTATGATGCTAATGGAAGCTTGATTGGAATTGGAGAACAAACAAGAGGTAGTCTATTTTGCATAGATCCTACTGTAAGTACATGCCTATTTCCTAGAGTTGAAGATGTATGGTTGTGACATAAGAGACTTTCTCATGTAAACTTTGATAATATGATAAAGGCCCAAGTAGAAAATAGAAAGTGAAAGGTTTACCAAATTCCCATAAACCTGATAATGCTATGTGTAGACAATGTCAACTCAGTAAGATGATTAAGTCTAGTTTCTCAAGAAAGTCACATTCATCTAATAATATACTAGAGTTGATTCATACCAACTTGTGTCGTCCTATAAAACTTGAGGGTTATTGTGGTAAAAAATACTTTGTTCTATTTATTGATGACCATTCAAGAATGACAACAGTTATGTTTCTAAAAGTTAAATTTGATGCATTTCAAATGTTCAAGTGGAGTAAGGTTAGATTTGAGAAGGAATATAGTAAATAGTTAAAATGATTGAGGTATTATAGAGGTTGTGAGTTAATGGGTATATGCATTGAGTTGTGGTGCCAAAAAGGTGACAACTCTTTTTTTTTTTTCTATTTTCAATAGCACGTACACACTATAGTGCATACACACTTTTAAAAAAGTGAATTTTTATAGATGGGCCATGGGTATCATTTTCATCTATGTTTTTTCGCATTCCTACACTAGCAGCATGTACGCAGGTTCAAGAAACAAAGGTTTTCGCCATCCCAATTGCCAATATGCCTCCTCGCTGGCAAAATCTAAGATCACAAGCACACCCACACTGATGTCGTATGTGATCTTAACTTTATTTCGCATTGTTTGATATGTTTTTCATATTGTTTTGTAGGTTTTTTATATTGTTTTGTAGGGTTTTTACAATTTTTATTTAAATTTGTTTATTTATTTGGATTTCAATTGATTTTTTATCAGGAAATGTCCATAATCAACTAGAAAATCCACAAGAACCTCAAAACCCTCAAAACCAAAACCCAACCTAAACCAATTGCAAGACCTCTGCCAGACACACAAGAAAATATAATAAATTAAATAGAGAGAGGCAAAACTGAATTAGAAGGACTCATTGCTCGGTTGAAAGAATCTAAACAAACCAATCCAATGAAGGCTCAATTGGCATCATCCCTCGAATCCATTAAGATGTAGATAACCTCAGTTAGTGGTGAGTTAGATATTTGGCGGGTTAAGAGAGATGAAAAAAAAAGATTTTATGCAAATAAATTGTCATATGAAGATGTAAAAATAATAATATCAAAAGGTAGAATATGTGCATTATTTAGAAAACTTGGTGGGAAAAATACTGTTAGAGAGGGTACTAAATGGTTTCCCATCCATTGGTGCATACACGATGCTATTAGAAACAATTTTTGGGATAGATGGTGGATGGTTTTTGATGCCCCTCCTTGCAACAATCATGAGGTCCCAATGTATTTTTTAAAGAAATTATATTGTGAGTTTGTCCTTGGGGAGATCCCCAATTATTTTGATATTTTAGACTCCCAGGGTAGAGATGGGAGGTCATCATTTGAGAGGTCGGGAGAACGTTGTGACCCTAATGTAGTTAGGGCACATGTGGTCAAGCTAAAGTGTGAGCATGTGACTGTTCCTTCACTTGTGAAGGAACATGTAGATGCCAACACTCTAGGGACCATTAATTCTTTGACACAAACCCTCATCCATTCCATGAGCCCATTAGTTGAGGGGGAGCCTTCTGTGCGTCGTGGTCACATGTGCACTTCATGTAGATCCCTATGCACATTTGGCACTCATGCTGGAGATGGTGCAGATGATGGGCTTGTCACTAATCAATTCCTGAATGACACATAGATAAATTACAATTATAATTTACTAATTTGATCACATTTCATATGTATATTTAATGATTAATTAATTAGCATCTATTGACATTGTTCAAAATTCAGGGTCAGAGTGTTGTCGAGCCTAGCAATGATCCTTCGAGCCCATTTTTTGTCCCCTCCACGAGTCTAGAGGTATGTATTAATTTAATCATTTTATTTAATACATACATTTATTAAGAAATCATATTAAAGATTGACAAAAAAAATTATGCATGTGCATCAGTTCTCTATAAGACCCTCAACCTTTACTATGGACTCGGAGCATAGAAATCATATGAGCTTCGTACAGGTATAGGACGTGTATTGTATGACATGCAGCTCATGATGTCGGACACCCTTCATCATCTCCGATAGTTTGTTGATCATGGAGTGGCTGCAACTATGGTTCGCTCACAGCCATTGACTAAGGTATGGAAGAATTTTCTTCATTTTAGTTGTTGCTTATAATAGTTAGTCTCAAAATTTCTAATGTTATTTATAAGTGATTATATTTATTGAATTTTTGTAGGGTCTCGTCACACCCGATTGTCCACGAGCCTTTGAGGTGGACTTATAGAGTGACTATTTGATGGTGGTAAGAAAATAATTGATTTTGTGTGTACATATATTTGATTTCAACATATAATAAATATTGATTCATATCTACTTTGTTTGTATCAACTCGAGTTAGAGGAGAGCCTCAAAAAGAGGATGAGCCAGTGTGTTAGGAGGACCCTATCATCTCCATCATGTCCCTCCACATGATGACAGAAGATGTCGAGAGATTTGTTTCCTTCCTCTCATGGGAAGGAAAAGATATAGTTGATCTAGACATGTAATGCCCCGATAAGGGATCCAAAGAATTTTACTAAGTTTGCCAAACAATTTTTTTTTTAAATATGAAAGATAAAACCATTTATAACATTTGCGGAAGCAATAGCAACAATTCAAATGAAAATAAACATAACATATATACATTACATTCTTTAAAGATCCCTTAACGTTGTATCACATCTAAATTAACAAACATACATGAATCCATCTAGTATAACATCCACATGAATAATAATGATAAGTCCAATGTTCATACATTACATTTCCAAATGCTCAATCATCCACTGTACATGTCACAGGGTATGAAGGCTTAAAAGAATATACATATGTGAAATAAGGTACATCATCCTATTCCAATCCATGATACATCAAAGTAGAGATAATCACATGATACATCATCATAGAAGACATATACATCCATCATAAAGATCAAACAAAATAAACTAAGTGCACGATTCCTCCCAACCGTAAATAGCATCATTTGACCATCGTGGATCTTAGCCATCCCTCCGTGCGTAACATTTCAAAGCACTAAAGAGATCATCAGTATTATCATAGTAGGAATGTCACTCCTATAACATCCTACTAACATGTAAAGTAAAGCATAGGATACCATCATCTAACATATGCAAATCATCAATGTAAGGAACATACCAGCAAATACATCCATCACAAGGTATATCATCTGTCATAATGATCCAAGAACATAATGGAGTTAAATACCAACCAAGAATACTCCAGCCACGGTGTCTCGAACGAATCTCAAATGATAAGAGTGGAAAATACACTACCAACCAACTGTGTGGTACCTAAGTGGTCCACTCCCACCGTGTTGAGGAGATAATCTCAAGTCCCATATAGGCTATCTAAAAATACATAGCACAAATCTCTAGAAGTCCAGGAATCTTACAAGTATACTAACTCAAAGGTTCCATCACACAAAACTAACATCTAATTTCCAGAGGCACACAAAACCATGTAGGAAACCTACTCTGCAAGCGAAAAAGTGTCATCACAATTATCACGTACAGGTTACCCTGGCAGTTAACTAAACTCCACGAGTCCATACTGATCTCATGCGGCCACTAGTATCCTCTCATACTGATGAGGCATACTACTGAATGCACGGTCGTAACCATGCGTTCTCACTACTCCCATCTTAGCCTGTACAAGCGCTCAACGCATGGGCAAGAACCAAAACAATTATCCTTTTAGGTTCATTTAATCCCCATTTAGTGTATAATTGTTATCACTTATTAACAAAACTTACAATGAGTTACCTTGGCAGCCACTTAGGGCCTCAACCCCCATTGCAAGCCACTTTCTGACACTACAAGTAGATTACCTACCCTAAGCTCATAGAATCATAAATCACCACAGTCCCGTACAAGCGACTGTAAAGAAAATCCAAAAGATAATCCATACAAATAATCATAAAATAACCATGATAAAAGCATAAAAAATTCATAATAAGAAGAATCATCAAATCTCCATTAGCATCTGAAAAAGCATCCATAGAAAATCATGACCACAACAGTACTCTATTGGCAACTGAAGGCATCACTGATAATCATAATAATCATTGGTTCTCAATAACAAAAATATATCTCAAAATAAATCACCATATCCATTGGCTCTCAACAAGCAACCAATAATATCTCAAAATCATACTGATTGAAGACTCCAAAATGGTTGAGTCTAACATATTACAATATGATATCATCAAGAAATAAATCCACATTTCAGTCCCATCATGGTGACTAGAAAATTTACCAAGGATAACTGATCAATGACTCAAAAATGATTAGTTCAAGTGTTTCATACAAATACATCTCAGCTTCACACATGAAGACTGATGAACAATAACAATCAGTAAATATTTCATAGAGCATAAGATCACATTACCATGGTTGAGCTTATAAGATCGAGACCAAATAAAATCAACATGCCATCACATCTCATAACCCCCGAGCCTCTGGTAAAAATCTAGGATTGGTCAACACTAGTTAACCGAAAACCCAAAACAAGAAGCATATAGAATACACGATGCAAACACATGTTTTGGTTTTGCTATATTACATAGTTGAATCAAGTGTAGAGGTTTTCAGTTTTCTGTTTGCAAGTATATTTTCAAGTGTCTTAAGTTTCATCATTTGACCTACAAGTCAACCCATTTGTTCCTCGATAGCATTATTCTTCCATTAATTAAAAATAATATTTTAAGAATAACTTAAAGATAAATATTCACTAAACTAATTATCATTGACCTTTAATTGTTGTCTTGATTTAACTATGATCTATATTCTAATTGATTAACTCTTCTTTAAGGTTACTTCAACTTTTCGAGATAATCAAAGATCATTATTCGCTCATAAAAGAACCAATTATCAATCTTCGAATAAGAAGATTATAACTTAATTAAAACGATCAATCTAATCCACTAATTAACTTAAGTGCACAATTCCATGATCCATTAACATTTTAATGGTTAAAACTCAATTAAGTATCTCTAACACTTAAGCCTCTTAATTATAATCATTATTAAATTGTCACTAATAACCATTAAAATATCTAAGTCATTATTCAAGTTATTAGAATAAGACTTATCAACTTTGATATCAATTTTTTTTTACAATCTTGCTAAAAGAATTATATCAATTAAATCTCTATTACATAATTTAATTATTAATTAAATCTAATTAACTCTAGTTAATTGATTTAATTAATAGTTGCATAACCATAACATTTTTCCAATTAATATCAGTTGACTAATAACTAACTAGAATTCTGTAAGATTAAGGTCAACTATAATCTAGTACAAAAATATTCATATTCATAGTTCAATAATAATAACTTGTTAATATTTAATAACAAGCTATGTTGGGAATCTTATCTATAATGACCACATTCGTCATTCTTTTCAAATAACTCTCTATCACACAACTTAATTATTAATATCATGGTTATGATATCAACTCAATGAATATCAATTGATCAATTATACTTCAAATCTCAAAAATTAATATCTTTTTACAAAACTTTAATCATTAAATAATCTCCACTAGATTAACTCTAATCGGATTAGTTGATAATTAATTAAACCATTTATACTATTATTTATTAATAGTTTGTTAGATCCAACCAACATTAATAAATAATAAACTCATCAAACTATATTTCCATAAGTCCCATTAGTTAATATTTAAGTAACCTTTAAGGCATATCAATAATTTATAACCAATATAGTAATTCAAAACGTAGCTATGTTATAACAATGTTATAATGTAACTATGACTCTTTGTCAATATAATAATTCTTATTTAAATCTAAATCCAATATCATTAAAATTTGAGTCTCTTAATAATCATCATTAAACACCTTTATAAATTACCACCTCTTAACTATATATTAAATAGTATTTAATATACATTAAATAATTAATATTAAAAGTCATCCATTCTCTATTGAATTCAATATCTCTATCCATCAGCTCTATCCACAAACTTTCCATTAAAAATCTCCATTAATTCATTTAGAACATTCTTATTAGTCTTTAGACTAATTAAATAATTATTAAATTCTAATTATATTACTTTGATATATTATTTTTGTGAAGTTTAAGTATAAAGAACTCTTGGTTATGGGAAATGAAGAAATATCCGTCCTTAAATAAAATAGTCTCAGTATGATGGCCATATCTCCTTAATGAACCGTTGGATCGGACTAAAATTTAAATATGTTGGAGAGGGAAAAGTTGCGCTGAGTCTGATCGGAGCGATCAAATAAATTCGATCACGATAAAAAGTTATGAATGACTGAATTCGGGTCTATCCAAGGGGCAGTGACAGGACAATTTTATGATGAATTAAGAATTTTCTGTTAAAATAATTGTTCTCTAAATTTAACCATAAAAGGGTTTGTTCATATGCATCTAAAAATATAATTGATAGAAAGATTACATCTAATCATTCGAATTTTCACCATAAATTTTTTATTTTAATTCCAAATCTTGTCTTTCTAATTTAATATAAATTTGAACTCAAACCCGATTAAAATCTAATTTCTTTCTCATTTGGAACTAGGATTTTTCTATTGTTTTCTTCTCATTCAAAAAAAATATCTAGATTCTAATTTCAAATAGTAGATTCAATCACAGAGAGTATTCAGATACATAAAACAGATATGATGAAAACAGGAAGAGAAAGAGTGCAAAGGGAATATGAGAATATCACGAGTGCACCTAGACACTGATGCTAATTTGCCATGCCTCAGAAGTCCATAGAAAATTCCTTCCTTCTCCATCATTCGCAATTCTTCCAAGAACTCAAGCCGATCGAATCCTCCAAGTGATTAGAAGTGCTAGAAGGAGCATAGAAGCAAGTAGAAAATATATGAGCATATGAATCTTCTCCCATGCATGTAAGCTTTGAAGCTTCTATTTTAGCTTGTAGCTCGTGGCTTCCATTAAGCTTGTAGCTTCCATTAAGCTTTTATGAATGCCTGAATATTGAGAGCTCTCAAGAAACTTTTGAAATGCTTATTGAAACCGCTGAAAGGTGTCACCAACTAAGCATGAGTCTTTTCCAATCCTTTTTGATGAGTAATAGAATTGTAGACACCTTGTGCTTAATTGATGCACTAACCCCCATGTTGTTGACACATGTTAATTCTCATGCAAGCTTATAACTCCAATTTACTTTACTCTTTCCAATTTAATTTATTTATTTATTAAGTCTCATGCACTAAATTTAATATCTCCACTTTTCAATCTTAATATATTTATATTTTAATCATATGAGATTTAGAATCTTTTAATAATTTAAAATATATTTTCCACTTTTAAATTTTATTTTCCAAAACTTTATTGCTAAAATATTTATTAGCTTTAATAATAATATTATTTAGTCATTTATTTAAAAATGAACTCCAAATATATTATTATTAAAATATATTCCAAATTTAAACTTTTAACTTTTATTTTCAAATTTAATTATTTAATTTAATTAATTTTTCAATTAAATAAATAAAATAAATAATAAAATACCATATTAATTTTTTATTTAATTAAATCATTAATTAAAATCTTTTTAATTAGGCTTAATTAATAGAAAATACTTCAAAAATTCACAAAGGTAAAAATATGAAAACTCATCATAGCCAAAATACATACAAATAAAATCAAGAGGTTTATATCATGAATTACATCATCTGACACATTCAGAGGGTACTCAACTTAGATACTTGTCCTAATTTTTCAATTAGAACAAATGGCTTAAAGGGTTGAGATTTGGACTTGAGAATTTATCTCCCCTCTCTTATCATTGAGATAATGTGATAGGGTACGCTCATCATGGCAATTCAGGGAAGTCGATACCCGTTACCTGCAACCTACATAAAAACTATGCATGTACAAGCACAATATATATTAAACTAAAAAGACAATGACAGGAAGTGGTGCATCGTGTAGATCCCGACTAGTAGGTGACTACGACTCCATTTCTTAACCACATCAGACACACCATACAAAATCACACACACAAAGAAAACTTGCACACCATACATATGCAAGTATGGGGTAAGCATCCATAAGAAAACACATATGATAATAAATCATCTTACTAATCATCATTAATAAATGAAAGCAATGTAATGATTATCATGCATACATGAAATGTAGAGTCTAAGTAATCTCATCACATATCAACTGAATCCATAGCACAATATCTGATAATCTCATAGTAATGTTACTAATCATCAACATGAAACTAGCTCTAAAAGAGTTCAGCAATGATAACAAAATGCGAACCAGGGGCAGGCACTACATCCACCCCCCCTGGGATTAGGCTTACTCCTGGAAGCCTACAAGAATGAAAAGCTAAGATACTCACAATGCAGGTCCCATTGAACCCTTTCCCCCCTACAGGGAAATATGATTCCACTGAGAATTTTACAACACACTTAGAGCAATATGATTCTAGTTTAATAGTAAATCGAAAACCATATCGATCCAACATCATTCTTTTAACAACTACTGAAATATATCCCTTAATACATTCTAAACAAGAGCAACTTAATGCTTGCAAAGATAAACAAAAGTATACTACCTTGAAACTTAGATAAAAGATCCATGTTTTGCAATTAGAATAAGTTTTCAATTTTCAGTTTTGTCTTTGTTTAAGTTTTTCGTAGAATTTTTAATTTTGAAAGCTAAGTGTTGAAGTATGAAAAATATGCAAGTAACAGTTTCAAGTTCTGTTTCAGTTCACCTAGTTTTCGAGTTTTCAGTTTTGAAAAAGATACACATGATAGTTTTAAGTTTTCATTTTATTTAACTAGTTAACAACTAGTGACATTCCAATATACTCAGAGCTCCCAATGTTAAAACTCAAGCTCTGATACCAAATGTAATGCCCCGCCAAGGGATCCAGAGAATTAACCTAGAATTCCACTAAGTTTGGTAACCTTTTTTTTTTTAAAAACATGAAAGATAAAACCATTCATAACATTTGTGGAAGCAATAGTAACAATTCAAATGAAAATAAACATAACATATATACATTACATTCTTTAAAGATCCATTAATGTTGTATCACATCTAAATTAACTAACATACATGAATCCATCTAGTACAACATCCACATGAATAATAATGATAAGTCCAATGTTCATACATTACATTTCCAAATGCTCAATCATCCACTGTACATGTCACAGGGTATGAAGGCTTAAAAGAATATACATATGTGAAATAAGGTACATCATCCTATTCCAATCCATGATACATCATCATAGAAGACATATACATCTATCATAAAGATCAAACAAAATAAACTAAGTGCACGGTTCCTCCCAACCGTAAATAGCATCATTAGACCATCGCGGATCCTAGCCATCCCTCCGTGCGTAATATTCCAAAGCAACAAAGAGATCATCGGTATTATCATAGTAGGAATGTCACTCCTAAAACATCCTACTAACATGTAAAGTAAAGCATAGGATACCATCATCTAACATATGCAAATCATCAATGTAAAGAACATACCAGCAAATACATCCATCACAAGGTATATCATCTGTCATAATGATCCAAGAACATAATGAAGATAAATATCAACCAAGAATACTCCAGCCACGGTGTCTCGAATGGATCTCAAATGATAAGAGTGAAAAATACACTACCACCCAACCGCGTGGTACCTAAGTGGTCCACTCCCACCATGCTGAGGAGATAATCTCAACTCCTATACAAGCTATCCAAAAACACATAGCACAAATCTCTAGAAGTCCAAGAATCTTAAAAGTATACTAACTCAAAGGTTCCATCACACAAAACCGACATCTAATTCCTAGAGGCACACAAAGACATGTAGAAAACCTACTTACAAGCGGGAAAGTGTCATCGCAATTATCACATACAAGTTACCCTGACAGTTAGCTAAATTCCACGGGTCTATACTGATCTCATGCGGCCACTAGTATCCTCTCATACTGACGAGGCATATTACGGAATGCACGGTCGCAACCATGCGTTCTCACTACTCCCATCCTAGCCTGTACAAGCGCTCAAGGCATGGGCGAGAACCAAAACAATTATCTTTTTAGGTTCATTTAATCCCCATTTAGTGTGTAAATGTTATCATTTATTAACAAAACTTACAATGAGTTACCCTAGTAGCCACTTAGGGCCCCAACCCCCATTGCAAGCCACTTTCCGACACTACAAGTAGATTACCTACCTTAAGCTCATGGAATTATAAATCACCACAGTCTTGTACAAGCGACTGTAAAGAAAATCCAAAAGATAATTTATAAAAATAATCATCAAATAACCATGATAAAAGCATCAAAAATCCATAATAAGAAGAATCATCAAATCTCCAAGATAAGAATCATCAAATCTCCATGAGCATCTGAAAAAGCATCCATAGAAAATCATGACCACAACAGTTCTCTATTGGCAACTGAAGGCATCACTGATAATCATAATAATCATTGGTTCTCAATAACCAAAATATATCTCAAAATAAATCATCATATCCATTGGTTCTCAACAAGCAACCAATAATATCTCAAAATCATACTGATCGAAGACTCCAAAATGGTTGAGTCAAACATATCACAACATGACATCATCAAGAAATAAATCCACATTTCAGTCCCATCATGGTGACTAGAAAATAAACCAAAGATAACTGATCGATGACTAAAAAATGATTAGTTCATGTGTTTCATACAAATAAATCTCAGCTTCACACATGAAGACTGATGAACAATAACAACTAGTAAACATTTCATAGAGCATACGATCACATTACCATGGTTGAGCTTATAAAGATCGAGATCAGATAAAATCAACATGCCATCACATCTCATAACCCCCGAGCCTCTGGTAACAACCTAGGACTGGTCAACACTAGTTAACCGAAAACCCAAAACAAGAAGCATATAGAATACACGATGCAAACACATGTTTTGGTTTTGCTATATTACATAGTTGAATCAAGTGTAGAGGTTTCCAGTTTTTTGTTTGTAAGTATATTTTCAAGTGTCTTAAGTTTTGTCATTTGACCTACAAGTCAACCCATTTGTTCTCCGATAGCATTATTCTTTCATTAATTAAAAATAATACTTTAAGAATAACTTAAAGATAAATATTCACTAAATTGATTATCATTGAACTTTAATTGTTCTCTTGATTTAACTATGATCTATATTCTAATTGATTAACTCTTCTTTAAGGTTACTTCAACTTTTCGAGATAATCAAAAATCATTATTCGCCCATAAAAGAACCAATTATCAATCTTCGAATAAGAAGATTATAACTTAATTAAAATGATCAATCTAATCCACTAATTAACTTAGGTGCACAATTCCATGATCTATTAACATTTTAATGGTTAAAATTCTATTAAGTATCTCTAACACTTAAGCCTCTTAATTATAATCATTATTAAATTGTCACTAATAACCGTTAAAATATCTAAGTCATTATTCAAGTTATTAGAATAAGACTTATCAACTTTGATATCAATATTTTTTTTTACAATCTTGTTAAAAGAATTATATCAATTAAATTTCTATTACATAATTTAATTATTAATTAAATCTAATTAACTCTAGTTAATTGATTTAATTAATAGTTGCATAACCATAGCATTGTTCCAATTAATATCAGTTGACAAATAACTAATTAGAATTATGTAAGATTAAGGTCAACTATAATCTAGTACACAAATATTCATATTCATAGTTCAATAATAATAACTTGTTAATATTTAATAACAAGCTATGTTGGGAATCTTATCTATAATGACCACATTGGTCATTCTTTTCAAATAACTCTCTATCACACAACTTAATTATTAATATCATGGTTATGATATCAGCTCAATGAATATCAATTGATCAATTATACTTCAAATCTAAAAAACTAATATCCTTTTACAAAATTTTAATCATTAAATAATCTCCACTAGATTAACTCTAATCGGATTAGTTGATAACTAATTAAACAATTTATAGTATTATTTATTAATAGTTTGTTAGATCCAACCAACATTAATAAATAATAAACTCATCAAATTATATTTCCATAAGCCCCATTAGTTAATATTTAACTAACCTTTAAAGCATATCAATAATTTATAACCAATATAATAATTCAAAACGTAGCTATGTTATAACAATATTATAATGTAACTATGACTCTGTCAATATAATAATTCTTATTTAAATCTAAATCCAATATTATTAAAATTTGAGTCTCTTAATAATCATCATTAAACACTTTTATAAATTACCACCTCTTAACTATATATTAAATAATATTTAATATACATTAAATAATTAATATTAAAAGTCATCCATTCTCTATTGAATTCAATATCTCTATCCATAAGCTCTATCCACAAACTTTTCATTAAAAATCTCCATTAATTCATTTAGAACATTCTTATTAGTCTTTAGACTAATTAAATAATTATTAAATTCTAATTATATTACTTTGATATATTATTTTTGTGAAGTTTAAGCATAAAGAACTCTTGGTTATGGGAAATGAAGAAATATCCGTCCTTAAATAAAATAGTCTCAGTACGACAGCCATATCTCCCTAATAAATCGTTGGATCGGGCTAAAATTTAAATATGTTGGAGAGGGCCAAGTTATGTCGATTCTGACTGTAGTGATTGAATAAATTCAATCATGATAAAAAGTTATGAATGACTGAATTCGGGTCTATCCAAGGGGCAGCGACAGGACAATTTTATGATGAATTAAGAATTTTCTGTTAAAATAATTGTTCTTTAAATTTAACCATAAATGGGTTTGTTTATATGCATTAAAAAATATAATTGATAGAAAGGTTACATCTAATCATTCAAATTTTCACCATAAAATTTCTATTTTAATTCTAAATCTTGTCTTTCTAATTTAATATAAATTCAAACCCAAACTCGATTAAAATCTAATTTCTTTCTCATTTGAAACTAGGGTTTTTCTATTGTTTTTTTCTCATCCAAATAAAATATCTAGATTCCAATTTCAAATAGTAGATTCAATCACAGAGAGAATTCAGACACATAAAACAGATATGATGAAGATAAGAAGAGAAAGAGTGCAAAGAGATTATGAGAATATCACGAGTGCACCTAGACACTGATGCTAATTTGCCATGGCTCAGAAGTCCATAAAAAATCCCTTCCTTCTCCATCATTCGCAATTCTTCCAAGAATCCAAGCCGATCGAATCCTCCAAGTGATTAGAAGTGCTAGAAGGAGCATAGAAGCAAGTAGAAAATATATGAGCATATGAATCTTCTCCCATGCATGTAAGCTTTGAAGCTTCTATTTTAGCTTATAGCTCATGGCTTCCATTAAGCTTGTAGCTTCCATTAAGCTTTTCATTTAAGCTTCTATGAATGCCTGAATATTAAGAGCTCTCAAGAAACTTTTGGAATGCTTATTGAAATTGCTGAAAAGTGTCACCAACTAAGCATGGGTCTTTTCCAATCCTTTTTGATGAGTCATAAAATTGTAGACACCTTGTGCTTAATTGATGCACTAACCCCGTGTTGTTGACACATGTTAATTCTCATGCAAGCTTATAACTCCAATTCACTTTACTCTTTCCAATTTAATTTATTTATTTGTTAAGTCTCATGCACTAACTTTAATATCTCCACTTTTCAATCTTAATATATTTATATTTTAATCATTTGAGATTTAAAATCTTTTAATAATTTAAAATATATTTTCCACTTTTAAATTTCATTTTCTAAAACTTTATTGCTAAAATATTTATTAGCTTTAATAATAATATTATTTAGTCATTTATTTAAAAATGAACTCCAAATATATTATTATTAAAATATATTCCAAATTTAAACTTTTAACTTTTATTTTCAAATTTAATTATTTTATTTTATTAATTTCTCAATTAATTAAATAAAATAAATATTAAAATACCATATTAATTTTTTATTTAATTAAACCATTAATTAAAATCTTTTTAATTAGGCTTAATTAATAGAAAATACTCCAAAGACTCACAAAGGTAAAAATATGAAAACTCATCATAGCCAAAATACATACAAATCAAACCAAGGGGTTTATATCACGAATTACATCATCTGACGCATTCAGAGGGTACTCAACTTAGATATTTGTCCTAATTTTTCAATTAGAACAAATGGCTTAAAGGGTTGAGATTTGGACTTGAGAATTTATCTCCCTTCTCTTATCATTGAGATAATGTGATAGGGTACGCTCATCCTGGCAATTCAGGGAAGTCGATACCCGATACCTGCAACCTGCATAAAAATAATGCATGTACAAGCACAATATATACTAAACTAAACAAGCAATGGCAGGAAGTGGTGCATCGTGTAGATCCCGACTAGCAGGTGACTACGGCTCCCTTCCTTAACCACATCAGACACACCATACAAAAGCACACACATAAAGCAAACATGCACACCATACATATGCAAGTATGGGGTAAGTATCTATAAGAAAATACATATGATAATAAATCATCTTACTAATCATCATTAATAAATGAAAGCAATGTAATGATTATCATGCATTCATGAAATGTAGAGTCTAAGTAATCTCATCACATATCAACTGAATCCATAGCACAATATCTGATAATCTCATAGTAATGTTACTAATCATCAACATGAAACTAGCTCTAAAAGAGTTCAGCAATGATAACAAAATGTGAACCAAGGGCAGGCACTACAAGACATGTATATATATAGGCATCAGTGGACATATTCGATACACATTTGATTTATATGACATTTTATATTTGATGTATGACATTATTCAACTTATGACATTATTGGTTAATATATGATATGTTTGTTCATATATGACATTATTGGTTATCATAATATATTACGTGTTTGTTAATGTACATGACATTATTAGTTATCATTTTATATTATATGTTTTTTCATGTATGACATTAAATTAAATATGTTCATGTATGACATTAAATTAGATATGTGCATGTATGACATTAAATTAGATATGTTTATGTATGACATTAAATTCAATACCTAATATATTCAAAACTTTGATAGAATATTGATTAACAATAAACTTCATCAGTATTTAAGCATAAGTTAATCGTTTGCAATATATCATCATCATATGATTTATGATCTTGTTCATGTTTAAAGTTTTCCTTCTCTATTGTTTGTTTATAAAGTTTAATTCAATACCTAATTAATTTGAATTTTTGATACAATATTGATTGGCAATAAACTTTATCAGTCAAGATTGATTAGGACCTCCTGGCAATAAACTTTATCAGGCAATATTCGTGGACCTCCTAGAAATTGGTCACCTAAATGAGAACCTTGAGATTTATTAGGAACTCCATGAAAAAAATTAGTAGCTTGAGAAGCTCTCCATTTGTTAGCTGAATTAAAACCTTGGATTATCGATGGTTGGCCTTCATTGTACAGACCAATTTTATCGATATATAATCAAATAAATAGTCTATTCATCTAAGCATAGAAATATTGTTACATAAGAAGAAGATCAAGTTTTACAATTGCTAATAATCATTAATGTATGCACACACACTTAAACCTAAAAAGGATAACCTAAAGAAGAAAAATTAAGTATGAAGTCAATACAAAATCAATAAGAGAGTTCTAGCATGATATCTTCAATATTTTTTGAATTAGAGAAAACTAAGTATTACTATGATGATCTCTATGAATCTATATCGCCATCTAGATGTCTCTCTACATCTCCCTAACTCTCTCTATTTTATCTCACATCCATCCTCTTCTTATGTCTCTATTCATTTATCACTATGTTTGTATTTCCTTTAATCTTCATGTCTACCTACACCTTCGTTTGTTTCCCTCTATCTCTATGCATCTTCTCCATGTTCAGCAAGTGTTGGAGTTATAGGGATAGTGTTAAGAAACATGCTTATGTTGCAAAGAGAGGTGAGAAGGTGAAAATAAGGGTGTATTGTAAGTTGGAAGCTGAGGATGATTTAATGGTTTATAAGTGGGCATTTTGTTATGATGATCCTAATGATCAACACATTTGCATGGAGGTTGTCCAAGGTAGAGCCCATTGCAGTCTTATGGTATATGACAATCCATATGTAGATGCTATTTTGAATAAGTCTATTTTTGTCCCTTGATTGCAATCTTGGCTCCATGATGTTTTGATTTGGGAGGTGGTTAGATGGAACTATGAATACCTTTAAGTAATAAATTGTATTGATTTTGATTTAATTTATTATTAAAGATTTTAATGGATACAACTTTGCTCTAAATATTTCTTCATTATAGGCTTAGTTATACCATTTTTACAATACAAATCTTCATGGTCACTTGTAACTCTTCTCTAGTACTTATTTTTATAATCTTTATAAACAATAAATAATTTAGTTATATTAGAGTTTTGTCTTTTATGAAAATAATTTTTTGATGGAAGATTTTTCATTAAAAATTTTGTCTTACATTCAGTAAAATTGATATTTTCTGGGCACTTAAAGAGATTTTACCTTCATCAATAGATCAATGGCCTATTGACAATTATCTTTGTTTGAAATTACTCTATCCAACAAAATTAGATCAAAAGTTTTCTAAACATTTATGTTAAAAATAAGATAAAAATTTGATCACAAGTGGTCACAAAGTTTGTGTAGAAGAAAAAATCATTGTTACAAAAAGAAGATAGACAAGAAGAAAAAACATAATTAGCTTGTTGAGCTTCAATACATAACCACCATTCTTTATCATCAATTAAAAAAAGTCAGAGATAGTAGAGAAAAGATGGATTATTTGCCATAAAAGTATTTTTAAAAATCATAAATGTAACATAATCTCTAATAGTTTTATGTGTTTTCATACATTAATGATTGTAACATAATCACCAGTTGATTGGAATGTGTTGTTATTATTCTATAGTAACTAGATTACGGTAAAAATAAAAGTTTAATAAATAGTTGTGATGTATAGGAAAGAGAGATATCTCACATGAGAGGGGCACGAATCTAAGATGACACATAAGATACTTGTAAGAGGGAGCTATACTTGTTAATGAATTTACAATGAATGTTATGGAAAATCATAGAGCATCTTTAAAAGGAAATAAAAGAGCATGACAAGTGGAAGGAACATGTTGTTTTGTAGACTCGTATTCAAATTTGGGTGTCGATTTTCTAATGAAGGATTCAAGCACTGCAATTTGGTAGTTTTGGCTCATGTTATCCTTTTATCTCACTCTCTCTTATTCCCCCCTCTTTATATTTCTATTTTTTCCATACCTATTTTTTTTTCCATATCTATGTAGCCATCTATCCTCTTTATCTCCCCCTCACTAATGCAAAGATGTTGAGCAAGAAGTGAGGTTTAAGCACTTTCTTCTTCGTAATCTACCAAACTAAACTTGTGGCCTTCCTAATATCTTACTGCTTTAGGATATCATTTTTGTGGCCTATCCTATCCAAAGTGATAAGGTCATTTGTGAACTCCTCCAAGGTGAGTACTTCTCCAATCAAGATCTTGCACCTTTTTGTTTTAGGGACACTAGCCCTATTCCAAGCCAATAACTGTAACTCTTCATCAATGTCTTCACCAACCCCAAGTTTCTATTGGGACACCTTCCTTATGTTGAACTAGTTGAGAATCAACTCTTGATTTAACCCTCCAATTGTCATGTAGTACAAAATGTTGACTATCATAGAATTCCTTGCAGGTCTCCTACTCTAATTTTTTGGACTTAAATTCATCTTAGGTTGAAATATAACTATTCTATGGGTAGATTCAGACACCCTTTTGGAATTTCCCTAGCTACTCGGAGCTAATGAAGCAGACAATTCGATCCCATGAAAAAAGGTGAGAGAGACTTGGAAGTTGACAACTTTGTACTGGCCAACACTGCAAGTTTTAGCATCACTCGAGATGGCATCATAAAATGAAATGGGAGTGTGATCTCCAAAAAGTGAGAGAGGTTATTGTAGGCCTTTGTAACATGGTCCTATAGGAACAAGAATTGCATCCATACCTCACACAAGCTTTGAGATATGCCTTGTCAAAGATCGCAGCTCTATGGCATTTAGTAACCCTTAGGAAAATTCCAGTTTGGTGTGCTCAAGAATGTTTGAGTGCTGAAAGGGACATGACAAGGTTGGGGATAGGGTTTACCCAGCCACTTGGAGCTAACAAAGCAAATAGTTTGATCCCATGATGAAAGGTGAGAGAAATTTGGCAGTTGTCAACTTTGTATTGGCTAACACTGCAAGTTTTAGCATCACTCGAGATGACATCGTAAAATGAAAATGAAGCGTGATCTCCAAAAAGTGAGAGAGGTTATTGTAGGCCTCTACAACATGGTCTTGTAGGAACTAGAATCACATCCATACCTCACATGAAATTTGAGATATGCCCCATCAAAGATTACAGCCCTATAGCATTTAGTGACCCTTAGGGACATTCTGGTTCAGCGTGCCCAAGAACGTTTGAGCACTGAAGGGGATAGGATGAGGTTGAAGATAGGGTTTACCTAGCCACTTGGAGCTAACAAAGTAGATAGTTCAATCCCATGACAAAAGGTGAGAGAGATTTGGAAGTTGGTAACTTTGTACTGGCCAATGCTGCAAGTTTCAAAATCACCCGAGATGGCATCGTAAAATGAAAATGAAATGTGATCTCAAAAAAGAGAGAGAGGTTATTGTAGGTCTCCACAACACGGTCCTGTAGGAATTGGATTTGCATCCATACCTCACACGAGATTCAAGATATGCCCCATCAAAGATCGTATCCCTATAGCATTTAGTGACCCTTAGGGACATTCCAGTTCGACATGCCCGAGAACGTTTGAGCACTAAATTGGATAGGACAAGGTTGGGGATAGGGTTTACCCAGCCACTCAGAGCTAACAGAGTAGACAGTTCAATCCCACGTTGAAAGGTGAGAGAGATTTGGCAGTTGGCAACTTTGTACTGCCCAACACTGCAAGTTTTAGCATCACTCGAGATGGCATTGTAAAATAAAAATGGAGTATGATCTCCAAAAAGAGAGAGAGTTTATTGTAGGCCTCTGCAACATGGTCTTGTAGGAACTATAATCGCATCCATTCCTCACATGAGCTCAGAGATATGCCCCATCAAAGATTGCAGCCCTATGGCATTTAGTGACCCTTAGGGACATTTCGATTCAGCGTGCTTGAGAATGTTTAAGCACCGAAGGAGATGAGATGAGGTTGGGGATAGGGTTTACCCAACCACTCTAAGCTAATAGAGTAGATAGTTTGATCCCATGATGAAAGGTGAGAGAGATTCAATAGTTGGCAACTTTGTATTGGCCAACACTGCAAGTTTCACCATCACCCTAGATGGTGTCGTAAAATAAAAATGGAGTGTGATCTCCAAAAAGTGAGAGAGGTTATTGTAGCTCTCTGCAACATGGTCCTGTAGGAATAATTAGGGACATTTCGGTTTAGCATGCCTGAGAATGTTTGAGCACTGAAGGGGACAAGACAAGGTTGGGGATAGGGTTTACTTGGCCACCCAGAGCTAATGAAGTAGACAGTTCGATCCCATGACGAAAGGTGAGAGAGATTTGGCAGTTGGAAACTTTGTGCTAGAATAGAGTTGGAGTTTGATCTTTTTGAATCTCTAAGAAGTGAAAAAGCATCTTTTCTAATGAGTGACACTAGATTTGAGGTTGTTCTTGATCTAGTACAAAGAGAATACCAGGGAAGGAATCAAAAGAGATTGAAATACTCCTTATAATATATAGTAGAATGGAGTTGTTGAGATTGAAATATTCCTTTTATATATATATATATATATATAAGGTAGAAATTGTTATATGCTACATGACCAGGACATGCCTTGTCACCTATGGGAAGAGACATGTATAACAATAGTATACACATACAACAAATCTCCACACAAGATGCTAGCGAAGATGACACTAGAGGAAGCTTTCATAGGGAAGAAGCTAGATGTTAGTCACTTCAATATATTTGGAAGTTTGATATATTTTCATATTCCAAGTGATACACATGTACTAAGTAAGATCTGACTATAGATATGGGGTACTTTGTTTGGTATAGATATTTTCATTCAAGACTAAATACCAACTACTTCCCCCTTGTACCAACCAAAATCTCATTCACTCAACCTTAACACAATGTGACATCAACAACTACAACCTCCCCTACATCAATAGAGACCTAAAACCATCCAATACAATCCAAACTATAAAATAGTGGTCAGATTTATTGTTATTATTCATAGACCAGGAATGCAGCAATTGGCATTGTTCTTTACACAAAGTGACAAGAATGAGACTTTGGAACTTCAAGATTCCCCACACACTTAAAGATGGTTTAAACCAACTTTAAAATGACCAAAACAAGGTGTATCAATGGTTGGAACGTCACTATGAAACATCTAATGAAAACTGACACCACAGACACCATAGTTTCAAAACTCCACTCCACTCCAACATACACTAACCCTAACTTGCACATAGGCCTAATTAGCAAGTTTAGGTGTGGTTTACAAAGAAAAGACCAAGAAATGGGTGCATGGAATTCATTCTTCAACTCTAGAGCATTCTTCTAGGTTAGATGAGGGTGTTTTCCTGATTTGACAAGTCCTCAACTCCTATTCTTTTCATTACTTAACCAAAACATCAAATCTAGGTCTAATACATGGGTCTTATTAGACCTAGGGCTTGCTCCCATTTATTCCCAATTTGACCCCCTATTCCAAATCCATCAAAATATGAAAATACATAGCCCTAGCCTACCCCATGTAAGTTTTGAAGAAATTTCAATCATGGGAACTCAAACTAGGGCCATTTCTTTGGCCAAACCCTAGGTTCAAGGGTTTCACATGCAGTCAGGAAGGAAAAATGTATAACTTGCAAACAAAAACTGCTCTCTCCTTCAAACCACCTCCAAAATTCTTCAAATTAGATACACAAATTGATCAATGCAAAACATCACCCTTTCAATCTGAAAAATCTGTACTATACGGCCAAAAATATTCATAAAAAGTTGGAACAGTGGGGTTTTTATTAGATTCTTGGAGCAAAAAATATCAAACTACTTCTATCCCTCTCATTCAAGTGCAAAGGGACTATAAAGGCATTTACAAATAGTTTCAACAGTCCAAAGATAGTTTTATGGTTATTTCCTAAAAGTTGCTAAATTGTTGCAAAAGTTGCTAATGCAACTTTGCAATTTTTGAACTTTTTGGAATTTCAACTAACCACCAATCAAAATGAATCCTAATCATTCTAAATGATTATTATTGGACTCAAAACCACTAAACCAACCTAAAAAAGTGCAAAAAAGTGCAAAAAATTAAAAAAATTTCAAAATGCAAAAAGTTGCTAAAGAGCAATTTTTGCAAATAATAGTTGTCAAACTGAAAATGAGGTTGTATGGTGTTCCAGCCATCAAAATGGAAGTTATATCTATTTTAAAGCATGTAATTAAGATCCCCACATGTGGGAAAGTTCATTTTACGAAGGATGGACAAAAGTGGTGAATAAAAAACTCAAATTTTATGCCTTTTTTACTAATTTTTTCAATTCTGTATGGCCTATATAGATTGGTGGTGGTACAAGTTTTATATGGTTGGATAGAGGGTTGAGTTAGGATTCCATTTCAATTGGTTTTAGGTCTTTATATTGTATACAACAATAGTTATATTAGTTTTAGTACAGATAGGTTAGATTTACTCCAAATTTGAGAGTTTCAGCAAGATGGAATCCTAACTTGCAAGCCCACCATGGGATTTCAATGCCGTTTTGTGGAATAAAAGCTAGGAGAGGGTTCTTTGATATTATAGAGATTTAGGGATGTAGGATCATGGCATCTATTTTTTCCAGCAAGCCTTAGACTGAACATAATCTTATGTCTAGTCTAGATTTGAAGGAAAAAGAAGAATTAGGCTCCCAAACTTATTAATCTAACCTAGGTGAAGGGTGTAGAAGGACAAGTTTGATGTATATTAGATATCCAAGGGGTTGAACCAAGTATATGAACCCATTTTTTTATTTTTTCCTTGTAACTCAGCCTAAACTAGCCATTTAGGATTGTGACACAAAGTGGGCATAACTTGATGCTGGAGCCAAGTTTGGTGGTTAATATTTTGGAATCTCTTAGGGGATGTTGAAGAATTTTAAAAAATAAAAAAATAGTGGGAGGTACTTTGTATGGTTTGGGAGTTTGACTGTTAAAACTAGAAATTGTCCTAGTAGGAAGTGCTGGTAATAGTTTTGAAATTTGATTGTTGAGTGTTGAGAAACCTCCAGTTTGGGATTTTTCTTGTTGGTTTGAGTCTATAATAACCATTTCCATCTGAAAATTTGAATGTTGAAACCATTTAATAATTATTTGCCTTTGTAGGCCTATTAGTGGCAAGGAGTTCCTAGGTGTTGATCCAAGTTGTTTGAGTGCCCTAAGTTTGAGGGTTGGGCTTGTGAAGTGGAGTCCACTTGCAGGGTAGAGTCTCCCTATATTAGAAGTCCATTGGATCCTTAGTCCTTGGTGTCTTCAATGAATGTATCTTCATAGAATGACCTTGGTGCCCCTACACCATTAAGTGATGATGATGAACATGAGTAAAATTATGAGATTTGTGCCTACATGTTACAATGAAAGATTCATATCTATTTTGAAATTAAGAACTATAAAACAAGTTTCAAGACAAGCTTAGGCTGGAAGACTTTTTTTTCTATGAGATGATTACTCTTGGTAATAAGCTACCAAATATTGAAACTACACTCAAATCCAATATTTATAAGGATAAGGAAGAACTTTTGAAAGATAGTAGCTATGCTAAGTGTAAGAATTTTCTCAAGGAAAAAAATGAAAATGACAAGATCTAGTAGCTCAATCTATAACATAGATTTTCCAACTGTTGGCCAACATTGGTGCAGGAGCACTAAGGTCACAAGCAGAAGAGAAGTTGAGGAATCCTTAGGTGGATTGGAAGAAAAATGGCCTTCTAAGATCATTAAAACTTGTAATGAGTTTAATCATGGACATGTGATCTTGTTTTGATCATAGATTGATCATATTGTAATCAAAGCTTTAATGTAAGCCTTAATGGCATTATTGAGCCTACAAGGTACCTAGGGGCCACTAGGAATGGATTTGGATTGATCCTAGGTTAGGGTTGGATAGAAAAGAACTATAAAGGTCTTGAATAATTTAATAAGACCATCAAAACCTCTAAAAGATGTAAAAGGCACTAAAAGTGCAATATTTCGTAAAATTGCCAACATTGGCAATATAAGCCAAAATGGGCTTAATCGAGTCATGTAAGGGGTCCAAACGGTAGATATGATTTTTATTTTATTTTTTGTGTTTAATAAGGTCTCAAATGACCATATTAATGTAATGGGATAGTCATGTAGCAAGGAATGTCAAAAACTTGTCAATTGACAACAAAAAGTGTCAATTTGACAACAAAATAAGGTGATTAATGCACAAAGGTGGTTAGAGGGGTAGTTACAGAGGTTTCATTTGGTTTTGAGAGTCTAAATGAGTTATAAACCTCATTCCCACATGTGGGAGACAAGTTTGGACGGTCAAAAATAATTGGTAATATAAGAGTTTTGAAGTTTGAGCAATGAATGCATAGTTTTCCATAAAATTTTGATAAATACTCTAAACTTGTAACTACTGTAATTTCATTTTCATAGTACCTTTTGATTTGATTCTTTTTGGAGGTGATATGGAAATGTTTTAACTTTCATTTAGCATTTTTATGAAGGTTTAGTCAATCATTTTGTATTTTTCATATTGACTGTCCTAAAATCTATTATAGGTGACAATTTAAGAGGGGTTTGAGAGTCATTTTGTGAATCTGACCCATTCTACTTTATGTGGTTACTAGGGCTTGTGTAATGGGTCAAGAATATTGTAAAATATGTTCTTTAATAATTAATGTGCAGGGAAGAACCTAGAGTTGATTTTTTTGTTCCCAAGGGTATGGGGTTGAGTGAGAAAGAGTGCATAAAAAGGGGTACATGACTGCTTCAAAGGTGGATTTAGTGTATTCTCCAAAAAAGATTTGAATTTTATGTTAGAAGTCATCTAATATAACCAAATTGAAGGTGTTTGAACCATTTTGGGGTTCTAGAGATGTTGCAAAGTAATATTTCTAGAAAGCCCTAGGGTAAAGGGGCTAGAAAGGAGGGTTTTGTAAAAATCATTGTAGAATTGATCATGAGACCAAAAGAATAGAAGAATCCTTGAATTTGAGTCATGTATTAAGATTTTTTTGGATCATCGAAGTTCCAAGAGTCAAGGGATTGTGAGTTTCTTTGTAAATGGCCTCAAACTAGGCCTAGTTGGCATACTGAAATAGCCAGTTTTGAGTAATATTTTACAAAAAAAGTGTAGTTGGTTTTGGATTATATTTTAGAATGAGGAAAATGGTATTTTAATCACCCAATAGTTTAGGAATTTCTATGGGAAAGTTTGGATAAAACAAAAAATTAGTGACTGGCAAGGGCTAGTTAGAACAAGCCTAGAAGAGGCAAAATTGAGAAAGTGTAAGAGATGAGTTGTTGAGAGTGTTAAAGGAGTTGGAACATGTTAGATGGGATTTTTTGAGATGATAAAAGTTTTTGGGGTCATGGTATGAATTCAAGGATGAGTATTGGTATGTTGGAGGCACCAGGGTACACTAGGTGCATGGTGAACAATGTGAGTGTTTAGAAGACAAACTGAAGATTTGGGTTATAACCTCTTACACATGGTTGTAGGAAGATGTTACCAAGTCAGAGACCTCCTCTTGAACCCTATTAGAGTCTAATTCCTTGGGTAGATTTCAAGAATACAACAAAATCCTAGAGTTGAGTTGTTGTTCCTAGGGGAATATAGGAGGGCTTTGCATCCAACACACATTTGTTGTATAGTAATGGATATTGTGATCATTCATGAACTTGAACAAAAAAAACCATGTTAGAAATAGTGTTTGAAAAGGACTACAAAATAGAGGGAAATTGCCATCAAATATGCATGATTTAAATAGCTACATTAAATAGCCCTTTACTTCATAAATCACTTCAACTCAATCATTATGTTGTATAGATAACCTCATCATATGTCACTTGAACAAACCTATCATGTACAAAATGAGGAAAAAATCCACAAAATTAAATCTTAAAATGTTACAATAGTAAAAAGCTCATGGAACACACATGGGATGAATATACATAATCAAGTATTAACCCTTTCCAACATTCCAACTTTATGATAATAATGAGTCAAAGTCCAAAAAATTGGAATGCAATGATTGAAAGTATTCTTGGGTATCTATTACAAGCAACCATGGTTTGGAAGAAAATTAAGAGTATTAGTCTTGTAGCTAGGAAAATGAGCTTAATAAACACTTTTGAGATGGTCATCTCGTGATGATCATGGATAAATCATTCAAAGCATATGATGAACCTACCCAATATATACTTGCATCACTTAAATCACATTAAATGATAGAACATAATCAATAAATACAGTAAAAGTTTTTAATATAAGAACCATTTTATGGAAGAGTAAATTGATTGTCTGTATACTTTTAATTCTTGTCAAATCCATCAATATACATTTTCTATCCTAAAATATCAAAAGTTTGATTTCTTTTTAGTAGACCTAAATTGCCTTTCAGTTCTCTCAACCTATACATTGGCTAATCAAAATTATCCTTAGAGAGAACTATATCTGTAACTGCTCCATTATCATCAGATCAAGACCTATTTTCCTTCTTACATTTTGATGATTGTGAACCTCTACAATTCCAAGCATAAGATGATTAACACACAATGGTACTTGAACAAAGAACACTAATAAATATTGAGGATGTGAATTGATAATACCATTTCGTAGATGATTTTGGAATCTCACCCTTTATCACTAGTGCTTCGACTTTATTAGCCCTCTTCTATGGTGACCTGCAAATGAAGAATTAGCACAGTAAAAAATCTAAGATAAGATTAATCCACTAAAATTAGAGAATGACAAAAATTGAATTTGGCTTGTCATTAAGAATTATCCATTTGTAGAAATTCTTGCTTTCTAAGTTATATGGTAACCCTTGCTTGATGAATATTGATAACTTCTCCCATTGTATCCTTACTTTCACTAGTTTGAAGTTTCTGGTTACATGCACACAATCATGACTTTACATCACAAAGCATCCAAATTCTAACAATTTTCATGTTCTTTCATTACATTTTGATCTAAACAACAAATTCTAAACTTTCACTTATTCAAAGGACTAATCTAAAAATAGGTCCTATTAGAGCATCTAATATAAATTCAAATAATGTATCTAGATTCTAAACAAATAAAAACATAAAATCTATGATTTAAACTAAATCTCATCACTTACACATCATAACAATACGGTCCACCTGAGCCATGTGGACAGTCTTGGGGAAGAGGTTGCAACATTGTATTTGGATCCAATTGATCACTCTTTCTCTCTCTCCCTCTCTCCCTATTCAATCTAGTGAGCCAATTGGATCTGCTTGACATTTTAATGTCTCAAGTATTGCCTCATGGTCTGACTCGTGAACTTTCCAAAGAATCTTATTATGTGGTTTTCAACCATATTTTATCAAGTGGACATTTGATGTAACAAAAAAGTTTGAATAATGAAGAATCTTCCTCTCTATTTGCCAATCCTCAAATAACCACAAGTTAGGGTTCTTCATAGAATATTGTCTAAGCCATGTGTTGATTACAACCACTACACTGACATGGTACTCTAAACCTTCACCATCTATAACCGAGTGATGCAATTTTTGTTTGGCTTCAACACAACAACACAAATAATAATATGTCCCTTCTTCATTGTCTTTAGGTGCAATAACAAAAAAAACATCGCCTGTAGTGACAAATGTACAAAATGCGGCCATTAATTTAGAAAATACTTGGGTAAAAGTTATAAAGTTACATATTGAAATTACAAAGATATATAAATATATATATTACGAGGTTGCACTAGATCTGACAAGTAGTCAAAGTCAATAGATGAATCCATCTCTACCATTTCCAATGATTGTGGGGGACGACAGGTGTCAATTGGGTCCAAAACCCATATATCCCATTTGTCCACCCATTTAGTTGACTCACAGTCATCCCAATTTTCCTCTGCACATGATGGATAATAGCATACCATTTTCATGTGTGAATACTCCATGAGCCTACATCAGAGCTTCTAAAAGAGTGTAACTCACTAGATCCTATTAGTGTGCAACAATCCTAATATGGTGTAATGTTAGTATTATCTATCAACCAAAAAAATCTATGAACCGTAGACTCACCTTCCTTACCTGGACCCATTGTAGCGTTACACCATTAGACGATGGATTTTGTATCTATCATTATTGCTCCATCTTTGTACTTTAGTTCTTCATGAGCCAAGGCTCTTTTAATGCATGTGCCTGCACCATCGTACTCTCCATTACCATGACCAGCCTCTGTGAAATTCCACACATATTGAATTCTACACAATCTGTGCATCCTGCTCAACCAATAGAACATTAGTGCATTCTTGAATTGAGATGCGCAATTGTTTGACCAAATAATGTGTTGACAATATGTTATGCTCCTGTTAGCCAAATATCTATAAAATAGTTGAAAACAACAATGTACAAACTTCGTAGAATGTGATCGATCATCATTGATGTAAAAATGGTACTCCCTCAAAATCTTCCTGTCATCCTCTGTATTTGTAGGTGAATGCATGAATGTTATGTGAACAAATATGAAAACTTCTTGAGAGGTATAATACTTTGCTTGCACCTCATTTTGTGGTTGTAGTGTGTAGTTCTCTATGAAATCTACAACTAAAACAATGGTATCCAGTGGAAACGTATCCTTGCACAACTTGAATTGCAAATCTAGCCATCGAGCAATATGGGTATGCCTTGCATACTAGTAAATAATCTTTTCACAAAAAATCTTCATGAACTCATACATTGGAATATTTTCAATGACTAAAACACATCTTTTACCATGTTTCCCAACTTTTAGAGCATATGTCAGTGTCTTAATTTTTTCATAATCTACTATTTCATTTCCAATTGCATGTGTACTATCCATATGTTGACAAGTTGATAAAAGTTGCAAAGAACCACAAAATAAGAATGTACCATGCAAGCATGATGTCTTGTAAAATTTTTGGTTGTCCCCTATTTCACATAAAATGTTGGATATGAATTCCCTTGAAGTCTTGGTGGCTCATTCATGTCACAATCCTGCAAAACAAACTGAAAATGCAAAACTATGCATGTATGCCTAAAAATATCAAAATGGTTAGAAAATTCAATATGTATCCTACAAAAACAAGTTGTGCATGTGTGATTTATCTTCACATAAAAAGGTTTACCCATCTCAAAAAATCTTTGACTTATTCAAATTTGAGGATACATACTAATAAATTTTGCAAAAAATTGTGTCTGAGTTGAGTCCAAAAAATGTTTCACATGTGGGTCACGATTTTGGCTACTAATCCTCCTCCTTACAACATCTCTTTGATTAGGGGAAACACTTGTGTTATTTTTCCAAAAATCTTCGATCAATGATTTCAAGGCTTCACTAATTTCTTTATCCTTTTGAGGTAGTCTACCACTAAATGTCCATAACTCATTTTTTGTTGGATCTTCCAATCTCTCATGCCTTAGCATGGCTCTCCTTAGAGTACCTCTACCAATTTTTAATGTTTTTCTTGTCTTTCTCATGAGTCGAGCTTTCTTCATTTGGCTACTTATTATTGTCGATGTAAGTACTCGTCTTGTGATATTACTATCTTTGGTGCATGATTTAGAACTCACTTTTTCATAAGCACTCATTAGATTCTTTACAATACTTTTTTTATTTGAATCATCCATCGTTCTTAGCCCAAGAATCTTCATGATAGGCCTAAATGTCAAATTTGTCATTATTTCAACAAATAATTGGCATTGACCTGTAATATTTAATTCTTCAAAAAAAATGTCCACATATGATTAACTTTTCTTTGACAAGTACGCTTGCTAATCTTGTCAGGCATTGATTTCAAAATGTTAGTATCAATATCAATCAAATATTTTGGTCTTCTAAAATGAATTCTAGAAGGTGTTCTAATCTCTTCAATTCTCTCAACATTTTCAACATCAATATAAGGTTGAGTGTATTGCGTACCTTGAATGAAAGATGATGTGGCTTGGCAATAAGATGTAAAAGATGTAATATCACCTACTTGATGTGTTGATGTTGTGCTTTCAACATGACATGATGGAGTGTGTATATCGTCAGATCTACAAATCAGTGTCACTTCAACATGAGAGGATGATATGAATTCAACATTGGAAGATGGTGTAGTGGATGATATGACTCCAACAATGGAAGATGGTGTAGCTTTACAATTCAATTGTCTTCCTGAGTGTAATAGCCTCATTCGTTCTCTTTCTCTTTCTAATTATTCCTCTTTGTTTCTTTGTATTGGTGGTTCTTGATCCTCTTTGAAAATGAATTCTTCATTATTGTTTTGCAATTTTCTTTGTTCACGTAGTACTTTCATTTTATCTCTTTTAATTGCCAAATCTTTCTCCCTATCTTTATTTGTTTGAGTTTTTGGTTTCTTCCTTGGCATGATGATGATTTCCACATGTCAAATTATTCAAACATCTGAATTACTTAAAATGTGTAAATTACAAATTATTCAAATACATATAAAAGTTATAATTATTTGAATGAATACACAATATATATCAAATGACTTGTCAAATTTCTAACCATTTCGAAATAACATTTCATTCAAACATACAATTTTCAATGAATTCACTATATATTAAACAACACGTCAAATTATAATCAAATTTGTATCTATATATCGACAAAAAATATTCAAAATGGATTGCACTAACCTTTTCTATACAGGGAATATTCAAAAAGTCTTCAAATTGCGTATCCAATGATTGAATTTGGTGTTTGCTAGTTTGAAAAAGTGTTGAAATAGTGTTTGCTATGTTGAAACCCGTGATTTCTATTGCAATAACAGAGTGCACAATAGACCAAAAGCAGAGAATGGATGAAATGGGTCCCAAAGTTTCTTTTTGACCATTTTTAGGTGATTTCATATAGTGCGTATGCACTATAGCATGTACACACTATAAAGCATGTACGTACTATTTGAAAACACATTACTCCGCATCCTCCCTACTCTATATCCTCCCTACTCTCTCTCTCTCCCTACTCTCTCTTCCCTCTCCTATCCCCTACTCTCTCTCTCTCCCTACTCTCTCTCCCATCCCCTACACTCGCTCTCCCCCCTCTCCCATCCCCTACTCTCTCTCTCTCTCTCTCTCTATCTCTCTCTCTCACTCTTCCTCTCCCACCGCCTACTCTCTCTACCTCTCTCATGCTCTCTCCTCTCCCATCCTCTACTCTTTAGATATCTCACATACACTCCCATCCTCCCTCTCCCATTTCCTACTATCTCTCTCTCTCCCCCATCCCCCTACTCTCTCTCATACTCTCTCACATCTACTACTCTCTCTCTCTCTCCCCTCTCCCATCCCCTAAACTCTCTCTTTTATAGATACACACTCCCATTCCCGCTCTCTCTCCCCCTCTCCCACTCCCTCTCCAACCACCTACTATCTCCCTCTCAAATTCTCTCTCTCCCTCTCTACTTTCTCTCTCTCTCTCTCTCTCTCTCTCTCTCTCTCTCTCTCTCCCCCATCCCCTACTCTTACTCTCTCTCCAATCCCCAACTCTCTCACACTCTCTTCCATCCCATACTCTCTCTCACACTCTCTCTCATCCTTTCACTCTATCTCTCTCATCCATACTCTCTCTCTCTGCCACCTCCTACTCTCTCTCACACTCTTTCGCATCCGTTTACTCTATCTCTCCCATCCCATACTCTCTCTTTGCCACCCCTACTCTCTCTCACACTCTCACACTCTCTCCCATCTCCTAGTCTCTCTCTTTCATAGACACACACACACACACACACACACTCCCACCCCCCCTCTCTCTTCTCTCCCATCCCCTACTCTCTAGATTTGTCACACACACTCCCATCCCCCTCTCTCTATCTCCCTCTCCCTACTCTCTCTACACTCTCTCCCATCCCCTACTCTCTCTCTCTCTCTCACTCTCTCCCATCCCCTACTCTCACTCTCTCTCTCCCATCATATTCTCTCTCTCAACCACCTCTACTCTCTCTCACACTCTCTCCCATCCCCTACTCTCTCTTACACACACTCTCATCCACCCTTATCTCCCTCTCCCACCACCTAGTCTCTCTCTCCCATCTACTACTTTGTCTCTCTCTCTCTCTCTCTCTCTCTCTCTCTCTCTCTCTCTCGGGATACTCTCTCTCCCTCTCCCATCTCCTAAACTCTCTCTTTTTTAGATACACACTCCCATCCCCCCCTCTCTCTCCCCTCTCCATCCCTTACTCTCTAGATCTCTAACACGCACTCCCATCCCTCTCTCTCCTCTTCTCCCACTCCCTCTCCCATCACCTACTATCCATATCTCTCAAGTTCTCTCTCTCCCTCTCTACTCTCTCTCTCTCTCCCCCATCCCCTACTCTTACTCTCTCTCTCCCATTCCAACTCTCTCTTACACTTTCTCCCATCCCCTAATCTCTCTCACACTCTCTCTCCCATCCTTTCACTCTATCTCCTCCATCCCATACTCTCTCTCTGCCACCCCCTCCTCTCTCTCTCACTCTCTCCCATCCTTTCACTCTGTCTCTCCTATTCCATACTCTCTCTCTTCCACCCCCTATTCCCTCTTACACTATCACACTCTCTCTCTTTCATAGACACAAACACTCCTATCCCCCCTCTCTATATCTCCCTCTCCCTACTCTCTCTCACACTCTCTCCCATCCCCTACTCTCTCTCACACACTCTCCCATCCTTTACTCTCACTCTCTCCCTCTCCCACCATCTACTCTCTATCTCCATCCCCTACTCTCTCTCTTTTATAGACACAAACACTCTTATCCCCCCACTCTCTTCTCTCCCATCCCTTATTCTCCAGATCTATCACACACACTCCATCCCCCCTATCTCTCTCCCTCTCCCTCTCCCTCTCCTCTCCCACTCCCACTCCCTCTCCTACCACCTACTATTCTCTCTCCTTCTCTACTCTCTCTCTCTCTCTCTCACACACACACACACACACACTCTCTCTCCCATCCCCTAATCTCACTCTGTCTCTCCATCTCATATGAGCTCTCTCTGTGTCCACTTACTCTCTCTCACACTCTAACACTCTCTCCCATATCCTACTCTATCTATCTTACACACATTCCCATTCCCCCCTCTCTCTCTCCTTCTCCCACTCCCTCTCCCACTGCCTACTCTGTCTCCCCCATTTCCCACTCTCTCTCTCCCCTCTGACATCCCATACTCTCTCTCTTCATAGAAACAAACACTCCCATCCCCCCTCTCTCTCTCCTCTCCCATCCCCTACTCTCTAGATTTGTCACACACACTCCCATCCCCCCTCTCTCTTCCTCCCCCACTCCCTCTTGCATCACCTACTATCTCTCTCTCTTCCATCCCCTACTCTCTCCCATCCCCTTCTTTCTCTCTCTCTCTCCCCCATCCCATATGAGCTCTCTCTGCCACCCCCTACTCTCTCTCAAACTCTCACACTCTCTCCACTGCCTACTCTCTCCCATCCCCTACTCCATCTCTCTTACACACTTCATTCCCCCTCTCTCCCCCTCCCACTCCCTCTCCCACTACCTACTATCTCTCTCTCTCTCTCTCTCTCTCATTCTCTCCCTCTCTCTCCCATCCCCTACTCTCACTTATTCTCTGCCACCCCTACTCTCTCTCACACTCTCACACTCTCTCCCATCCCCTACATTCTCTCTTACACACACTCCCATCCCCCCTCTCTTTCGCTCTCCAACTCCCTCTACCATTACCTATGCTCTTTCTCTCCCATCCCCTACTCTCTCTCTCTCTCTCTCTCTCTCTCTCCCCCCCCCCCTCTCTCATTCGCTACTCTGTCTCTTTCACACACACAACCATCCCCCCTCTCTCCTCTCCCATCCCCTACTTTGTCTCTCACTCTCTCTCCCTCTCCCACTCGCCTACTCACTCTCACTCTCACTCTCACTCTCACTCTCACTCTCACTCTCACTCTCACTCATCTCTCACTCTCACTCTCATTCTCACTGTCACACACTCTCTCTCTCTCACTCTCTCCCTCTCTACTCTCTCTCTGCTACCTCCTACTCTCTCTCACATTTTCACACTCTCTCCTATCCCCTACTCTCTCTCTCTCTCTCTCTCTCTCTCTCTCTCTCTCTCTCTCTTACTCACATTTCCATCCCCCCTCTCTCTCCCTCTCCCATCACCTACTCTCTCTTCCATCTCCTACACTCTCTCAAGATACTTTGTCTTCCCCTCTCCCATTCCCTACTCTCTCTCTTTCAAACACATGCACTCCCATCCTCCTCTCTCACTCTTCTCTCCCACTCTGTCTCCCAACCTATACTCTCTCTCTCTCTCTCACTTCCTCTCTCTCCCATCCCCTACTTTCAATCTCTCTCTCTCACTTCCTCTCTCTCGCATCTTGTACTCTCTCTGTGACCCCTACTCTCCCATCCTATACTCTCTCTGCCACCCCTACTCTTTCTTACTTCCTCTCCCATCATGTACTCTCTCCCCTCTCCCATCCCTACTTTCTCACTTCCTCTATCCCATCCTATACTCTATCCCCTCTCCCATCCCCTACTTTCTCTCTATCTCTCTCTCTCTCTCACACACACACACACACACACACACACACACACACACACACACACACACACACACACACACACACACAACCACACACACACATACACACACACACACACAACCATTCCCTTTCCCTCCCAACCACACCCCCCACCTAGCTCTCTCTTATTCTTGGGTTGCAATTTAGGTCTCAATTGTGCGTGCACACTATAGTGTGCATGCACTATTGAGATTTTAAATGCTTCTAATAGCATGTGCTGCTACAGGGTGCATGTGCTATTGAAATATTTGTATTAAAACCAAGCCTAAGGATTGGTTTTGCCTTGGAGATCCAACCCAAAGGTTTGGATTTTATAAATAGGTCTAAGACGTGTTTTCCAGAAAACATACCCAAAAAGATTAATTTTTCTTGTGTGCTACCCTTCAAGATTCCTCATGGTTGGGTATCGATAGATCAGGTTACATATCATTATAGGTCTCTGTGTTAGCTATCTAACCATATAATTTATTTTAATTTGAACTATTTCAAGCCTTTCACCTATAATTTCTTTTGAATGTATGTTCATTTTTTGCCAAAACCCACCATGTACTAATTGGGCTATAGATTTTAGCTCATTCATCAAATTTTGCAACAACTTAGTTTTTTAGAAACTAGACTCCATTCTACACACTTTGAAAAAAAATAGTTTTGATTTTAGATTAGTTTTCAATTATTTCTAGGGGGAGCACACATACATTTCACATTTTTGGGATGTGTCTAGTTAAAAAATTCAAAAAAAAAAAAAATATTATAAAATTACCCTAAAAATTTGGGATAAACTACATAGTGTTAAGTAACTTTTGACTAGAGCGATTAAAGAATTTCAAAAAAAGTTAAAATTTTAGGGGTGCCACACTTTGTACTGTGTTATGTTTTTTTGGAATAAAAAGTACCACATTTTTTTTCCCTCTTTTTTCAGGACCTAAAACTAAACCATTTTGAAAAAAAATTAGTGGTTTAGAAACTAGATTCAAAGGACTACGACTTTTGTTTTTGTCATATCTTAAAATTTTGAGCATAACTATCTTCAAATTCTTGTTGAAGTTCAAAATTTGTAGATTTAAGGAAAAAGGTGTCCACTTATACCCCACTTTTGGCACCACAACTTGGTGCACTTACCCTAATGTCTGATGAATTTACTAACTATTGTATTGAGCATTGAATTAAGAGATATTTTTATGGACCAAGAACACCACAATAGAATGGAATTATTGAGAAGAGGAACATATCTATTGTTAATTATGCTATAACATAATTGATTGAAAAAGGTGTTGCACAAATATTCTAGAGGAACCACCAATTAAGGTAGATAGAGTGAATCTTGGATTTAAAAGCTTCTTGGTTTTTTATGATTAGGATTTGCTTAACAAACCCAAATCTATTTACCACCCTAAATTTGTTTCATTTTGGGAAACCAAGGTTACCATCAATATTATCAAGAATCAGCCCTAGCTCCATAACTAAAGGGGATTTAAAAAAAATGCTAACATAATTCTAGTAAGGCCCTTTTATCACCACCCACATGCAATATTATTGCTGCAAAGACTACAAAAATATCTACATTAGACTTGGGGTTTTTCCTCCAAGTTTGAGAAATCATCCCTAATGATTTTTTAGATAATCCTCTTTTCTAGACTCTGAGTTGAGAATTCATAAAGTATAAGCCTCAACCTTTGTTTAGAGGACTTGCCTGAGAATTGGAGTAGATGATTGCCCATCTTCATTTTAATATTAGTATCCATGGAGAGGAAATGGGCAGAGAGAATCTACTATAGCTCAAAACTATCAAATTAATGTGGTGTGAGAAAGGAGGAGCAAACTAAACAGGAAAATTGTAGCTGGGTATATCTTATGGTAAGATTTAACAAATGTCATCACACAGATAATAATGGAAAGATTATGGTGAAAGATGAAGAGATCCGAGAACCCAAAAAATCATGATGAATTGAGGTGGGAGGAGTCAAATAGGAGGAATTGAGTTCAAAAAATGATGGCAACAATGTACTTAATTCTAGTTGTGAAAAATAAGGTACAAGTATGAGCTTTAGAGGAATTAAAATGGCAAAAGTTAAAGGAATAGGAAAAGGAGGGGGAAACGAATACAAAATATTAATCAATCCCATTGAAAAGTATGTTTGTGGGGGGGGGGGAGAAATAGATGTGCCATTAGAAACTTTATTTTCTAATATGTTAGCTAGAGAATTTTCTTCTCTATAAATGTGAGATATTTGATGCAAAGATAATTGCGATAGGGTTTCAACAACTCTACCTAACCTAGAGTTTAACTTCCAATTCGGGGACACTATTTTTGAGGGCATTCAATATGATTTGGGAGTCTACCCCAATAATGATATTTTCTATATTTAATTTATGATACATTCAGAGACCCTCTACTAATGTCTCTAACTCAACTTCGTTATTTTAAGCCACTCCTAAGGGATTAGCTATTTGGCCAACAACATTTCTAGACCAATCATGAATAATGCAATTGATGCCAACAAGAATCAGATTACCTCTCAAAGCTCCATCAAATTTTATTATATGCTAGTTTTTAGGAAGAGGGGATGAAACACATTCAACTCTTTTATTATTAGATTTTGAACCACCTAGTTAGACACAAACTAGGTTGATAAGGCCAAACCATTCCTTTTTCATCTAAGCATCCCACTTAGAGAAAGGGCCTTAAGGATGTTATTTGGACCTTATCTTATTATTAATATTTTCTAAAACAATGGAATCAATTGTGTTACATAGGGAATCTAGAGACATTTCCTTATCTTGTAAAATTATGCACTTACATTCTTTCCTAATCTCCCAACAAAGGATGGTAGGGGTAGATCTTATGAGGATGTCATAGTTACCCTTGGCCCATTTTGAAGGCCAATATTTTAGATGAGCCAATAGATAATTAGGAAATGATAGATTTAAGGAGAGTTTATTGCAAATCCAAGGTCATCATTTGTGAGAAAAAGGGCATTTCAATAGTATATGATCAGCTGACTCTTCATGTTCTTTGCAAAGGCTACATCATGAGTGTCAAGAGAAACTAATTTTTTGAAACCATTCTATAGTGAGGATCCATTTTTGGGAAATATCCCATAAGAAAATTCCATCTTTAATGAGTCTAGACTTAGTCTAGCATAAGTCAATAGGAAGAGTGGATAAGTCAAAATTTTGTTGGGCAACAAGACAGTTGTAGCCTCTTTTGACATTGTACTTGCTAGACTTGGCTCTAGCCCATATTAGTTGACTAGTTTTAGATTTAGGAAATATTTTTTTTAGCTTGAAGAGCATTGGTCAACTCTTCCTTTTCTTCCAAGGATAGGGGGATGTCTATGATAGGCCTCCATTCCCAGCCTAGATGGTGGATGTTATTAGGGAACGAGATATAGTTGCTAAGAGAATTACCCCAATGTTCTTTGAGGGTGGCACATACATTAGGAGAAATGGTTAGATTAAGGGGAGGATAGACTCCCCAAGAACCATCCTAGAAAATAACATCATGGATGTTACCTACAACCTAGGATAGATGGTCTAATATGAGGGATTTGTTATCTAGAATAAAACTCCACACTCTAGACCCTTTGGGAGGAGATAATGTTCTGAAAATATTTAGTGGGTTTTCTGGAGAAATATATTTTTAGAATAGGATATTTTTCCCATTTCCTATCAAATTATTTATGTAGTCTCCAAACTAGTTTATTTATGTAGTCTCCAAACTAGTTTTTCTCTAAAGGCTTTACTTTGCTAGGTGAGTTTTTTGATACCTACACCACCAAAATTGATGGGTTTACATAGTCTCTCCTAGGTAATGAGCAAAAAATTCTTTTGTTGAGATATTCCTTGTCAATATAAATATTTAAATTTATTTTCTAGTCCATTATTGGCCAAGGGGGGAAGGGGAAGGTAGGAAAAATGGTATGACACTAAGGCAAAAAGAACAAATTTGATCATAGTTAACTGTCCATCAAATGATAACAATCTGGTCTTCCAACATTCCATTTTTGAGTACTCTTTTTTGAGAAACATGATCTCATAACTTGGTAGATCTAGCCCTTTTATCCAAAGGTAGTATGAGCTATTTTTAAGGGAAGTAACCCTTTCTAAATCCTAGGATGGTGCACACCCTCATTTCATTGGCATGATCAAAGTTGATGAATTTTTTTTTTCTAATTTCTTAGCATTAACTAAATATCTTGAAGCTTCCATATATAAGTCTAGGTTGGCTTTGAGGAAAAAAGCCTTCAATACTCTAAATTTTCCAAGGAGGATAATGTCATCACAAAATCACTAATGAATGATAATGGGAATCCCATCTGTGACCTTTATGCCTTGGATAGGTCCTTGTTCTTGTGAATATTTAGTGAGTTTTCCAAAAGCTTCAACAATAATGACAAATAAGAATATCAAGATGCGACCACCATGTGTTATTGGGCATGGAGATACAACTAAAAATGAGATGGATCCATTTCCTTGAAAATATGAATGCTTCCATACACTTACATAAAAATCTATAGTTCACTTTATGATATGCTTTTTGAATATCTATCTTAGCTATCATGCCATGTGATTTGTTTTTTTGAATTGAATGGATTATTTCCTAAATTATGATAAGTCCATCTAGGATAGATCAACTAGGAATGAAGCTTTTTTGTTCATCGAAGATGGTGAGAGAAAGAACCATCTTAATTCTATTAGCCAATGCTTTTGTGAGAATTTTGCATAAAGTATTACACATGGATATAGGTATGAAGTCTCCTTGGTGAGAAGCATAAATTTTTTAAGGGATTGAGGTGAGAAAGGTATGATTAATTTCCTTTAGAAGGTTACCAAAATTTCTACTCTCTTATAAGGCTCTCCATAATTTGTCCCCCAGAAAGTGCCAAAATTTCTAAAAGAAAAATGTCTAGAAGCAATCTAAGCCAGGATCTTTGTCTGGTTGCATTTGAAAATGGGCTTTCTTAATTTATTCCTTATAATTTTTTTGGTTAAACATTGTGTCATGTTCATTGGTGATGATTTTAGGTAAGACATTGTGCCATTGGGTATGTGGAGCCCCAATTGTTGAGGACATTTTGATAATAAGATACTAGGTATTCAACAACAACTATTGGATCCTCAACCAAGTTTCCTTGATCATCACTAATTTTGGTTTTTCTATTAATACAACCTCAAGCCTTAACACTACTATGAAATAATTTAGTGTTCCTATCTCCTTTTCTTATCCAAGATTTACTAGAATTTTGTGTCCAAAAGATTTCCTCTTTGATCAATAGATATTCTTTCTTATTAAGAAGAAGCTTATCCTAAAAATATGAATAATTGTTGAGACCATTAATAAGAACATGCTCATTTAAAGTAGAGATATCCTAGTCAACCTTATCTAACTCTTCAATGATATTGTTGAAATATATTTTGTTCCACTCTTTGATTTTCCAGTCTCAGGTGTTTAAGCTTGCAGATAGAGATATACATTCTAGAACTATGAAACTTTGCCTTACTCCACCAAGCTTTGAGGAGGGACATGAAATATTTGTCTTGAAACCACATATTTTTTTTTACTTTGAATGGAGGTTTTCCTATTCTTGGAATTTCCTCAATAGTGAAGGATAATGGAAAATGATCGAAGCCTGATACAAGTTCAATAAATGTGGAGAGGTTGTTGTGAAAGGATGTTAGATCTCCATGAAAAAGGAACCCATCTCATCTCTCTACAATTAGGTTGTTACTAGACCTTCTATTACTTCATGTTTAAGTTCCATTAGAATGTATGATGTCCATTAGGTTATTAGAGGAGATATAATCCTTGAAATCTCTAGAGGCTTAATTGAAGGATCTAATTCCCCAAATTTTTTCTTCTAGAGGTGTAATTTTATTTTTACACTTTTATACTTAACTAGATTAGAGTTGTACTTTGGAAAAATATAAGAGCCTCGACTTCACTCTAAGTTATATTAAAAAAAGAAAGAAATTAGAAGAGTTGCATCATCCAAGTTTAAAAATAAAAAATAGAAAACAAAATATATAATTGCATAAATAGCTTAGAATAATTCTATTTTATATTTATTTAAGAATAATTTAAAAAAAATTAAGAGTGGCAGAATCTAAATTTAAGAATAAAAAATTGAATTTTTTTTTAATAATAATTACTAAGAATGCTAGGTTAAAACTTAAGGTGATCTAAAAGAAGAGTTTTGTTTTTACGTTTAGTTGTCTTTTTTAACCTTTTTTTTAAAAATATTTTTGGACTCAACAATAAGTAGATGTTTACAACATGGCTCTATTATTGATAATGTTAATCATAAAATTTAAAATTTGATGGAAAAAAACATAAAAATCTTTCTTTACTTGATTTTCTATATAATAGTATTAACCAAACAAAGCTAGCCATATTTAAATTTTATTAAAAAAAAATCTATAATATAAAACATATAAATAAACTTATTATTTAATCATATATTTATATAAATTATTAATTTTTTTTTTGATTAAGTAAAAATAGGTTTTAAAGGACTTGAAACCTTTTACAGAGTAGTAGAAAGATAAAAACTTAGAAACCTAGAAGAATTGTGCATCAACACCAAGAGCAATATAAGGTAAAACAAGTAGCTAAAAATAACAAGCTAGAAAAGATAGTAAAAAGAAAGCAAGAAGAAAGCACAAAACTAGCTACAGAGTCTTTAGTAGATCCACTATCGGGTTTGCAAGGATATTCATGTTTTCTATAGAGGCCTTTAGATCATCCATTTCTTTGGCTTCGACACCCTCTGTCTTCTTTGAGTTGGCCCTCATGCAATTGCTAGGTCCTTGATCATCCTTTGCTTCCTTGGATCCTTGACCTTTCCCTTGTTCAAACTTTTTTAGAAGAGTGTTAGTATTGTCGACCAATGTCTTTAGAATAGAGCAATTTTAATTCACCAATTTCTTGACTTTTTTCTCCATATTAACCACTTTGTTATCTAGGCCACCCAATTTTTTTTGGAAATCTTTTATCAGCTGATCCAAAGTTCTATTTTTGGCTTTGGGAGGTGGAACATATTTCATTAAATTTTTGACCTCTTTAGTATTACCAATCGCCTCAGAAAGTTTATTAATATGTTGTCCCAGAGTTCTCTCCTCTCTAGTGGTTTTGCTAAGCTGGTCAAATTCTCTAACAATGTCTTGCATCTACTATTGCAAACTACTATCCTTCTTCATCAGCCTTGGATTACCAAAAATTCCTTTCAAAAACCCTTGGTCATCATTACCCTTGTTATGAGTAAGGTCATCCTCATCCCCACCAACATTATCTCTTTCATAATCAGTTTCCTCATGTCCTTTATCATCCATCTTCCCTTAGCGAAGTGCACATTTTCCTTTTCACTCCATCATTTTAATTAGAGGTTCATCATTAGAAGGTATTCTTAGGGATTTTTCCATATTCTTCACCTTACCAACAATACCACTTTTCCTATTCTCCTCTTCCAACTCCTCTTTAGAATCCATTTCCACATCAAAATTAGTCTCCTTAATCTTCCTTTTCTTCCTAGATGAGCTACTTGGCTCCATATTTTCCCTCTTCTTAACCTCAATCTCCTTAATCTCACCCTCCACATCTTCATCAAAACCCTCATCTTGTTCACTCCTCTTTGTCTCACATTCCATAGTTTTCTTACAGAAATGGGGTCTATCCACTTTTTTTGATTTAAGGAGGTTCATAAATAGAACGATTAAACCCTCATGACAGGCATGACCACCCTTAAGATAATTCTAAATAGATAAAATTGTAGCATGCAATGATTGCCTAAGGTAGAAAGGAAGATTAAGCCTAACCGTATGCCTAAAATGGTTTATTAGCATAAAGTGGTACCCAAATATCTTAGTAAAGCGACCATCCAAAGTTAGGTATTCAATAACAATGAACATGAAAAACCTCCAAGGGTGGGATATAGAACTAGGGCTAAAATAATAATTACCAATTTTAACTAGTCTATTCTATTCATTTTCCATTTCTGCAAATTCCTTCATAGCCCAATTTGAAAGCTTTCTATCTCTATAAAAGTTGATCTCCTTAGTGTCAAGGCCTGTAACTTTTGCTATGATGTCCTCAATAACCTCCATTCTTTGATTACCCACTAGAATTCTTCCATCCTTCCATGTTTTAATGAATTGACAAGTAATAGAAGGGTTACTTCCTTTAAAATTCTCCATTAAACTTGTAAACTTCCCCCATTCCAGAATATCCCAAATCTCCTTTTTCTTTTTCTAGTCCTTACAACTAGTTGGTTTGACCCTCTTTCTCCTTCCTCCCATTTTCTTCAATCTATTGTAGATTTTCACAATCTTAGGGTACACATTCAAAATGAAAAGCCTGGTGTTGATATTAAAGTAGAGGGAATTGATAAATAAACTTGCCCCAATCTGTGGTGCAATGAATAAAAAGTCTCTGCCAATCTAATCAAAATCCACACCTCCCCAAATCTTCCCATGTAATAATTAATAATCATAGTCTTATTCATCATTAAAAAACTTATTTTTCCTACTTCTCACCTTATCATACTTAATTAAGGATACTCCTTTGAAAGGGATATTATCAACTTGATTCCAAATCAGCTTTTCATTACTTTTGCAAGCCACAATTGTTGCCCAATCAGCAACCTGATTAGTTTCTCTATAGTTATGAGTGATGATACAAGTATAAAATGAATTAGTTAAAAAAATGACATTAGAGATAATATTATGAATTTTCCAAGAAGGATTGTTAACTTTATTGAGACAATTAATAATATTGAGGAAGTCTCCCTCTAGCCAAATCTTGTCCAAATTCATACACTTGGCATAACTAAGACCATAGAGAGTAGCACTGGATTTCACCAAATGATTTGTTTGTTCCCCAATAGGGATGACCATCAAACCCAAACTATCCCCATTCATGTTTCTAATAATGATGCCACAAGCCACCATCCATGGGTTTCCCTTCAAGGCCCCATCAAAATTAATCTTACGCCAACCCCAAGGAGGGCAATTGCAACTAGCCAGATTCCTAAGGTTATTACCATTTTGAGAAACACTTAACCCTTCCAAATTTCATTTTTGAATAAATTTTTCTTTCCAATCTATCTGGGGTTGATGCCCTTTCCCAACAATCCTAATATTCTCAATCACTAGATGCTTGATCTTAAGGAACACCTCGACAAAATTAGTCTCCTTATCCCTAAACACCCTATCATTTCTTTCCTTCTACACTCCCCAACAAAGAAAAGGGAGGACAAAACCCAAAAAGCTTCATAATCAACATATTACAAGTAGGAGACTTCCATCCTTTAAAGAACTCTTGAATAGTAAGGGGGGAGACCCAAACCAAATCTAGCGAACCATATATCCTTTCACATAACCTTCTAGTATAGGAGCAGTGAATAGTTAGATGATTAACTAACTCTTCTACTTCCTTGCAAAGATAGCACCTTTAAAAAAAAATTCATACCTCTCTTCATCAAATTATCACTAGTTAAAATTTTATCCTGCAAAAGAATCCAAAAAGAATGTTAACTTTAGGGGTCATTCCTTTATACCAAGTTTTAGCCCAACAAGGTGCCTAATATACCTCAAAAGTATTGGTATATAACGATGAAATAGAGAATAATCCATTGGGGTTATAATTCAATATTAAGGTATCCTCCTCTTGAATTAAAAAGACAACATTCAAAATTTCATTGAGATCATTATGATTGATATATACTCTATTAAGGTTAACCCATTTTTCCTATTCCTAATAATCAACAACAAAGATTCCAAACAAGTTCTTAAATTGACCCATAAATCCATTCCACCTTGGATTAGAACTAAGGGTATGATCAATAATCCAAATATCATCCCAAAAATGTATATTCCTACCATTTCTAGCCTTCCATTTGACTCCTTAATTTATAATCTACTTATTTTTCTGAACAAATTTCCAAATTTTAGAATCCCCTTGGGAAACCTCATTACCAAGGAAGAGGTTAAACCCAAGATTCTCTCTATTATATTTATCATTCCAAATGTCTCTCCATTCTCCCTCCTCTTGATGCCAATGCCAAATAAGCTTAGCAAGAAGAGAATAATTGATTATTATAACCCTTCTAAGACTAAGATGTCCTTTAGTGATAGGCATGCACACTTTTTCCCAAGCAATTAAAGCCATTCTTTTCTTCTTTTCCATACCTGTACATAAGAATTGTTTCTAAATCTTCTCAATTATTAATGAAAACTTGTTAGGAATCTTAAAAAAACTCAAAGAATATAAAGACAAACTTCATAAAATGGATTTAAGAATAATTACCTTTCCAACTTGGCCAAGGAGGGATCCTTTCCAGCGAACTAATTTTGAATGGAATTTGTTGATCAAAGAACTTCAAAATGTCTCAGGAGAGTTGAGACAAAGAGGTAACCCAAGATATGAGCCCAGAAGGGTACCAATCTCACAACCAATGATTCTTTTAATTTTATTTTGTCTATTTTCATTAATATTGATAAAACAAATCACACTCTTGTTCTAATTTATAATCTAACTAGTAGCTTGCCCATAATAGTCAAGAACTTTCTTAACGTTTCTTGCATTTTTCAAAAAAGCTTCTCCCATAATAATCGAGTCATCCACAAATTGCTGATGAGAGCAAGTAAGATTCTTAGAGGAAGGTCTAAGCCCAACAAATTCCCCCAAAGTAACCATTTTTGCCACATATCTACCTAAGCATTCAACCATAAGAATGAAAAGAATAGGAGAGAGTGGACCTCCTCCTTAACCCATGGAAGGCTTCGAAGAAAGGAGTTGGAGAACCATTAACCAACACAGAGAAGGTGGCATAGGAAACCAACAATAGGACCATCTCCAAAAATCTCTTATCAAATCCAAAAGCTTCCTATCCACATTTTAAAAACTTCCAATCCACCCTATCATAAGATTTTGATAAATCTTGCTTAAGGAGGAACCCTTCTTTCTTAGATTTGGCAAGGGAATGGATATTTTCATGCACTATGATAATAGAATCCAAAATATGCTTGCCTAGAACAAATCCATTCTACTATCTAGAAATTAGATTAGGAAGAATAGATAAAATTCTAAGAGTACAAACTTTGGATATCACCTTGTAAAAAGAGTTACAAAGACTAATTGGTCTAAAATTATCCAAACAATCAGCCCTAGGTTTTTTGGGAATCAGAGCTAGAAAGGTACCATTCAATTCCTTTAGGAGTTTCCTAGATCCAAAGAACTCTTTCACACCATTAAAGATATCCCCTTGAATAATGTGCTAGTACTTATGAAAAAAGAGGAAGGGGAATCCATCCAAACTAGGAGCTTTGTCTCCTTCAAAGGAAAAAAAATTGCCCTTGTAATTTCTTCATTGTTAGGGATAGCAGTAAGTTTTTTATTTTGTTCATCAGAAATGCAATTTGGAATGCAATCCAAAAACACTTTTTGCTCGTCATTGTCCAGATTGGGATCACTCTCTACTAAATTACTAAAAATGTTCATGGCTTCTCTTTTGATTACTTCATCATCATCAGTAAGAACCCCATGGATATTAATCCTAGAAATCTTATTTATCATTCTATGCTTCAAATTAGTCATATGAAAATATAAATAGTATTCTGATCTTGCTCACTGAAAAAAACTTTTCTAGATCATTGTCTCCAATATATCTCTTCCTTAGTAATTATATCATGCATTTCAATAATTTTTAAATCTTCCTCCTTTCTAGACACTTTCTCATAGCCCTCAGCCTAGATGCTATCTTGAATTTCTTTTAACTCCTCCAAAATCCTCCTTTTGTTGTCAAATATGTTCCCAAAGGTCTCCTTAATTCATCTTTTCGTATTTTTTTAAAAATTTCTCAACTTTATGGCAACTTTAAACATAGTTGTTCCCTCCACATGAATGGCCCACCATTCTTTAATAAGGTCTTCTAGCCTAGGATGGAGAGTCCACATCTTCTCAAATTTGAAGGGATAGTTCTTCTTACTTGTAATAGGGTCAGCCAAGAGAAAAATGGGGTAGTGATCCGAGCCCACTCTAACTTTTGCAATAACGGAACATTTATACTTCAAAAATGAATCATTGCTAATAAGGGCTCTATCCAACCTTACTTGGATCAGGTCCTTCCCTAATCTTCTGTTAGTCCAAGTATAATTCACCGCATGCAAGTCCATGTCATGCAAAAGATGACTATCAATGAATTCCATCAACTCTATTCTGCTATCAAAATTAGACTAGATGTCTCCCTTCTTCTCATTCTCTTTCAGAGGTGTATTGAAGTCCCCCATAATAATCCAATTTTCATTCACAAAATTCTTCCTTTGATTAGAAAGAGCATCCTAAAGCTCTTTCCTAACCCATTTAGAGTTTGGGGCATAAATGTTAGCTAAAACCCTAGAAGTCCTATCCTTTGCATTAGAAAAGTTGATATTCATCATATAATTAAATTATTAATTATTGCTATGTTTGTTAAATTTATTATTATACAATTTAATTTATTAGATACATTTCAAAATATAATTTATTATAAAATTTAAGTTTAAATAATATATTTATATATGATTTTAACTAATCACACGATTATTTTCTAATAAAATATATATTATATTTGTATTTTTAATTTTTAATAAGGTTTTTTTTATAAAAATTAATTAATTTGTATAATATAGTATTGTTTTTGATATATTATTATATAATTTCTTATTTAAATGATCAATTTGTAAATGAGAAAACTAACAAATTGCCTCAAGTTCTAAGTATTAAATTTCTCACCAATAAATGGAAGGGGCTTTATGAATAAAAAATATAGTTAATTATACCCCCTATCCCATGAAAGGTGAAGTTTCTTGAAGGCTTGTCATGTCCACTTTGAAGGTAATCATATCATCACCATTAATACATTTGATACTTTAATACTGCACAATTAGTTTCCAATTAGATGACTAAGCTTGACCAAAGAGACTATAATGCAATTCAAATATATCTATATTTTTGATTTTAATGTAGAAGTCCAAATGAATGTAAAAATGACTTGGTAGAAAAAGCACAAAAGGTGTTAGAAGTGATAAAAATAAATTGAAAGGGTATCAAAAGAGTGTATCACATATTCATTTCAAATTTGACTAAAAGAGAATGATTTTCTATTGAAAACTATACTTTTTTGTAACCTTATAAAGTTAGATAAAAACTATAATCACTTAAAACTAATCTAGCTAAACCAATTTCCCTAGATTTCAATGACATAAAACAATATCAAATAAAGCTAATTTCTCAGGAATTATTATATAATTTAATTAGAACAATCAATTACCTAATTCATTCAAGGATCATTTATTAATTGGGGTACGAATGACACCCACAAATCTTCACTTTTGCAGTTGTAAAGTATGACCAATTATGGCTACAAAGTTTTGATTATAATCTATGATATACCTTGTGAAAGGTCTTCCCTGTTAAAGGCTAAGAAGGCTATTAGGTCTCACCTTGATTAAAGGATTTAAACTCATGACTAAGTAAGCACTCTGTTAGGAGATTTACAAAAGCCTGCTAGGACTATTCTGTTAATAGATTTACTCTATATCACTTGTCAAAATCATTCAAAACCTAATCCTTTGGTTAGCACCTTATTTCTTGATGTTAGATCTCCACTTTATTAGTTATCTCCCAATCCTCTTGATCAGATCTAAATTCAAACATTTCTATCCAAGAGGAAATCTATACAACCAATGTTTATCAAGTCATTTCATATCTAGATCCATTGTTATAACCTCATAAGACTTGCATCTAGATCACTTTCTTGTAGCACTCTGACATTTAAACTCTCCTCCTCTTGTATATATTCATCAATCTAGCCTACATCATAATAAAATCTAGCATCATTTCTCTCATCCTATATTATTAATTTGTACTTGTCTACATTATTCATTTTTAATCTTTCATGTCAATGGTGTCTTGTCACTAGTCTAAATGCATAATTATGAGAGTTGGACTAATAATTAGAACATAATCACATTGAATAAGAAGCAATGAGATTCTCTCTTTTGGTTGTTTAAATTATTTTCTTGATTTTGATTAACTAACCAAGGAATTAACATCTCATTAAATTGTTGTTTATGTAGATTTGAATCTCACAATTTTACATGCATTTTTGGTAACCGCCATGGGGTCAAGCACCTAATCTTTTAAATTTTTCCTAATAATTTTTATACAATTTTTATCTTTCATTTTGTAGGTTGTCATTTCTAGGATCCTCATGAGTTGTATGTGGTTCATCCTAAGTGAAATCCAAAATTTCTATGGTCACACAAGGGAAATGTTGCATTAACTTGATCCAAAGTTGCACCTAGGATTCTAAGTTGCATTTAATAATTCCTTTGTCATTCTTGAGAATAATTATATTTAGATGTTATCAACAAATCATTTTTAGTTGATCTTTAGTCACATTCAAAAAATTGATGGAGATAATTGATTGGATTTATATACTTTGGTACTATTTTTGGCCCTAAGATGTTTCTTAGGTATTTTATTATTAGTTAACAACCTAAATTTATATGTAGGATGATTGCAAAAGAATACACATGTCAAAGATTTTAAATTCAAACAATGAAGTACCAATGGCTCTTTCTTCTAGGTAGCCTTAGGAGATAAACTAAGAAATTTTCATGCTTAAATTGTTTCTTAGGAATCTTAATTAATTATTTTTAGTGTTTAAAATATTGTTAGGGAAGTATGCTCTTGTATACTTAGACAATCAAAAAACTAGAAACATTGAATTAAGCATTAAAAATGAATTGGGAAATGAATGTTTTCATGATGTTCTTGAGAGATTGTTAATTTAAAAGAGTATTTGATTTTAATAAAAAGGGAAATAAAAAATCTAAACCTTTAGTATCCTCTATTTTCTTTATATTCACACCTATTGGAAGGCATAGTAGTTGAGGATACAATCTCCCATGCATGATCCAATTGTGGAATAAAGAAAAGCCAACTACTTTGCCTCACTATAAGAACCACCTTCTTGAGATTAAATTCTTAAAGGATGTGAGTATCTTGTACCTAGTCTCGTAGGTATATAGGCCTCACTACTTCTTGTAGGACCACATTGGCTTATCATATTAGGAATTCAAGATACTTGTGAATGATGCCCCATACTATGATCCATGATGTAGAAGTCCCCTAATCACCTCTAAAGTATTGATTATCTTATGGAGGGAATACAACAACTTCCCCAAGATTTTCATCATATTGTGTACTCATAAGCATTAAAAATCCAATAATAACATTTTAAAACCCATTGGATGATCTTAAATGACCATATTCTGATGAGTTTATAAGTGTGTACCTAAATCAATGAGTAAAAAATTTCAACCTAGACAATTCCTTTTAATACTAACTTGTGCTTGGATTCCCTATAATTAGCATTGTCTAATGTATCTTAAAATATGATTAAAATCTTAATAAAATATTGACACAAATAAGGAAAACAATGTTAAAAATATAAAATCCTAGGGGGGGGGGGGGGTTGTGAATCAAGTATTCCAATAAATTTTTCCCAAATATAGATTTCAACATATAACCATAAACTTTCATAGATGAACAAACTAAAAAGTAAAATACATAGCACAAATAAACTCATAACACCATTTTTGTTAACTAGGGAATCCTCGGCCAATAAAAAAAACCAGTGGTGATGGTACCCAAAAAATGATTCTCTAATAAAAAATACTTTGTTAGGATTTTTGACCTATTATGAGTCTATTATATACATTTAGTACATAAGTCCTTGTAAGAAGACTGGACTTTGCTAGAGGCCTCAACTCTATTACGATATTTATTACACAATGATTTCACTACTCATACAATGATTTACAATCTATATAAGAGATATAGTTATTATACCAAAAATTATTTTACTAATATATTCAATATCTAATTAGTCCTCGTGTGTTCCTCACATATGATCATGCCTATATAATATCGAATTACATCTAACCATCAATACATACATATAACAACATACATAAAGCTCATAAAAGATAATCATAGCATTCTATATTTTTGCATATCTAAAATGTTTTCTTATATACTCTTTACATGCAATGCCCCACCAAGGGATCCAAAAGAATTAACCTAAAGTTTTACTAAGTTTTCCAAACATTTTTTTTTTAAAGAAAGAATAACATACACATCAAACATAAAGTAGTGAAGGTACTAACATACAATCATCCATAAGTAAACATAATAGATTACATTCCTTAAGGATCCCAAGATGTTGAATCACATTTAAATTAAATTAATACTAAGTCTAACAATTACCGCATCCACACAAAAAAAAAATTAAAAGTCCAAAGTCCATTTAAATAATATACATTTGTTCTGAATGCCACTTAGCAATAAAATTTGGAATGGTCAATCATCCATTGTACATGTCATATGGTATGAAAGGCTAAAAGAATATACATTTATAAAAATATATTACATCATCCTTTTTGGATCCATGAAACAAAGTACAATAAAATAAGTGAAACCATCCATCATAAACATATAACTATCCATCATAAAGATATAACCATCCATTATAATACACAAGAATAGCATGAAAGGAAAGGCAGGCAAGGAAACTCCAGCCATGGTATCAACAGACATATCTCAATGGTAAGAGTAAGAAGCATTACCACCCGAACACATGGTAACCCAAAAAGGCCCACTCCCACCACGCTAAGTCACAAATAGGATATCAATCCAAAAATCAAAAGAAATCTCTATGTCAAGGAAACCCTAAAGTAATCTAACCCAAAGGTTCCAAGATAAATTGACATCTAGACCCAAAGGCACACAAAGATACTTAGGAAACCTACCATGTAAGTGGGCAAGTGTCATCACATGAATAAGTGCTAGAGTTACCCTGGTAGTCTCTCAGGACCCCAACCCCCTAGTGACCCTATGTAGCACTAGTATCCTCTCATATTGACAAGGCATACTAACGATGCATGGTTGCAACCAAGTATTCTCTCTACTTCCATCCTAGTCTATACTAGCACTCGAGGCATGCATGCAAACATACAAAGATTCTTGTTAGGTTCATTTTACTCTCATTTAATGTAGCGTTTTCACTTATTAAACAACTTACAATGGGTTACCCTGGCAACCACTTAGGGCCCCAACCTCCATTGCAAGCCACTTCTTGAAATTACATATAAATAACCTACCCTAAGCTCATGGAATCACAAATCAAAGAATCATATAATATCACCTCAGTCCTACACAAGTGAATGGAAAGCATCAAAAGATAATTCACAATAACCCATCAGTTCTCCACAAGTAATTGGAAAGTATACCAAAATATTGATCGAAGACTCAAAATGGTTAAGTCAAGTAGGTCATAAATTTCATCCCCTTATCCCATAATAATACTGAAAACAATAACCAACACATTACCATGGTTGAGTTTAAAAGATCAAGATCAATTCATCATAAGACCACAATCATAGAACTCCCAAGCCTTTGGTAGACATCCTAAAACTAGTCAACACTCTAGTCAACCCAAACCTTAAACATAGACAACATACAAATAACATAGTAGTTCGTAGTTTGGTTTAATTTCAAAAAATACATAGTTTCAATTTACAGTAAGGTTTCAATCTTCGTTTTAGTATAAGTTTTTGAGTAGATAAGAATTGTAGTTTCACCCTTGCAATTAAATCCATTTTCGTTCTTATAATTAAAAATCATAAGATGGCTTAAAAGTAATAATAATCATCTATTTAAATTATTAAAATAATAATTATCAATGATTAAATAAAATACTCTCAATTCCATTAATAATCAAATTATTAAATATGAGTTTGGAAGGAGAGAAACAATCAAATTTTTCAAGATAGGGAGGAACTTGCTGATGTGCTTGCAGACAAAATCAATAGTAATATGAAGGAAAAATTCTAGATAAGAAAGGGGGGAGATATTGAAGATGGAGGTAGAAAAAAAGAAAGGAAAAGGACAAGAGAACTAAAATACATGAGGTGAAATGGAAGCTCCCACTTGAGAGTTGGCATAAAGCCAACTTTGATGGAGTAGCTAAAGGGAATCCTAGTCCTTCAAGATGTGGAGGCATAATTAGAAATTGTCATGGTGGAGGAATTGCTACTCTCTCCTACCCCTTGGGAAAACAAACAAATCATTATGCTGGAGCTAGCGTTGCTCTTCACACTATTAAATTAGCCCTGAATGTGGGAGTCAAAAAATTATGGCTAGAGGGGGACTCAAATAATATTATCAAATGTATCAAAGGGGTTCTCCATCTTGCCTAGACAATTGCAAACATAATTGAAGAAATTCGTAGAAAACTTGGCAAATTTGAATGCATTTATGTAAGCCATGAGTATAGGGAGGCTAACTCAGTGGCTGATTGGTTTGCCAACGAAGCAATCAAGAAAGATAAGATGATGATATGGAACACTAGTGGGAATATTTTGGTAGATTCAAAAAGCCTAATCAATCAAGAGAGGATCCAAGGAGGTATGAGTGAAATCCTAAGTTAACTATGGAAATTAATGCAAGTATGGGTGCAAGCCAATGCAATTATGGTAAATATGTAAGGAATAGATGGATCACATTTTCTATGTCAAATCAACATTCTTTATGGGTCATCTATTTGCTTTACCATTTTTATGGAATTAAAAGAGAAAGTGGTGAAAGACAAAGCAATTTTGAACAGAGTATACAATGGATTAAGGAAGGGAAACAAAGGATGACATTTATGAGAATTGAAAACATTCAGGCTATAAAGAGGGTGGGTGAATGGAGTAGGAAAGAACTAGTAGGTGAGGCAGACAAATGGAAGCAAAGAACCAAAGTTTGGGAGAAGCTTGAAAAGGGTGGAATTGCAAATTATATCACCAAGCTTCATGGATATGACCCAACAATTACTAATCTTATGGTAAATTTGTGGAAGGATGGTAGGGTCAAAGTGGATGGGGTGTCATATCAAGTTACTATGGAGGTCATCCCCCATGTCACTAAAATTCTAGATGAGGGATTAAAGTTCTATAGAGATTAAAAGGTGTCTGCAAATGCGGTTAAGAATATCACCAAGAACATGGAAGAGAAAAATGAACTGGTGAAATGTGAGATCTATTATGACATGGACTTGATTGAGAAGCTCTAGACGTATGTGCTAAGGGCCATTATTGAGTATATATATCTTTGGATACAAGATTTGATAGGGTTAGAACTCATCATTTTATTTTGCTTGATCATTTTCGTTATGGGGTTAAGGTTTCCTTTCCATTTTATTTGTATTCTTCCATGCACAAGAGCATTTCGAGGCAAAAGAAAAAACCTACTCCTAACTTGGCTTTGCATGAGGGTTTACTTCTCTTGAGTAAATCCCTTGCTAATGTAGTGGCCACTTCCAAGGAGATGGGGAGCTCTAACTTCTCCTTAAATATGGAAGATATTCAGAGTATAAGTTTAGAGGAGGAGGAATATTATCTCTCATCTGGAAAGAAGGAAAGGGGAAAAGATAAGGAAACACCCACTTCAACTAAAGTTTCGTGTAGGAAAAGCCCCAGGGGCTTTGGGTCCAAAACTGTTGGTCAAGGGGAAGAAGAGTATAATGAGGAAGGTGAGGACATGCATACATATGAGGAGAATAAGGGTGAGGAAGATGAAGATAGAGAGGAGCCGTTTGATAACCCCAAAAAGAAGTAGAGGAGGATGAAAGAGGAAGACATACCCTTAGAGTGGAAAATTGATTCTTGTTTGGGGATTTTAGTGCTTCCTCCCTCTCCAAGTCCTCCATAGGAGCATGAAAAGGAGAAAATAGAGGAAGTGGTGAGGTGGTTATTAAAGATAGGTGTATGGCTTGGAAAACTTTCAATGTCAAAACTTCAAAGATGGGGATTGTGAGAGAAGTCATGAATCCCCAAGTCCTTGAAGAAAAAGAGGGAAAGATCCAGATGGAGAAAATTATTGATCTAGTGCTAGTGGCCATCATTGACAATGCAAGAAATAATATGATAGACAATTTTAGATCAATTAAATGGATGTTTCATGAATTGGAGGAGGTAAAAGAAAGAATGGGACAGTTGGAAAGCCAAGGGAAGAAGATTGAGAAAGGGAATCTAATAGGTCAGGGGGATGGTATCAGGTTGGTCAAAAAAAGCATGAAAGTTTTGGAGACTTACAACCATAACATGGCTAACCAAATGATCTCTATTCCATTAGTTTGTGGTGACTGATCAGGAATGTACTGTACATACTTCATAAATTCTTTGGGGCTCAAATTGTTTTTGGTACTATTCATAGATTCACCACTAAAATAATGGTTAATATTTACCAATTTATGGCCAACATGTAGTAACTCTAAAGTGGTTTAATACTTGTATAAAAGGGCTTAGGGTTAGGGCTGTTTTAGTGTGGTGATTCGAAATTGGTTCTTGCGGTGGTATTGAGTTGTAAGGGATTACAGATTTTAATAAGGTTATAATCACTATATTATAATAATATCAAACTTTTTTTTTGGTGGACATAGCCTAGGGATTGGGTGAACCGCATTAAATCTTGGTTTCTTGTGTTCTTTTCTATGTGATCCATTATTTTTTGTTATTGGTTATATTTGCATGTGACTATTATTTCTGTCCATGGTTTAATCCTTACAAGTGGTATCAGAGTGAGGTTTTTCTTTCAGTTATCCTCTGTACAGAGGAAAGTCTCATGGTTGAGTGAGAGTCTCACAGTCAAGTGGGAGTGATGGTAGATGAGGGTAAGCTAAGGGTTGACAAGTTTAATGGGTAGAACTTCCAGTTATGGAAGATGCAAATGGAAGACTATCTTTATCAGAAGGATTTATGGAAGCTGTTAGAAGGAAAAGGCAAGAATCAAGGATCTATCTCAAATGATGAATGGGATCTTTTAGACAGAAAGGAACTTGGAAACATTTGATTATGCTTGGCACCATCGATGGCATTTAATATTACAAAAGTGAAGAAGACAAAAGAATTGATGCAAACCCTAGTGAAACTATATGAAAAGTCCTCCACTTCAAACTAGGTATTTCTCATGAAACATTTATTTAATATGAAAATGGCAGAAGGTGGATCTGTTACAGATCATTTAAATGAGTTTAATACTATTACTAGTTAGTTATATTCTATGGGTGTCAATTTTGATGAAGAAATTAGGGCTCTCTTGATATATTTTTTTTTTTGAAAGCTAGAATGGCTTGGTAATGGTTGTCAGTAATTTTGTTCCTAGATCTAGTACCCTAAAATATGATGATGTGATTAGTGTTATTTTGAGTGAGGAATCTCGTAGGAAAACCTCAGGTGGATCTCCATTAGGAAGTGCTTTGAATGCACAAAGTAGGGGCAGCATGAATGAGAAGGAAGTGACCCCTGAAATCATGGGAAATCAAGAGGAAAGTTAAAGGTGAGGAGGTCTCAATCGAGAGGACCCAATGATTGCTAGTACTATGGGAAATCAGTTCATAAAAAGAAAGATTGCTGGAATTGAAAAAAAAATGAAGGAGATAAATCAAATGGAGACAAGGAGGAAAATATGGTAAAAAATCTGAAGAGGATGCATTGCTTCTATCTTTAGAAAGTGTTGATGATTTGTGGGTTTTAGATTCTGGTGTTTCATTTCATACTACACCTCATAGAGGTTATTTCATTGATTATGTCCAAGGGGATTTTGAACTTGTTTATTTGGGGGATAATGAACCCTGTTAGATTGTTGGAAAGGGAAAAATTAAGATTAAGTTGTAGAATGGTAATCATTGGCTACTACATGAGGTAAGACATGTTCCAAGGCTGAGTAGGAATTTAATCTCGATAGGGAAACTTCGTGATGAGGGTTGTGTAGTTACTTTTAATGATAAAAATTAAAAGGTTTCAAAAGGTCCCTTTTAGTAGAAAAAGGTGTGAAATTAGGTACCTTATATCTTTGTACAAGTCATATTGGTCCTTCTACTTTAATTGTTTAAGAGAAAAATGAATGTTCAAGAACAATTGCTACAGTTGAGTAGGGAGAACAAATAGTTGTTGTAGATTCTAATACAGCATTGTGGCACAATATACTTGGGCACATGAGTGAGAAAGGTATGAAAGTACTTCATTCAAATAAATTTTGACCAGGTTTGAAATGTGTTAATATGGATTTCTGTAAAGGTTGTATGTATGGAAAACAAAAGAGAGTGAGTTTTGTGAAGACTAGGAAGGAAAAAAGAGAGGAGAAATTAGAGCTTGTGCATACCAATGTATGGGGACTAGATTAGGTATCTTCCCTTGGTGGATCTCATTATTATGTTACATTTATTGATGATGCAACTAGAAAAGTATGGGTTTATTTCCTTAGACAAAAATCTAATGTATTTCAAACTTTTAAGAAATGGAGATACTTGGTTGAAAATGAGACTGGTAAGAAATTAAAATGTCTTAGATCTAATAATGGTGGTGAGTATTGTAGTCATGAATTTGAAGATTATTACTCCACTAATGGTGTTTGTAGATAAAAAACTATTCCAAAGATTCTATAGGAAAATGGAGTGGCTGAACATATGAACAAGACTATAATGGAGTGCGTAAGGAGCATGAGGTTGCATGTTGGGTTTCCCTTACACATGTGGGTAGAGGCTGTCAATACTACTTTATATTTGATTAATAGAGGCCCCTCTACTCATTTGGGCTATGGTATTCTAGAGGAAACATGCACTAGTAAGAAGGTGAGTTATTCTTTTCTCAAAACCTTCGGCTGTGAAGCATTTGCTCACATAGATTCTGAAAATAGAACCAAGCTAGAAGCTAAGTCCAAGAAATGTATATTTGTTGGATATGGCATTAATGAGTTTGGTTATAGGCTTTGGAATTTTGAAAATAAAAAAATATTAAGAACTAGGGATGTCATATTCAATGAGAATGTATTGTACAAAGATCTGTTGCAACAACACGAGAAGAAAGAAGATGATTATGTAGTGCTAGATGATACTCCAAAAGCTGATGTTCCAACCATTCCTCATGATGTGTAACAACTGCAACCATAAATACCACATACACCAGTGAATGTTAGATGGGCAACAAGGAAAATTAGACCTCCACAAAGATTTTCTCCCTCTTGTTATTCTATTTTACTTATTGATGCTGGTGAACTTGGAAGTTATGATGAAGCTATGTAGGTGGATAGTAAGATTCAGTGGGTGTTTGCTATGAAAGAAGAAATAGACTCTTTGCAGAAAAATAAAACTTGGGATTTATGCAAGTTGCCTATACGTAAAATAGATTTATAGAATAAGTGGGTTTATAGGTTGAAAGAAGAGGAAGGAGGTAAGAAAAGATTTAAAGACAGGTTAGTTGTGAAATGATTTACATAGAAAAAGACATTGATTTTGATGAGATATTTTTTCGTGTTGTTAAGATGACTTCTATCCGTACTATTTTAAGTCTTGTGGTTACTAAAGATTTTCATTTGGAGTAGCTTGATGTTAAAACAACCTTCCTTCATGGTGATTTGGATGAAGAGATATATATGGTTCAGCCATAGGGATTTGCAGTCAAAGGTAAGGAGAACTTAGTGTGCAAATTGAAGAAAAGTTTATATGGATTGAATCAAGCACCTTGGAAATGGTATCTAAAATTTGACAATTTTATGCATGATCATGGTTACAATAGGTGTCATTCAGATCATTGTGTTTACTTTAAGAGGTTGGATGATGATAGCTACATTATTTTTTGTTTATATGTTGTTGATATGCTTGTAGATGGGTCTAACATGGATCACATAAAGGGGCCAAAATGCCAGTTAGCACATGCATTTGCTATGAAGGATTTGGGGGCAGCAAAACAAATCCTTAACATGAATATTCATAGAGATAGGAAGAACAAAACATTAACACTATCTCAAGTTGATTATGTGGAGAAGGTGTTGCAACATTTCTCTATGGAGAATGCTAAAGCTATCAGCACACCATTACTTGTTCATTTGAAGTTGATGAAGGAGATGTGTCCCAAGACACAAGAAGAAGAGGATAAGATGTCCAAGGTACCCTATACTTAAGCTATAGGAAGCTTGATGTATGCTATGGTATGTACTAGGTTAGATATTGCACATGCAATGGGAGTCATTAGTAGGTATATGAGTGATCCAAGAATTGAGCATTGGAATGCTATCAAATGGATTCTCAGATATTTGAGAGGAACATCAAACAAGTGTTTACATTTTGGGGGCCCTACTACTGATTTACAAGGCTATGTTGACTCAGATTTGGTAGGAGATATTGATACCAGGTGGAGTACTATAGGTTATGTCTTTACTATTGGTGGGGAAGCCATGAGCTGGGTTTCTAGGTTACAGAAGATCAATGCTTTATCCACTACAAAGGCAGAGTATGTAGCTACTATAGAGGTAGCCAAGGAGATGATATGGCATCAATTCTTCTTGGAAGAATTGGGACATCCTTAGAAGGATAATTATTTGTTCATAGATAGTTAGAGTGCCATTCATCTTGCATAAAATTCAGCTTTGCATTCAAAGACCAAACACATACAGTTGTAGTACCATTTCATTCAGTTAGTTTTGGAGGATGGAGAGTTAAAGTTGGAGAAGATACATACAAATGACAATCCAGTAGATATGTTGACAAAGGTAGTCACAAGGGAGTAGCTAAACTCCTCTTTAGCTCTTGTTGGTCTTCTAGACTGAACATGAATAATAGAATAACAGAGTCCAGGGTGGTTTGATCTAGTGGGAGCCTCATGGAATAGCGACATCACTACAAAATTAGTCTTCAAGTGGGAGATTGTTAGTTGGTGGTGACTAATTAGGAAAGTACTATAGATACTTCATAAATTCTTTGGGGCTTAGGGCATCACCCTATTTTTTTTGGTACGATTCATAGATTTTCCCTTTGTAGATTCACCACTAAAATAATGGCTAATATTTTCCAAGTAATGGCCGACATGTAGTAACCCTAAAGCAGTTTAATACTTGTATAAAAAGGTTTAGGGTTAGGGTTGTTTTAGTGTAGTGATTCAAAATTGGTTCTTGCGGTAGTATTGAGCTATAAGGGATTATGAATTGTAATCAAGTTATAATCACTGTATCCTAATAATATCGGACTTACTATTTGGTGGACGTAGCTTAGGGATTGGGTGAACCATGTTAAATCTTGGTGTCTTGTGTTATTTTCTATGTGATCTATTATTTTATGTTATTGGTTATATTTGCATGTAATTGTTATTTCTGTCCATGGTTTAATCCTAACATATTCTGAACTCTCTCAATGAAATACTGTTACTCTTGTTACAAAGCTGAAAGCTAGGAATTTTCTAGAGGACAATGAGGGAAAGGACAAAGCTAAAGATAGGATGGATGAGGAAACCATAACAGACATAACCCATAGCTAGCTAGATTAGACTTACTTGAAGAATCAGGAGCAAATGGTCAAGGAGTTTCATAAAGCCTATGAAGTAGCAGAAACTATGTAGGACCTTGAAAGGAAGGAAAAGGAGTAAGTAAAGGATTATCAATTTCTGTCTTTTTTTTTCATTTCTGTAGGTTTTTTTGTTTGGCTTTTTGCCTATCTTTCGATCTAGACTTTCTGTTGGCTGTAGTTTTGTTTCTAGGCTTTTGTTGATCTATTTATAGCCCTTTGATATGTAACAACTTTTGGGTTTTAGGATCCTTGTAAAACCTATTTTTCTTATCAAAAAACTAAATATAATTAACATTATTAATTGATATTTATCGTTAATTCAAATAAATCCAATAATAATTTAAATTATTAAATTAATAATTATTATTTAATTAATACTCAATAATTATTAACAAAATTCTTTAATAATTAATATTTAATAATCATTAATTAATTTAAAAAATAATAACAATACTGCTAATAAAAATGATTAATAATTAATAAATTAAAAATAAAATAAATTAATTTTAAAAATAAAAATCTTTGCATAATATTAAGGTTTTTAGGGCTAGGCAGCCTATATAAGCCATGTGGTCCTTTACAATTGCCGACTGCAAATACACTACGATTAACACAGTACATATATGGATGTCGCTAAAAGTATCAAGGAGGGAGGTGGGGTTGTGGTGGCCCCACCTCTCCACTAATTATTATTTTTAAATTTTATCATTATTATTTTTAAAAGAATAAATTTTTTTAATAATAGTTGCCCAGAAAAAATATAATTAATTAATTTTTTTAATATATATATATATATATTATAAACATTTGCAATTTTAGTGTGATAGGAAAAATACGAACAACCATTTGAATTTCCTATTAAAAAATTATCCTTTTCAATTCTAAACCCTTCCTAGTTTCAATTCTAATTTATAAAAATGACTGAACGAGGATTCTAAGATATTTCAATCTCTACATATACAAAAGAATTAACATGCATACAAGAAATTCACACTATTGAAACACTAGTCACAAAGAATTATTTAGGTAACTAGTTCATAGACATGAAGAAGATAGGAAAATAAATAGTGTAATTATCTGTGTGAATTAATCACAAGAGTCTACCTGGATTCTGATGCTAACAACGCTATGCCCAAAAATATTTGTGAGAGAAATTTTCCCTCTCAAAACCTTCTGTCTTCCAAAATTCACTGTCCTTCAAAAATGAACCCTCAATTGGTGATAAGGAGTTCTCTCCTAAATTTGGGGCACTAATTATGTGATCACCCGAGAGGACTCCTCGCTTACCAGTCTTTTAACTCTTTATTATCTGTTCTTTATCTTTTTTATGCATGTTTATTGCAATATAAAATATCTTAATTAAATTCACTTGACTTCTCTTTTTAATTAATTTATTAACTTTTATTCTCATGCATACTTTATGCAATCTTAACATTCTTTAATAAATTAATATCTTTTCCATGCTTTAATCTATTTTCGAAGCATTAATTGATACAATATTTATTAACTTAAGTAATAATAGTATTTAGCATTTATTTAAAAATGGTCTCCTCAATATATTATTATTAAATTAAATAAATATCATACACTCTAAAATTAAACTTACAAATCTTTAATTCTTTTTATTTAATTAATTTTTCTAATTTATTAAATATAACTAAATATTAAAAATCTCATAATAATTTTCCATTAAATTAAATCATTAATTTAATCTCTTAATTAGACTTAATTAATAGAAAAATCACTAAAGACCTATATGACAAAATATGAAAACCCATCATAGAAAAAAATACATACAAGATCAAACTAAAGGGTTATAATCACAAATTTACATCGTATGACGCATTCAGAAGGTAATCAACATAGACACTTGTCCTAATTTTCTAGGACAAATGGGTTGAAAGGTTAGGATTTGGACTTAAGAATTTATCTCCCCTCTCTTACCATTGAGATAACGTGATAGGGTATGCTCATCCTAGCAATTCAGGAAAGTCGATACTCAGTACTTGCAATCTGCATAAAATCCATGCATGTACAAAAACATATATACTAAGCTCAACATGCAATGGCATGAAGTGGTGCATCGTGTAGATCCCGACTAGCAAGTGACTACGATTCCCTTCCTTAACCACATCAGAAATGTCATACATAAAGAAAATATACATGCACACCATACACATGCAGTGTAGGGTAAGTATCCATAAGAAAACATGTATGATAATCCATCTAACTAATCATCATCAATAACTAAAATCACTATAATAATCATCATGCATACATAAAGTATAGGGTACCAAGTAGTCTCATCATAAAATCAACTAAATATGAAACAATATCTAATAATCTCACAAATAATGCTACTAATCATCAAGCATAAAACTGGCCTAAAAGAGTTTGACAATAATAACAAAATGTAAACTAGGGGCAAACACTGCATTACATTTATAATGCCTAGTCAACTTGAATATCAAAATGTGTAAACACTTATAAAATCTATCACAATTTTCTAAATGAGGTTTAACATCTAGGATGTTGTCTCTAAATTTCCAACTTTTTGAATTGGCAATACAATTCATTCCTTAACCATATTATATGGTCTTTACCACATACTCTAATTTTGTGATATCAAAGTATCTTTAAGATTTCCAACTAAAACTCATTCTAACTATAATTCTAATATCAATGATCATAGATATGCCATCTACAAACTCTATTGTACCTTATTGAAAAATTATAGCTATTAATCTATTTGGATAGTGAACCTCACTGATTAAAATTATTCTTCTAGAGATAGCTATCCTTTGTTGTACATAGCCAAATTCTTCATCAACCACAACCAAAATTTACTTTAGCTTCATTAGAACTTAACCCATGAGACTTTTCCATAAATGACGAATTCCATGTTTCCATAAAAAGAAACTTGACAAGAAAAAACAAAAAGAAATTGACAACCAAATGAGTGTTTCAAAATAAAGTGGTAAACTTGTTTCTAGGCATAAAATAGCACCCAAGGTCCTAAGTTGCACCTAGGAGAATAGTCACACTTTGCATTTCTTAAGTAAAATGTTGTGAGTCACATTTGGGGGTTGTTTTGTATAGTTTCTAGAGAAATTGGTCATTGATGTGAGTACCCATTTTGGATCTCTATCATCCTACATCATCACAATTTGCATAATCAGGTCTTATTACCTTGTTGCCATCATTTTTGGTTCAACTAATAATTTCCTTGTCACCATTAAATCAAAAGAGTTGACCCTAATCAATAAAAGATTTTATTTGAATTCTCACACATGTTCTAGATTAGATCTTATATTTTCAATACCAATCAAATCCAAAAATAATAAAAACTTCTAATTTTTTATTTTAAAATAATATTTTTTACCCAAACTTTGTGAGGTCATAATTTTTGACTCAAGACTCAAAACTACAAAATGATTTATCCATTGGAAAGAAGTACTAAAAGTTTAATTTCAATCTATAAAATAGATTTCTTTTAGTATCTCAATTTTAGAGACTAAACCTCAATGTGTGCAAGAAGTTGGGTCTCAATTTTGCAGAAGTCCATTTTGTGAAATGATACTTTAGAAATAGGCACCCAATTTTTAAGAATTGGGTACCCATTATGGTTCGGGTGCCCAATTTGTATTAAAAAATTAAGAACCCAATTTCTGAATATGGATTAGACACCTAAACCATATTTTAAAAATTGGGTGCCCAATTTGTAAAAACATAAAACCCATTTTTGGGGGATTTTTTTGTCATTTTCACTGCTGATCACTATTTGAAGATGGGAGCCCAATTTGTGCTTGGAAATGAGAGCCCAATTTGAGCTTTCTACTCAACCCCCAATTTATTTTTCACTCTTCTAGGTATTTTAATTTGTTCTATATTATTTTTTTCATTATTTTTAGTTTTTTGCTTGACAATTTATTACTTTTTTGTTCACAATTAATAGTTTTATATATGTAAAATTCTTGATTTACATTATCAATTATCATTTTGATTGGATTATTATTCAAATTATATAGATTTTGTTTTCTCTCCTCCCTTATATGATTGTTTAATGTTCATTAAGATTTTTGTTTTGTAGATGTTCATATAAAAATTAGTATTTTAGATGTTTGGAGTATTTAATTTATATGACACATAATTAAAGTAAAAGTGATGGATGATTCTTTATGCATTAGATTTTTAGATTGTTTAAACATGAATTTTCATTGATGTTTTAGATTTTTTTCAACTAAATAGTAATTGTAAATTATTTTCTTCTACATATTAAATATTAACCAAAGTTTATGGTTAGGATTTGTATAAACCCTATACTTGAACCTACATTTTACACTTAAATTTACATGTTTATGAAATATTTTTCTAACTCTAATATATTAAATTATTACCCTATTTGTATCCTTAATTCAACTATAATCCAAATCTTAGGTATATATTAGACCTTGAATTTAATAATCAAACTCTAACCATAATCTTGAACCATAACTATAATTCACTTTTTGACCTCAACTATAACTAGTTCATATTTTTCTCTATTTGATCCATAACACTATTCTATTCTTAAGTCTAGTAAAATTTTTTATTCAACCTTTATGTATTTCCAAACTGGATATAAAATATAAAAAACCCATTTTTTTAGAACCCTGAAACATGTTTATGTAGAGTTTTGCAAGATATGAAAGAATCCATAGTGGCCTATGATAGAGATTTTTTGTACACATAGAATCTTGATGTTTGATAAATTTTCTAGCTATAGAAAAAAGTTGTTCATCATGATGTCAGAAAAAAAAAACTTAAAGATTATAATCATCTCAGAAACATCTATGCTAAAACTAGTCTCACTGATCTATAAAAGAGATCGAATGGTATCATAGTTCCTACTAAAATCATATGTTTGCATAGCCAGATGTTTGTGATAACACTAGTATTCGGTCTTGATTGTAATAAATATCTCTTGGAGACTTTCGTTTTTTTTGACAACATTTTGACTATTTTTGACAAGGAAACTCCCATACCATCACTTGTACTAGTTCCATTTTGGCCTTTTAGGCGTTTGACACTGCTAGATTATTAGAAAAATTTGGTGGCAAGTCTAGCAAGAATGAGCCTATCGACTCAATTATGATATTAGCACTTGCACCTTTAATTTTTTGTTTTGTATACTTTTAATTTTTTTCTTTTATAAAGTTGAAATTATTATAATTTGTTTGAATAACAATATGATCTAGACATAATTTTCTTTTTACCATACAAAAACAAATGAGTTTTGTGTACATCTATGTTACTTCTCGACCAACCCAACTATAGACTTCACTCCTAAACTTAACTAAAAAATTATTTTAACACCATTTTTACTAATTGAGTTGCATACTTATCAGTCAAAATTGGGTACACTCCATTAACATTATTACTGGGATGGGGTGGCACGAGGGAGGGAAAAGAGATTGTGATAAAACGTCAAATGCAAAGCAAAGAAACCTAGAATAGATGATAAGTAAAATGGATGTAATATGCACACAAGTTACTTGAAATAATAACTCTACTTGAATTTGCAAAGTATTATTCGTATGTTGAAAATTTTAGAGGATGCATTGGTTGTATATTCCATCCCACCCCTCTTATTACCTATATTCTATGTTGCTCCTAGTTGCATTGTCATTCCATTCTATTGTATTTAATTACATTGTACAAATTTTTCTCTTTTCTCTTAATACTCTATTTCTTTAACATTTGCAATTTTATCTTGGAGGTTAAGTGCATGTTGTTATTTGATCTTGTATGATTTTTATTCATGGTTTTATTTCTATTCATTTGTAGAATATAGATTTATATCTTATAAAATATTTTTTATACTATTCAATATAAGAATTTACATAATTATATTTGTATGTTAAAGAAAAAAACTATAACATATTTGTATTTGTGGCAATATTTTTTTAGATAATTTTTTTATGTTAATATTTGCAACTCTCGAGGGCCATATAAAATATTACAACTAAGATTTTTTTTTCAAATGTATGAAAAACAAAAAGAGTATAAGTTAAAAAATCATAATAAAGGTATTTAGAAACTTTCTACTCTATTAATAATTTTGAGAAAGAAACACACTATTAAATGATGGATGGGAACAAGATACAACCCTTTTAGCATACCTTAAAAAATATTTGTGCCAATCTTTTTCCATGTTGAACTATTGGTTTATTCTATTCATGGTATACTTGTCAGAAAAAAGAGAGTGAAATATGTCCAAGTTAAGAGAATTATTAACAATTAATCAAAAATATGAGGTGAACATCAATTTCATATTTATAGGCCCCATCTAGTCCTTTTCTATGATTGAATTGGTATCCTCTATACCTAGGGTTCAAATATTATCCCACACTTATTACAATGCCCAATGACCAAGCTTCATTGGTAAGAATATTTCCAAAGGGGTGGCACCACCCATTAATCAAAGATGAGCCAATCCTTTTAAATTGGGCATTACAACTAAACCTAAAGGATTTCTACAAAAAAAATTTAATTCCTCAAGTTACCTAACAACTATTAAGAACATTAAAAAAAATCAAGGTTATCTCAAATGTTACTTTTAGCTTTAAAAAACTCATTAAAAAATGGTCAATTTTCTAGGATTATGCAAATACCATCAATTTATAACTTCTCATGGATTTATCCTTTAGCTAGGATAACCAAATTTAATTATTAAAACATAAAAAAACTATATTTTCCTAATATTAATTGGGTTTTCATGTGAATGCACAAGGTGATGGTTTCTTCAAAGCATGGTGGCTTATTATAGTGGTTTATTCTATGTTGCCTACATGTGAGAAATAAGTAGGTTTCACTGGTTTTTTTTTCATAGATGTAAGAGATGAAAGAATATATATGAAACATAAAGAATATGTGTATCTATGTTGAAGGATTTGAGAAATACAAATCCACAAGGCCCGAAGAATACCTGCATGTAAAAACCTGTCACAGAGAAGAAAAAGACAAGAGGAGGCAAGGGTTTTGGTCTAAAGATATGCAAACTGTATTCTAAAACATGAAAAATATAAAGATAATTACAAATGATCTATCCTCATAGAAGGAAATCAAAACCTAAAAAGGGTAACCTAAAAGGTAAATGCTATCTAATAATTAATAATTAATTATTAAATGAGAATGCAAAAGGTGCATAAAGTGAAATCTTAAGAAGGGAGTAAAGCACATTTAATAAATTAAATTAAATTAATGCTTTACTCTAATACCCCCTTTAAGATGAGCAACAATGCAACTACAAACAATGCAGAAAGAGAAAGGAAACTACAATACAATGCTGAAAGAAAACTTGGGTCCCGAAAGTAAGGCCTGATGAGGTACCCAATCACAACCAAACCTCTATGAAATGGAGAAATAGAGAAAATCCAATGGGAAAAACTCTACTCTAGAAAGAGATAACATGAGAAAAAAGGAAGGAAGGACTCATCACTGAGATCACCCAAGGACAACTTCCTTCACCCCAAGCATAGAACACAGTTCAAGATAACGCAGGGATGCAAAAGGTTTAGTGAAGATGTCTACAACCTATTGAGTAGTAGGAATTTACTTCAAGCTCAAAGTGCCATACTAAATTAGGTGCTTGATGAAGTGCATGTGAAGCTCAATGTGCTTGGTCTACTGATGCTCAACTAGGTTGCGTGAAATGTGTATAGCACTCTGATTGTCACACCAAAGAAAGGTGGAACTATTAGGAGAAGATTGAAACTTTGTCATCAACTGTCAAAGCCACAAAACCTCCTAAATAGCCAATACAATTGCCTTGTATTCTACCTCTGTAGATGATAATGTGTGAGCATGCTACTTCTTGCAAGACTATGTGATAGGACTAGAACCAAGATAGAAGTAGACTTACGATCATCAATATCACTAGCCCAATTTGAATCTGTGAAACCAAAAATGTGAGGGTCCCCTGATGTGTAGTGAATGCCATAACATATTGTACCTCTAATATATCTCAAGATATGTTTGGAATCTTTCCAATGACTCTTATGAGGATCATGGGAGAATCAAGAGACAAGTCCAACCACAAAGGAAATATCAGGATGTGCGTGTGTTAGGTACAAAAAACTACCCAAAAGTTATTTTTATAAAGTTAAATCCATTGTAGGAGTAGAGAAAGCAGTAGATAAAATAACACCTAATTGAAAAGGTCTAGGAGCAAGCTTGCAATCAAGCATGTCAAATGTTTGAAGCATATCAAGTGTATACTTCTTCTAGAGTATAGCTATCCCATCCAAAGACTGAACAACCTATAGGCCCAAAAAATAGTGTAGAAGTCGAAGATCTGTCATATTAAATTGCTCTCTCAATGCTTACTAAATACTCTATATCATGGAAACTGAGCTTCTTGTGATGGTGAGGTCATCAAAATATAGTAAAAGTATTAATAAGTTAGCCCCATGACACTAAATGTAAATTGTAGGATCAGAATGACATTGAGTGAACTATGAAGCAAGCAAGAAGGAATCCATCTTCTCATACCAAGCCCTAGGGGCCTATTTGAGACCATATAACGACCTCTAAAGCCAACATACTAATGAAGAGTCCTGTACAAAACCATGAGGTTGCTCCATGTAGATCTCCTCATGAAGGTCTCCATGCAAAAAGTAACTCTTCACGTTCATCTAAAAAAATGTCCATCCCTGTGAAGCTGCAAGAGAGAGTACAAGGTGAATAGAATTCATCTTTGAAAAAGGAGAAAATGTCTCAGAGTAATCAATACCCTCAACCTATGAAATTATCTTTACAAAAAGATGTGCCTTGTACCTATCAATAGAACCATCTACAACATACTTGGTATGGTACACCCACTGACACTAAACCAATTTTTTCTTCCTTTCAAAAGAGGACAAAGATCCCATGTGTGGTTCTTCATCAAAGAAGGCTACTCCTCATCGATAGCCCTATCCCACTTTGAGTGTCCTATTGCCTATGAAAATTTTTGTGGATCATTTGAAATGGCATGACTCAAGAGGCCACTACCTATAGTCTGAGCATGTGTGCGACAAGCATCTATAGGATCATCTACCAAAGGTCCAACTGCATCAACAATATCATGAGCCCACTTGGGCACTTGTGGAACATCTAGTGGAGATGGTGACTGGGGATCAATATCTATATCTTCCTTAGAGGATGCAAAATCCTATAAAGGAGTAGAGGAAGTACTAGGTAGTAAGGAAGAAGCTAGAGATGGAGGATCCATCAGAGGATAACGCTCATCAAACAAAAGATCTTTATGAAATAAGACATCTCTGGAATCAAGATCAAGCAACATGTACACCTTCACATCCTCATAGTAGCCAACTAAAATGATTGGTTGAATCTTCTTCTCCATGGCTTTCCACTGAGAAACTAGAATAAATTTCCAAGCCTTACTACCAAAAATGTGAAAAGTAGAAACATCGAGCTTGACATAAGTCTAAGCCTCCCCATGAGTCATGTGTCACAATACCTTGTGAGGCACTTGATTCTGAATATAGTTGGCGTAATTGACAACTTCATCCTAGAATGAAGAATTCATAGATCTAGACTAAATCATACAATTGGTCATCTCCTATAATGTCATGTTCTTTCTCTCTATGACCCCATTTTGTTGAGGTGTATAGGCAACAAAGAACTGATGCTGTAAACCATGCTCAGTACAAAAATATTTGAAAGAATGATTTAATATTCCCCCCATTGTTAGTGTATATATGCTTGACAGAAAGACCATACTAATTCTCCACAAATGTCTTACAGATTCAAAAGGAATCAAAGAAATCATACTTGTACTTTAGAAAGTACACCCATATGCATCTATAGAAGTCATCTATGAGGGTGAGTACATATTGGACACCTAAAAAAGATGGATTAGGAAATGACATAAGATCACTATGTATCAAATCCAATGGTGCCTTAAAATGTGTGGATCTACATATTAGAAAAGGATATCTGTGATGTTTACCAAGTGCACAACCTCGACACACACTGTCAGTACAAGAGATCTAAGGCAACCCAATCACTAGCTCCTATGTACTCACTTGTTATAGATATCTGTAGTTGACATGGCCAAAATTCTCATGCCAAATCTTTCTCACTATTTTTGCATGAACAATGAGAAAAACACCTATAGAACCATAACTCTCAAAGCCATCGAACTCATATAAGTGAGATCAAAGATCAACACTCCTTGTAGCAATAACCAAGTTAGGATCATGGAGGTTTTGAATAACCACACCATGTGGTGAGAACTCAACTATTTTTCTAGAGGCTAAATGGAAAATTTGAAAGATAGACAAGAGGTTTGTAGAAATAGCTAGAGCAGAGAGAACATCCTATAGTGAACCACCTTCTAAAGAGATATCTTCTAAACCTATGACTGAAAGATGAGAAGAATGACTTACTACAATTTTTGTAGTAACACTCTAAGAAAGTGAGGTAACCAAATTAGGTGAGTGTGTCATATGATGGGAAGCTCTAGAATCAAGAATCTAAGAAGTTGTAGAAGATAATGCTCGTGTAGAAAGAGCATGTCCTTCCCCTATAGGAAGAGGTGGAGGATTTGGAGAAGCAATACTAGAATGACGCATGGCCTCCTCTAATGCCTCAAGAAATTTCCAACACCTAGAAAATGTATTTTCTTCCTTGCCACAAAAACTGCAAGGTTCACCTATGTACTTCTTAGTCTTAGAGGAAGACTCACTAGACTTAGAAGAATTACCATTTTGAGAGGGCTTTCAAGCATATGATTTGGGAGTAGGCTTGGAGGAACTCTCTCTTCCTACTAAATCTGACTTATGCTTTCCTTTCTGCTTTGGCTTTCCTATAGATGTCTGAGCTACCAATGCCTAGTCTTTGAACCAGTCATAGTATTCAACTATGTAAGCTTCAATTGCTCTCTAGTGAAGCAATCACAAAAGAATTCAAAAGTAGGCATAGTGAATATGCTCCCCAAAGCATCTTTGGTTGAATAGAAGGTTGAAGAAAAAATCTAAAAATTCCCTCAAAGCTTAGAGAGAATCAGATAGATGCACTTAACATTAGTCTTTGTCTTTCCACAACCCTGCAACATAGATCTCTATTGATTAAACTTCATCAAGAAGTCATCAATAGTAGGAAAGGAATATGGTACAAGAGAGGTAAGCTCTGCCTCTATGTAAAGTTCCATGAACTCATTCATAGTACCAAACAAGCAATGAAGCTTGGTCCACATAGCTAGAGGAGTATTGCACTTATGCAAATGAAACTATAGACTATCTAATACCTATAATGCAATCAATTTGATTACCTTATCCATCTTATTTTGGTGCTATGTGATCTCATAATTCCTTCAAAAAATAGTTTTTACAACATCTATACATGACCACAGAAGCTGAGTCATTGAGGTCTTCCAAGTGTGGTAGTTGTGAGAGGTCAAAAGTTCTAGATAAGAAGAGGTCTCAACCATTATTTTAGAAGGGGTTTTTGATTTTTTTGATATCCTAATATAATAATAGAAATTAATTTATAAAAACACCCCTTAGAATGCAAATAACCAAACCCCAGCTTATAGAAAGAATGCTTAAATGAGTGAAGAGCAAAAAAGCTTTAGAAATGAATCAAAACTGCTTGGTAAAAAATACTGGTAAAATGACAGTGTATCTAGAAATTTATTGAGAAGAGCTTTCTAATGCTTTTCCCAAATTAAAAAATGAAGCTATAATAAAGAAGTTATAGCACTTGAAAGATAGAAGTCAGCAGTAAAATTAAAGCACAATAATAGGTACTAAACTGGAAAAATTCCCAAAAATACTGATGTCATCATCTTTGTCTCAAAACCAGCTTTTTGGTGCTTCGATTGGATTAAAAAAAGACCCTTGTATGCTCAAGATATTGAAAAAAGAAAATAGCCACCACAAAAATGCTTGAAATAAAATTTATTTAAAAAACAAAAAAAATCACAAAAAAACCCTGAGTAAAGTGGTGGTGGTAGCCCAAAGGTTGGGTGGTAGTGGTGTTGGTGGTGGCAGAGCTGTGGTGGAGCATTGGCGATAGAATGGGGATTTGCGGCAACAGGCCATAAAAAAAAAATGATAGCTGACAAACTTAAGACAATGACCATTAAATTTTTTCAGGGGCTGGAAGATGCAAGGCGGTGTCAGAAAATGGGTGTGCAAGCCATAAAATTTTATGCAATCCATTTTTAATTTTTAATTTTAATTTTTTGATAAAATAGCCTCATTTTGTGTATAGGAGGCTGAACAAACCTGCTAGGCAATTTTTTTCCTCTGGGATCAATGTTACCCAAAATGGACAAACTTTATATGAAAATAGGGATTGTAATGCCTTTTGAATCAAACCATGAGGTCTGTTTGATCTCAAAGTGCTTTGAAAATTAGAAACCCCCTTGTTTTCATAAGAAATACCTAAAAAACTCTTGATATATTCTATCAAAGCCTCATTCTCATTTTTCTCCAAATACTGAACAAACTACAATAGATTTGGCTCTGGTACCTTGAAGGATTTGAGCAATACAAATCCAAAAAGCCTAAAGAATATCTGCATGTAAAAACCTCTAACAAAGAAGAAAAAGATAAGAGGAGGCAAGAGTTTTGCTCTAAATATATGCATATTTTATTCTTAGAAATGAAAAAGATAAAAATAATTACAAATGATCTATCCTTATAGAATGAGATCTAAACCTAAAAAATGTAACCTAAAAGGTAAAAGGTATTTAATAATTACTAATTAATTATTAAATCAGAATGCAAAAAGGTGCATAAAGTGAAATCTTAAGAAAGGAGTAAAGCACATTTAATAAATGAAATTGAATTAACGCTTTACTCTAACATATATTTATATTAATAGTAAACAAAGGCCCAATAGACAAATAGATGATATTGAACACTTTGGGACCCCTTTTCTTTGTTGTATGTTAACTTCTCCTCTATCTAAGAAGGGTGGACATCCAACTATAGTCATCTTTTCGCATTGGCTATAATGGATTTTGGTGGTTAATGTTGGAAATATTCAAGATATTACAGGTTACTGAGAGGGGAGGGGTGAATCAGTAACTTCTAAAATTTCAAACAATAAAACTGTATACTGATATATTCATCATTCATCCAAGTAACCTATTGTAAGCATGAAACAAAATCATTTGCAACACTTGAACACACAGATTTGGTGACCCGGAAACCTTCCAAATAGAAAGTAAAACTGGGGTGGGGATGAAACCCACAAGCTTCATTACTGCAGTATGAAGTTGGCCGGTTAAGGCTTACAATGACCACTTTTGGTGATCTACCCTGTTAGGAGCACAAAGGATTGCTAGATCCACCTTGTTAGAGGATTTCCAAACATACAATAAAGTATGCACTCTGTTAGGAGATTTACAAAAGACTGTTAAGTCTACCTTGTTAAAGGATTTACAAAAATACTGATTCACCTGTTAGAATGAAATAGTGGATCTGATTACAACTGATTGCTGATAAGATCCGCTATGCTCTAATTCACCTTGATGTGATAGATAAAACTTTTTTGCTTGAAAACTAGACCTGCTGAATATCTTCACAATTCAGCCCACATACTTTCACACGCATGTATTTCTTTCGCACTTTCACACTTTCACACTTTCACATTTCCATTCATTACCATTGCCATAAAAACTATATGTTTGAATGATTTAATACATTGCATATATATACCATCCATATAAACAATACATGCAAGGTCGGCTAAACAATACATGCAAGGTTAGCTCAACAAGTGCAAATCTCTATACAAAGTCGGCCCAAGGTAAAAACTCAGGTTCACTGAACTGATTCGGTGTCCTTCTGATACTCGACGTCCACTGCGTTACTCGGCATCGTCATGCACTCGATAGAAGTGAAGGCACAATTCATACTAAACACTTCGAGTAGTTCTGAACTCGGTAACCACTAGAGACTTGGTAGAAGAGATGTCACTCAGTGAATACTTCTATCTGAACTGTTGCTCGGTGATCAAAGGAAACACTTGATAGAACCTTGTGACTCGGTGATAGTTAGTTTCCTTGATATCTGTCTGAGCTCGGTAAAAATTAATTTCCTTGATAACCTTAGGAGCTCGGTTATCATGAAGTTCTCGATTACATCTTAGTACATCTTTACTCGGTCAAAACTGATTCCTTTCTTTACCTTGAACACTCGGTAAACACTGGTTGCTTTGTTCACCTTGATCACTCGGTAAACACTAACTTCTTTGTTCACCTTGATTACTCGGTAAACACTGACTTCTTTGTTCACCTTGATTACTCGATAAATACTGACTTCTTTGTTCACCTTGATTACTTGGTAAAAACTGAGAACTAGGTAAAGCTTGGCTTTCGGTGAGAGCTCGGTAAGTATTCAGAATCGAATAAGTGTTGTAACTAATGACAAAAATGTATCATAATGCCAACAATCTCCCCCTTTGGCATTAGTGACAAAAACACTTATGAGACAAAATTTATCTGACATGCTGATGACTAATTCTGAATATACATAGCTTCGTTATATACAACTCCCCCATAGAATAGCTTTGTTATATACAACTCCCCCATAGAATGTACATACATTATTTACATGAGCTGTATATCTCTTCCTTTGTAAATTTTTTTTGAAAACACTTATTCACCCATAGTATACATATCCAACAATAATCTCCCCCTTTTTGACAATAATGCCAAAGAATAAAGAATATATATACTTATATAGAAACACCAAAATGAGAGATGAACTCTGAATGTACCTGGAGAATAAGCTGGAGAGTCTTATCCCAATTCTCTTGCAAAATTTTGCAGGTAGAAAGAGCTATTTGAACTTCAGCCGAAAGTTCAATCACATGATCTGCAATGGAGAAGTTATTATCATGGATTAATGTCTTTGAATGTGCAATATGCTTCTGCATTGAATCCATGATGGGAAGGATCATGTTTTGGATATCTATCAATGTAGATCGGATCCTTGCCTCTTCCCTCAACAGCTCTGCCTGCTTCTCTGACAAAAATTTGATTCTGAGGTGATGAGATGAGCTTGAACTGGGGTCAAGCTTCAAGTTCTGTGCGCTTAGCTCCAGATCTTCATCAATTTTATTTAGTTTTTCTCTTATTCCTTTAGTGTATTCGGTAACATCACAAAGTTTAGCAAAAAGAGATGTTACATTATTAAAAGAATTTTCCATATCTGCCAAAACTGAGGTTAATGCAACCTGATTTATTGCAATGTTTTGGGCAATGTGCCCTAATACCTTATTATCAAATTTCTTTTCTGCATGCTCAATTAGCTTCTCTTGTCCTGAGGCATCTTCATTGAATTTATTAATTGCCTCTTCCAGTTGAATCAAAATGTGTTGAGATGTATCAATGTCAACACCTATAGCCTCAGTAATTATGTTCTGGGCTTCCTCAATTATCCTATATTCCTTATCCCTTTCTGATCTTAACTGCATCTGAGTAGCCTTTTTCTCAATAAGTTGACTAGCATACCTCATTTCTTCAATGGTAGCATTATCAAAGTCAATCTTTGGAATTACTATCTCTGTGTCCAAGTCAATGTCTTCAGAAATTTCCTTTCCAGTGATCATAAGTCTTGATGGTTGCTTTTGTTTGACTTCTGAGATGACTGGTTTGACCTTTGGAATAGACACAACAGTAGAGACAGAAGGACTAGCAGTAAAAACTGGGATGTTTGAGGTTTGAGTGCCAATAGAAGTATGTACAGGGTCAAAAATTTGAGTGCTGGCCAAAAATGGTGATACACCCGGTAATATAGTATCTGAGCTCACTGTGCCTGAAGTAGATGGCGACAAAATTGTAGAACAAATTTGAGTTGTCAAAATTTGAGAACTTACAGCAATACCAACTGATGATGATGGAGTCGAGGAGGCTAACTCAGTAGATGAAAAGGGGTGCAGCTCGGTAGTCGAAGAGGGATGCAGCTTGGTAGATGAAGTGGTAGTCACTTCTACTGATGATACCTGGAGCTGAGATATGGCAGGTGTAGATGGTAAATTTGGTGTAGATGAACCTGCTGAAGTTGACTCCAACCTTGATGATGTCACAGGTTTGTCTGGGGAGTGAGGAAGGGATGCAATAGCTGCTGCTGCAATTTTTACCGTATCATCCTCCTTATCTTCCTCTTCAGCTTCTTCCTCTTTGTCTTCTTCCTCTTTTTCTTCCATCATTGCATGCAACTCTCCTGGTGTAACTGTGATGGATGGAGTGCTATCTGATTCATCACTGCTGCTGCCGCTGTCATCATCCTTTATTTCTACTGGGTCTACACTGGGCTTATGTAGATGATAGATGTTTTTCCACATGTTTGTAGCATCATTTAGAACATGCTCTATATCTTTGATCAAAACCAAACAAGTGTGGAATCTGATCATCATTTTACCTTCATAGGTTTTCAATTCAGATTTTACCTCTGCTCCAGTGAGACTAGGCCGAAGATTCTTCAGGGATTGCTCATATATATCTTTTACCGTCTTGGTGGCTAACTCCCATTTTGGCTGTACTCTCTCCAGTAGTTCTTTAAAGATATGAGGAGCAATCTGGTCCGGGGAGTATTTCCATTTTCCCATTTTGTTAAGTACCAGTTCCTCAATTTGCATTTTCTCTGCATCAGTCCTTGTCTCAAATCTCAATGCCTTGAAATTTGCAATGCCAGCTCCTTCTTCCAATGTTTTGAGCCTTTTCTCGAATGTAGGTGTAGGTTTGACCAATACAGGTTCCTGAATACCTTTTCTCGTTCTCCGAGTGAATACTGCAGTAGGCTGCTTCTTGGGCTTGGTAATGATTACCTTGCCTTTCTTCTTTGCCGGTTGCTCTTTTTTAGATTCTTTTTCTCCTTCTTTTTCTTCTTCACTTTCTTTATCTTCACCTTTTCCCTCGGTGACCATAAGAGAACTCATTTCAGTTTTTAGTTTGGCCATTTTCCTTTTACCTTTGCTGATGGCCTGTGGAATTTTGATTTCTAGTTCAATTCTGGCCTTTGCTTTATCATAAGTACCAAAAATTCATTGCCTTGGGTCTACTGGCTCATTTACCAGTGCTTCAATGATATCCTTGGTTTCATCAATATTTACCTCATATGGAAGAGGTTTCACCCATGCAACTCGGGGTCTAACTGCCTGTATGTATACCTTGTCACAGTCAGCCATGAAACAGACATCATCCTTATACTCTTCAACAAGTTTTGGAGGTATTCTGAATCTGTTGTTCATCCTTTCCTTGAAATCTTCAAAATAATTGTCCATTACTTTGTCAAAATTCATACCCATATCTACTATGAATTCATTTATTTGATACAAAATTGGAGTATCTTTCCTCCATACAACTGTACCTTTGGATGGAAAGAATTTATGTACATAGAAAAATAAACAAACTAGCAAAGAACCAAATTTACAAGGGTTTGTCTTTGCAGTCCTTATGCTTTCCATGTTTTTATTGAATTGTTTTAATAGTACATCAGCTAGGTCAAACTCCATATTTTTCTTTACAATTTTATATGCCAAATCTATAGCCTCGCAAGGTACACTATTCAGCCTGCTGGAACTATACAGTTTGTATGCAATAACATAAATACCAAATTTCAGTTCTATATCTGAAACATTGTTGAGTTTTAAACCTCTGCCATCCCATTTAGCTTGGGTTTTCTTCTGTAACTCATCCCGTCCTAGGGTTTTGGTGGTTTTGGCTTTTCTGAGCATTGGGAGACCCGTGATTTTGTGAATCATCTTCTTGGTTATCAAAACTGGTTGTTCCAACCACAACTGACCATTATGTACTCGGCTCAAGATATACCTCACCCATTTCACTTGAAAACTTCTTGGCAGATGCGGGATATGGGTTAAGCCTTTGGTTTCCAAATGTTTGAACTCAGGTTTTAGGGTTCCATCCACGCATAACTCGGCTAGGGTGCTATCCATATCTAGTGTCCCTATTTCTTGCACAGTACACTTGAAATGAGTACAAATATCATTGATTAGAAGTACCTTTGGAGGAATCTATGATTGAGCTCCATGCGGGTCGAGTGATTCAGCGATGGCAGGAACAAGCTTGAACGTCGGTGCCTTCCATTCCATTCCCTTTACAAGCATTTCGGATCCTTTCTTTGCCTTGCTGCTGCTGGTGCTTGCGGAAGCCATTGCTGCTCGGTGAGTAAGAAGATTTCGTAAGAATACTTCGATGGAAAATTTTTTCAACTCACTTGAATTCGCTTGAAAGCCCTCTTTTTGTAAATCTCAAATTCGCGGTGAAAAATGAGGTTGAAATCTGCCCTTTTGATGAAAAATTTGTCATTAATGTTCAGCACGGAGGTAGCTGCGATCGACAGGCTATCATCCACTAGCTCGGCTTAAACTTCGCAACTCGGTGACCAAAAGAAAATAGGTTAATCCACCCTTAACTCGGTAAGAGAAGAACCAACCATGCTCGGTAAGTGCAACTTGGTGAAAGAAGCCTTATTGCACCCGACTGAGCTCGGTAAGGTCATGTACCGACCATGATCCTGATGTATTTGAAATACTGATTTGATCATATTTTCATTCTAGGACTGTTTAGGATATTTCTTGTAGATACAGTCCTGGTCTTATCCTGATGAGTCTTAATTGGAAATGGGAGAGTCACTCACTTCTTGAGTGACCATTCCATTACTTGAATTATCTGGCTTGGTAGACTTTGGAATCCATTGCTGCTTCATTTGTTTTTGAATATTGTCTACTTTGATTTTCTTCTCATCCTCGACTTTCTTTATGTTCATGCAGTTTTTAGATATATGACCAAGTTCTGTACATGTATAACATCTTACAGAGGTATCCCTTTTTCTTAGGTGATGCCTTGCACAGTTTATGCTAGTATGACCATATTCTCCACAATAATGACATTTGCACCAAGTGTTGTAGTCCCAACCAAATATTGCTTTGACAAGTTGTTCTGCTGGATTAAAAGATTTGAATTTGCATTGTGATGCCTTATGACCTTGCTTTTGGCATTTGTGACATTTACCTTCAAATTTCGGTTTCCTTTTGCATTCATTGGCTTTGTGTCCATGCTGATTGCAATTGTAGCACTTTCCATTAAATTTTCCTTTTCCATTGCTCCAACATCCGTTAGATGTATGACCTAACTTACCACAGTGGCTGCAAGTAGGTTTTTGATTCTTTTGAGTACCCTGTTTGGAGGATTCACCTTCTTCCTTGTATCCAAGGCCTGCTTTACCATTTTGTTTATGAAAGTTTTCTTCATTTTGCAGATTCAATTGATCCATGTCTTTTTGAGATTTTACCATTCTCTCATTGACTTGTTTTTCGGAGATTAGATCACTTTGTAAGCTTGCATTGATTTGTCTTTCAGCAATTAAGTCATTTCTCAAAATCTCATTCTCAGATCTTAGATTCATAATTTCTTAATTTGCATTAGATAATTGAGTTACAAGATTTTCAAGCTGAGAGGATTGATTATTCCTTACCTCTAAGTCTTCAGCTGCCTTGTTCCTTTGCTCCAAGATTTCGCATAGCCTGATGGACTGGATTCCTTGTTCCCTTTTGAGCTTTCTTACTTCTTCCTGCAGAGATCCATTCTTTTCTAAGAGTTCTTTGATTGCTTTGTTAGCTTCATCTGAACTATTTGATGGTGAGAGATCTTCAATCTTTTCTTCAACATACTGATGGTCATTCATTTGCTTTGCAAGTTCTTTTCTTCTTTTCAAGGATTGTGAAAGATGCTCTTTTGCTTCATTGAGTTGAGCCATGGCCATTTTCAGATCTAGCTTTTCATTCTCAATAGTTTTGTCAAGTCTGAATATCTCCATTGTCCTTAATCTTTGCTCAAGCTGTGAAGCTTTTATCTTGAGAACCTTATAGCTCTGATACCAATTGTTGGAAATATTCAAGATATGACAGGTTACTGAGAGGGGAGGGGTGAATCAGTAACTTCTAAAATTTCAAACAATAAAACTATATACTGATATATTCATCATTCATCCAAGTAACCTATTGTAAGCATGAAACAAAATCATTTGCAACACTTGAACACACAGATTTGGTGACCCAGAAACCTTCCAAATAGAAAGTAAAACTGGGGTGGGGATGAAACCCACAAGCTTCGTTATTGTAGTATGAAGTTGGCCGGTTAAGGCTTACAATGACCACTTCTGGTGATCTGCCCTGTTAGGAGCACAAAGGATTGCTAGATCCACCTTGTTAGAGGATTTCCAAACATACAATAAAGTATGCACTCTGTTAGGAGATTTACAAAAGACTGTTAAGTCTACCTTGTTAAAGGATTTACAAAAATACTGATTCACCTGTTAGAATGAAACAGTGGATCTGATTACAACTGATTGCTGATAAGATCCGCTATGCTCTGATTCACCTTGATGTGATAGATAAAACTTTTCTGCTTCAAAACTAGACCTGCTGAATATCTTCACAATTCAGCCCACATACTTTCACACGCATGTATTTCTTTCGCACTTTCACACTTTCACACTTTCACATTTCCATTCATTACCATTTCCATAACAACTATATGTTTGAATGATTTAATACATTGCATATATATACCATCCATATAAACAATACATGCAAGGTCGGCTAAACAATACATGCAAGGTCGGCTCAACAAGTGCAAATCTCTATACAAAGTCGGCCCAAGGTAAAAACTCGGGTTCACTGAACTGATTCGGTGTCCTTCTGATACTCAGCGTCCACTGCGTTACTCGGCATCGTCATGCACTCAGTAGAAGTGAAGGCACGGTTCATACTAAACACTTCGAGTAGTTCTGAACTCGGTAACCACTGGAGACTTGGTAGAAGAGATGTCACTCGGTGAATACTTCTATCTGAACTGTTGCTCGGTGATCAAAGGAAACACTTGATAGAACCTTGTGACTCGGTGATAGTTAGTTTCCTTGATATCCGTCTGAGCTCGGTAAAAATTAATTTCCTTGATAACCTTAGGAGCTCGGTTATCATGAAGTTCTCAGTTACATCTTAGTACATCTTTACTCGGTCAAAACTGATTCCTTTCTTTACCTTGAACACTCGGTAAACACTGGTTGCTTTGTTCACCTTGATCACTCGGTAAACACTGACTTCTTTGTTCACCTTGATTACTCGGTAAACACTGACTTCTTTGTTCACCTTGATTACTCGGTAAATACTGACTTCTTTGTTCACCTTGATTACTCGATAAACACTGAGAACTAGGTAAAGCTTGGCTTCCGGTGAGAGCTCGGTAAGTATTCAGAATCCAATAAGTGTTGTAACTAATGACAAAAATGTATCATAATGCCAACAGTTAATGATAGGTGGGGTGGTAAGGGTGTGTAAAGTGTTTAGGTTGGGTGGACTTCTACATTTAAAGCAATAGTCATGGTGATTCAAAATGGATTGAATTGAATATGGAACATGAGCTTTTTTTTATGGTTTTCCAAAAACCTTCCTATCTACTTTCTTACCCCTAACTTTATATATTTTTCTAACTCACACACATAGAAATTCCTTTCTCCATCTCTATATCTACTCTATCTTACCCCTCTTTTTAACTATCTATCTATCTATTTATCAATCAACCCATCAATCTATGTATTCATCTATTTTCCATTTGTCACCTCATATATCTATATTATTCTATCCCATAATCTTTCCCCTCTCCTCTTCCTATTTCTATCCCTCTAACTTCCTTCCTCTTTGTTTCTCCCTACATTACTGTCCACCACTTCTCTCTCTCTCTCTCTCTCTCACACACACACACACACACACACACACACACACACACACATCTTAAGTTCCTCCATTTCTCTACTTAGTTCTCATTATATTTCCATACCCCTCTAACTATAATTTTCTACATGAAATAGATTTTCTATCTCACTATCTCCTTTATTTTTTGTGATTGTGGCACCTACTACATTAAATGACTATTTGTAAAATTATAAACATAAGTTGATTACACAATTAGACCTCAAATTAACTATTCATCCTAAAACTCCACATACAAGCACTAAGCCAACAAGTGAAAATAATATCCATGAGAACATCAAATACAATACCAACATACAAACAAGATCAAAGAACTTGAACTACACTTGAAGCCTATCTTACCAAGACAAGCTACCACACAACTCATCAAGATCCATGTCAAAATGAAAGAAAAATCTACAAGGGGAGGGGAAAATAATAGTCTAGCCTCTGGAAGACACAGGGTAAGCCCAACACTTGCGCCCTCAATTTATCCAATTTTAACTAAAATGCCTGACACTTAAGCCCTCAATTTTTTTAATCTTCACTAAAATATAAAGGCACAGGAGATCCTAAAGATAAAATAAAAAATTGAATTAGAATTAGAGTTGTACCTTCTTATTAATTTTAATAGAGAGACCTTCTATCCTAGTAATCATAGTGACAATGACACAATTATTTCATACACTCCTAACATATTCCTACCCAAAAAATATGTATTTATGATATTAATTTTGTGTATTTCATGACAATAAAAATAATAACTGAATTAATTGATTAATATTATTTTATCTCCAAATTAATAGTTATTTTATTAAAAAAATATTTTTTAACAATTACTAGAAAATTAGTTATTTAAATCATTTCATAAATACAAACTTATAATTAATGGTAAAAAAGATATAAATAAATCAATAACTTCAATTAAAAAATTTCAAATAATCTTTACAAGAAGAAAAAAAAGAAAGAAAAAGTAAAAACATAAATAGCCTCCAAAATAAACATTAAAGCAATATTATTTGATTTATTTAAAAACAAGTACATCTAATGAAGTAACTTGATTCCTTAGGCATCTTTCTCATTCATTATGAACATCATCATATTTTTATATAAAAACTCCCTTAATGATAAATTCATGAGACACTAGACAAAGCCCATGAGAATAGTTTTGACACATATATGATTAGGTCACTTTAAACTAATAGTAAAGAATTAAGTTTGAAAGTGGTTTACTATATAAATGATAAATGATAAATTTATAATCATGGACATTTTCATCTCTAGTGTTTTAAATGGTGGATCAATTTATAGATGCGAAGAGTACATAATGTCGAACAAAGGGGGAAAGGGTCTCTTACTTCTAATGTCACTGAAAGGGTGATTACCTAATAGACTTAGAATAGAACATAGGAGTTTAAGCTAAAAGAAATGGTAGAGGAACTATTTGAAAGAAAGTATTCAACAAACACTTCCCTAAAATTGTTGCAGGCAATGTTTTCAATTAGAAAATTTGCAAGAATAACAAGGTTTCTATTAAGCACTAAACATGGAATCACGGCTATGTCAAACAATGAATAAGAAAAATACCATTTCGGACTGTAATAAATCTACAAAACGTTAGATCATATAGATGAATCCTTGATCATATAGAGCCATAGATTTTTTCTAGTATTCTACATTAATTTAGTAATAATAAACTTGCAATGGGTGAATGACTGTCATAAAACTTTTTATTTGTGTCAGCATGTTTGTTATTGTGAGGTCAAATTAAAATCTTCGTATACTCCTATCATTGTTGTCATTAGTTTGGGTGGCCTAGGAAGAATTGGAAGTATGTGTTCGAATTTAATGTAGTAAGTGGTTGCTTCTGGAGCCAAACACCCACCTACCACCCTTGACAACCTGCACAAGTTAGAAACATTGATTACAGGTGGTGAGTTTGAAATCTGAAAATAGAGGGAAACATTTTTTTTGGAATGTAGACAAAGGGAATGATTCTATTCCATTCAACTAGTTAGTGGAGTTAGAGAGAAGTTGCAAAGCAGAGCAAAAAGAAGGATTGAATTAGTTGCAGAGAAGCAAATCGATCGACAGATCAAAGTAAAGAGTTTAGAAGGTGGAAGGGTTTCAACATGTTTTGGATCTTTTTTCATTCTATAAGTTATTGTTGTTTCTACTTGCAAAGTAGTGATTGCTCTAGGAATTGTTGAATGCAGCTATTAGAGCTATAAGTCTAAGTTTTAAGTTTTAATAGTTTGAAGATTTTAGGATTTTTCTGGTTGAAGCCAAATGCTCCTAGATTTTGTAATAGTTTTGTTGAATAGAATATAAGTAAGCAAGCAAGTAGACATACATATCTTGTTGTTCTCATCTTCTATTCACTATTGCATGTTTTGTATTTAAGAAAATCATTGTTGAAATATTTATCCTTTGGTTCTCTATGTTTTAATGACAGTTTCTCATTCTGCTCACTCGGTCTAGACTTGACCGAGTTTCCTCTCTACAGACCCTATTGAGCTCACTCGACATTCTTTGGTTTCCAAGCTCACTTGGCATAGTCTTGTGCTAAGCTTCACCTTGTAGTGGTGATCGAGTTCACACAACATCACTACTTTCTGAGCTCACTCAACATTATTTTGTGCTAATTGCCCAAGTTTCAAGTTCACTTGGAGTCTTCTTGTGCTGAGCTAGCTTGGCACCATCTTCCTCCCACTCAGCACCACTTTGTACCAAGCTAAACTAGTACTTGGCAATAGTGGTTGTCGAGAAATTTTTTAATGTGTTGTGAGCACATTTCTCACATGGTATCAGAGCTTTGAGGCCCCACATCCACAATGAGTTACAACATTTGTTTTTTTGGGTTATTTGACATGGCAGGAGATGTAGGAAAGATATGATAGCAACCACCATCCTTTAATGGACAAAATTATTATACATGGAAAAAGAAAATGAAAAACATAATAGTTGCAAATGATGTGATAGACCCAACTTAGTATGCTATCCTAAACAACAATCAGAAGACTCACTTCAAAGAGTCAAGGAGAAAGGATGCTAAGGCTTTAAGTTTGATTGAGGTAGCAATGACAGAGACAATTTTTCCCAAGATTGTAGTAGCAAATTATGCAAAGGAAGTATGGGACATCCTTGAGACAAATTCCAAGTGGACTGATAAGGTTAGAGTAGTAAAGCTACAAATGATCATAAGAGAGTTTGAGAACCTTCAGATGAGGGACAATGAGCCTATTGCAAAGTTTAGCTCATTGATCTCCACTTTGATAAACCAGCTCAAATCAAATGGAGAAGATTATGATGAGTAGAGGATTGCAGAGAAAAAATTGAGGATTTTATGTCAAAAATATGAAAATCTTATCATGACCATAGAGGAAGCAAAGGACCTTGACACATTGACCATGGATGAGTTGATGGAAACTCTTCAAAACCATGAGCACCAGATAAACATGTTAGCAACTACTTCCCAAGAATGATCTTTCAAGGCTCAAGAGAATTCAAGAGGTAGGGGGAGAGGAATAAATGGCTTTGGTAGAGGCTCAAGAAGCAGAGGTTGTGGAAAAATGGTCGAAGGAATGCTGGTGCATAAAGCTTAGGACAAGCAAGCAACCAAGAGGGAGCAAGCACCTCTCAAAATAGCTCTAAAGGAGGTAAGAAGAATTAAAAATCTAACAAGAGCAATGTTGAATGCTACTATTGTCATAAATATGGGCATTATGCAAGTGAATGTTGGAAGAAATAGGGTGATTAGTCAAAGCATAATGCTAATGTGGCTGATGTGAATATGGGAAATGCAAACAATCCCATAGCCTTCATCATGTGTAACATTGGTGAAGAAGGCAACCCTAAGGTATGGTACCTAGACAATAGTTGTAGCAACCACATGAGTGGTAATGAAAGTTTATTCTCTTTCATTGATAAGACTTTTAAGTCTAAAATTAAAATGGGAAATAATGGAACCATTCCCATAGTGGGCAAATGATTTATTATGGTCTGCACCAAGCAAGGTGAGAAGAAGGAGATATAGAATGTGTATTTTCCCCCCACTATGAAGAAAAATTTGATGAGTGCTGGACAACTCATTCAAAATGGATACGAGGTGTTGATGGTAAATGAAAAGTGTGTCATTCATGAGAAGGATGGGAGTAATAGATTACTTTTAGTAGTCCAAATGACAAAGAACTAGATGTGACCCTTGAGGATAGAGGCATGTTTCTCTTCTCAAGTCAGTATTACACCTCCCAAGCATGCATGTACAATAGTACGTCAACAATTAGCTCTTAGGAGCATGATTGAAGACCCCTCCAAGCTTTGGTATCTCAAGTATGGACATCTTGGCTTTGTTGGTTTAAATTTGTTGTCCAAGAAAAGAATGGTAGATGGTTTGCCAAGCATAGTAGATTCTTATGACAAGTGTGAGGCTTGTATTTTGGGTAAGCAACATAGGCTTCCGTTTAATTCTAGAAAAGTAGATAGACATAAGGCACAATTAGTGGTCAAGGGGTACAAGCAGCAGTATGGTAGAGATTATGATGAGACATATGCCCCAGTTGTAATAATGGAAACTGTGTGTGCTATCATAAGAATTGCAACCCAACACAAATGGAAGGTATATCAAATGGATGTGAAGTCTACCTTCTTGAATGGTGTATTGAAGAAAGAAGTTTATGTGGAGCAGCCACTTGGTTATGAAGTTGTAGGTGAAGAAAAAAATTTATATAGATTGAAGAGAGCTCTATATGGGCTCAAGCAAGCTCCACAGGCATGGTACAATAGGATTGAATCATATTTGATGGGCAATGGCTTTAACAAAAGCAATGGTGAGTCCACTCTTTATATCAAGGTAGAAAATGGTAATGTTTTGATTCTTGTCTTGTATGTAGTTGACTTAATCTTAACTAGAAATGATAATTTCCTAATTGGTGACTTCAAAGAAGCCATGAAAAATGAATTTGAAATGACAGACCTAGGTCTCTTAAAGTACTTTCTGGGCATAGAAGTAAAACAAATGCATGATGGTATCTTCATCTCTCAAGAAAAATATGCAAGGCAGATCTTGGAGAGATTCAAAATGTAGAATAGTAAGGCAGCCCCAAAACCAATAGAAGTCGGTCTAAAGTTGAGCAAGGAATATTGTAGCAAAAATGTGAATCCAACACTATACAAGAGCATGGTTGGAAGTTTGATGTATTTGACTACAACTCGGTTAGACATGATGCATGCAGTAAGTTTGATTTCTAGATTTATGGAAACACCAAAGGATTCTCATTGGCAAGTTGAAAAGAGGATCCTAAGGTATGTGAATGGTACCAAGGGATTTGGAATATTGTATACTACTATAAATGATTTCAAGTTGGTTGGTTACACAGATAGTGATTAGGCTGGAAGTTTAGATGATAGGAAGAGCAATTTTGGATACATGTTTTATATGGGATCGGGTGATATTTCATGGGCATCCAAGAAGCAACCTATTGTTACTTAATCTACAACAGAGGCTAAATACATAGCAGCAAATACAGCAACATGTCAACCTATTTGGCTAAGAAGAGTCTTGACAGATTTGAATGAAAGGTAAGAGAATGGAAGCACAATCTATTGTGACATCTCCTCAATTGCATTGTCTAAGAATCCAGTCTTCCATGGGAGAAGCAAACATATTGAGATTAGATATCACTTCATTAGAGAGTTGGTGGAGAATGGGGATATCAAAATGAAATTTTGCAAGTCTGAGTAGCAGCTAGTAGACATTTTCACAAAGCCATTAGGCATTGGAACTTTTGTACACCTAAGAGAGAGTCTTGTGGAGTTAATGTGGATCAACAATGATCCTTGTTTTTTGTTTGGCTCAAGACAAAGGGGGAGTGTTGGGATTTAATGTATTAGACAGTTGCCCCTAGAGCCAAATGCCCACCTACCACCCATGACAACCTGCACAAGTCAAGAACATTGATTGTAGGTAGGTGAATTTGAAATCTAAAAAGAGAGGGAACCATTTTTTTTGGAAAGTAGATAAAAGGAATGATTCTATTTTATTTGACCAGTTACTGGAGTTAGAGAGAAGTTGCAGAGTAGAGCAGAGACAAGGATTGAATCGATTGAAGAGAAGAAAATCGATTAGCAGATTAGAGTAAAGAGTTCAAAAGGTAGAAGGGTTTCAACATGTGTTGGATCTTTTGTCATTCTGTAAGTTATTGGTATTTCTACCTATGAAGCAGTGATTGCTCCAAGAATTTTTGAATCCAACCATTAGAGCTGTAAGTTTAAGTTTTAAAATTTATTAGTTTGAATATTTTAGGTTTTTTCTGGTTGAAGTCGAATGCTCCTAGATTTTGTAATAGTTTTGTTGAATAGAATATAAGCAAGCAAGCAAGCAGACATGCATATCTTGTTGTTCTCATCTTCTATTCACTAGTGCATATTTGGTATTTGAGAAGATCATTGTTGAAATCTTCATCCTTTGGCTCTTTGTGTTTTAATGAAAGTTTGTCATTCTACTCACTTGGTCTAGACTTGACTATGTTTCCTCTCTATAGACCCTACCTAGCTCACTCAGTATAGTCTCATGCCAAGCTTCACCTCACAGTGGTGACTGAGCTCACTCGGCATCACTTGTTGCCGAGCTCACTCAACATCGATAGTTTGTCATTCTGCTCACTCGGTCTAGACTTGATTGAGTTTCCTCTCTGCAGACCCTACTAAGCTCACTCAACATCCTTTGGTTACCGAGCTCACTTGGCATATTCTTGTGCCGAGCTTCACCTTGCAGTGGTGACTGAGCTCACTTGGCATTGTGATGTGCCAAGTTGCCCAAGTGCTGAGTTCACTCGGCATCTTCTTGTGTCAAGCTAGATCAACACCATCTTCCTACCACTCAACACCTTTTTGTGCCAAGCTAAACTAGTACTCAAGAATAGTGGTTGTTGAGGGAAATTTTAATGTGTTGTGAGCACATTTCTAATAGTATGTCCACCTCAAAAAGTTTAGCACAACTTTGTACAGAAGGTCCTACCGTCCAATTCTAAAATTTGATTGTTTACCTAAATTTATAGCATTTGACAATGCTAGATTTTCACAACAATCGGGCAACAAGTTTGATAGGAATAAACCAATAATAATTAGAAAAATAGGTTGAACCTAAAAGATTTTTAAAAAAATGAAAAAAACCAACCATTCCCCTAAATTATAACGTAATACCACCAATCATTTGATACCACAATTCAATTGCCATTTTGTGATTTATATTTATATAAGTTCAGAGGTCATTATCTAAATTATGTATGGGTTTTTTATATAAGATATGGAAAACCTTATCCATTAAAATATTACAAACCTTAATAAAGCTAATAGCAACATTCATTTAAATAGCGGTATTGAGGCACAATTTGAGGTGTCATCTCATTCTTGGTGGGTATGTACTCTCCTTAACTACTAGGGATGGCTATATTTTATTTAATTCTTATACTTTTACCTAGTGAATTTAAATATATAAATATTTGAAAATAAATCCTGAAAATAGATTGAATGGAAAAGAGAGTAGGAGCACAATTCAAGAAAACATAATATTGCATGACATTCATTTCTGATATCACTTGAACATAATTATGTTGTGTTGAATACAATAGAGAGCCCTTGCTCTAATAATATATAAGATGGAGTTTGAGTAGAGCATTTGGAATTGTAAGGAGTAGAATAAGAATGTAGTAGATCTTGATGCCTTTGAATAGAATTGTGTTCAATACATTTTCATATACAACGCTTGATCTAATAATAAGGCTGGTTTACAAGTTGAGAGTAATGTGGCAGTGGATCTTGAAGCCCATGATCATCAAGAAGAATATCTTGAGAATTCAAGATGTCATCAAGCAATTGGGCATAGTTGACTATTTCATCTTCTTCTTCTTCATTCCCTAGAGCAGCTACTTGTGTGATGCGACCATCAGTAGTAAATTCATTGTAGCCCATTCCTTCATCAACAATTACAAGTGGTTGATTATCTTTGTACACTTGAACTAGTTATGGCAACATCATTTTATCTTGATCAAGAATTTAGCACCCCATTCTTCTTCTTGGATCTTCACCAACTGTAGAGTAATCATAGTTATAATTCTTGTCACCACCAACTACTAGTGCAGCTTGTTCATTGAAGAACATCTCATCTTCATTCATGTTCCACCCCATTCTTATTCTTGTTCTTGGATCCACAACTACTTCATTGAAGAAAATATCATCTAATTCATTGATATCATTCAAATTGCTATTATCACCAACTACAATGGCATGATCAACACTTGTATTCAAAGAGGGATTAATATATTCATCTCCATCGGCAAACATGATGAGCTCTTCAATCTCTGCAAGTGTCTATTCTAATCCTTGATCACCAATAGAACAACTACCTCTATTTACATCTTGAGCATTAACAAGTACATCAACTACAATATGAGCACTTGCACTAGTAATTTGTAGTGCACTAGGCTCCCCATGAGCTTGAAAGTCTCCTATGTGAGGGGTGTAGAGCATGAGCTTGTTTGATAGAGAAGATGTATCAATTGTAGCTGCAATGAAGTCATCACCATTATATCCAACTCTAAACAAATGAGGAGTTTTCTTCTCATCTCCCATGATCAAAACAAGAGGAACTCTACAAAGAACAACCAACTCATGGACTTTCTTGAACACCCCACACACCCTCTTCTTAAAATGAATTCTATGCTTGGCTAGGTCTTCTACATAAACAATCAGAAGCTTCTTCTTCCCTGTCTTCTGGTCTGATTTAATCATTGATAACTCTTGCATAAAAAATTATGGCTCCAAAGAAACAAAGAAATGGTGGTACGTGAGTGAAGGATGGATTATTTCTGAGACAGTGGAGTGTTTGCAACATATGCATTTAAGGAATCTAAATCTCACCATCGCCATTGTTTGTTGCACTTCTTCTCCACATGCACAATCCCACCAATCCCAACTCTTACTCCATTCAGTCTAATTTTTTTTTCTTTCAATTTAACCCAACAAAATTAAAAAATACTTTATCATTGCCATTGCACACAGAGTCTTCCAACTCTACTTAACTTGAAAAAAAGATAAGAGCCTTGTATTTTTTCTAAACTATATTACAAAATAAAATAAAAAATATAATAGTTGCATTATTCAAATTTAAGAATTATAGGGATGCAAGTAGTTTTTTCATAACCAAACCCTAGTGTTTCATAGGGGATTAAGGTGTCCACTAGGGCTAATGCCTCAGTTGTGATTTGTACCCCTCTTGCTACTTCTTCCATAGTGACTTAGAATGTGTGGTATTCTCAAAGTCCTCCCAGACGTGTTGAGAAGCCATAGGTGAAATGTTAGGCCATCAGTCTAGAGGATCTTCCTTCTAGCTTTAACCTAGTTTTAACCTTCTTGCAAAATAGCTACTCCTCTCTGAAGGATGAGGAAGATATGGAAGAATTTTCATGAATATTTTTATCAAGGAATGTGCAAGGTCTCATAGACCTCTCCAAAAAGTACTATGTCAGGGATACCCCTCATAGACGCAAAATTTAGATTTTCTCTATATGCAAGAAGTTAAGATCTCTGGTTTCATGCTTTCTTCTGCATGCCATGTCATTTTGCCTACTGGCATTATGTTTTCCTCTCAACATGAAGCTAGCAGAGGTGGTGTAGTTACTCTCTTGTCACCTCATCTTAATTCTATTATTATTTCGCATGGTTCTGACCCCATGCATAGAATTATTTGTTTGTTTCTTTCCATTAACAATCATTCCTTTGGAGTTGTTAATGTTTATGCTCCCAATGGTGCTATGGAAAGATAAAAAATGTGGGGCTAGCTCACTGAAAACTTGCCTCCAACTACTTGGGTTATGTGTGGTGACTTCAATATAATTGAGGTGGCCTCTGACAAAGATGGAATTTTTCTTTTTTGCTAGACAACTGGGGAAAGGGAAGCCTGGTACTACATGCACAATAAATTGGGCCTTTTTGATCCCAATAATAACCACCACCAACATAGTGGGGTTTGGCACACTTGGTCCAACTTTTGAGCTGGCTCTGACAACATTTTAAAGCATCTCAATTGTGCCATGATTACTGCACAATATTTTTTATCCTTTTCTGAGTATCAAGATTTACCTATCATTCCCTTGCCAGATGTGACATTATCTGACCACTATCCCATTTATTTTTCCATTTCATGACAAACAAGTGTCTAGAAAGTTATCAAGTCGCAATTCTTCCTCAACACATTTGTGCTAATGCATGCTTCCACTATTACTCATATCTTATGTGTCTGGAATTTGGAGCCACATTTACATTCCTAGACAAGGTGGATTTAGTGGTGGAATGATGCCATTACTAGAATTACTCACTTTCTGTGAATCTATGGATGGCAATTGGCAGTTTTTAGAAGGCAGTCTTATAAATCCACTTCTTCTACACTCAAAAAAGCTTTTGAGGCTCTCACTCTTAATCCCTTTGATGTTGATTTGCAAATCCATCTTGCCAAACCTCATCATGATAATAAGGTTGTAGATAATTATGCTACTCAAGGAGACCAAATCAAAGCTCATCTCCATTGGTTGGAGGTTGGCAATAAAGCTTCGAAGGAGTTCTTTTAGGCTCTTTGAGCTCGTCATACAAATTTTGGGATCAAAAAAATCAAACAAGGCACTTTTATTCACTCTAGTCTCCCTGACATCTTGCAAGCATTTGTTCATCACTATGAGAACATTTTTTCTTCACAAGGAAATTTGGTTGCTCAAGAGGAAGCTCTTGGAAAGTGTATTTATGTTAATCCAAACCACAAAGCAATTGAGCAATGTGCTTTTTGTGAGCAACTTCTTACCCTTTGAGACCTTAAAGAGGTGGTTTTCTCCATGGAAGATGATAAATCCCCCAAGTGTGATGGGTTTCCTTGTGAATTTTACAAACACCTCTGGGAGCATATTGGTCATGATCTACACAAAGTCTATTTTGAAGCCTATTATTCTAAAAGTTTAGGAGCTATTATCAACAAAGGAAACATTAAATTCATACCTAAAGCTAGAGATCCTAAGGATATTTACAATTAGTGGCCCATTACCCTTTTGAATGTGTCTTATAAGATTATTGCCAAGGAAATTTCTCTCATAGTTCACCACTTGCTACCTTTAATTGTGTGGCCAGAGCAAACTGGCTTTATCAAGTCCAGATATAATCTTGACAACACTATTGCTATCTAGGAAGGAATAGAGTGGGTTCACAAGTCCAAGCAGCTAGTTATTTTTTTGAAAATTGATTTTGCTAAAGCCTATGACCAAATTGAATGGCCTTTTATTTTGGCTATGCTCTGGGCTCTTGGTTTGGTCCCAATTTTTTGCAATCTATGGAAATGTTCTTTGGAGATGCTAATACTTGCATTACCATTAATAACTCCCAATTTGATGCCTTTGGGATTTTTTGTTCCATTAGGAAAGGTTTCCCTCTAGCTCTGACACTTTATGTTCTTATTGTTGAAGGTTTTGGCTATTTGCTAGCCCACTCCATGTCTCCAAGTTTGGTTCATGGTATTTCTTTGCTAGAATCATCTTCCCAGTTGGTCAATGGTCATTTTGCTAATGATTTCTTTCTCACTCTTTTGGAGGATGAAGAAAAAATAAAAAATGCCTTCAATTGCCTTGACATTTTTGTCAAGCCTCTAAATTTTTTATTCAATGGCATAAAATGATCTGTTATCACCAGTCTTTTTGGCTAGTGCCACCTTGGCTTAGCCAATTTGAATGGAAATGTGTCGCTCACTGGGAGATCTTCTACTTTCTAGGAATTCCCTTTTCTTTTCAAGTGTTGCCAGTACATCTATGGAATGCAATGCTTGCCAAGATTACTAAGAAGCTAGATCATTGGATTATAAAACAACTTTCTGTTGCAGGAAAATTCTAGATTTTCTCGAAAGTTCTTGTAGTAACTCATGTCTATTATAATTCTTGTTGGGCTCCTTGTAAAGCCTCCTATAAAAAAATAGAGCAATTGCTCCATGATTTTCTTTGGGTCTTTGGTTTTGATCATCATGACTTTCACAAAGTTTCTTGGGATTTTTGTTGTCTCCCAAAAGGGTTTGGAGGCCTTGGACTACTTTCCACATAGAAGCAAGGCCTTGCTCTATGTGCCAGCTGGATTATTCATGCCATTACTAGAGATGAAGCCTATAATATTTTGGTTCGACATTGCATTTCTTCAGGATTTCCCATCAATAGGACTGTATGGAAGGGGATTGGCTTTCACACCATTCTCATCATGCAAGAGCTCATGCTCATACATGTCTCTTTTGATATCAAGAGCATATGGAAAGCTTAGAAAGCTATCAAGTCTTGGCTTCACTAGTTTGTTGATGAGTTCCTTAATGGGCTCTCTTTGAATCAATAGAACATTTGGTGGTCTCTCCTATTTTCTATCTAGGGTATTCCCCTTTCCAAGACTCAAGGTGCTAGTGCTCTGCATTTTTTCAAACAAGGCATCAAGACTCTTAAAGATATTTTCTCTAGGGTTTCCATGAGTTTTAGATCTTGGGAAGATATCCAAGTCCAGTACCATCTTGCCTATTCAGATCGATGGATTTTTGACTTATTACTTTCTACAATTCTAGTCCACTTAATTCATAAAGTAGATATTTAGTCTGTTAGACCTTGTTGAACTGATTGGAAGTGGTATCCTACCACTCCTTTCACCAATTACAAACCAAGTTTGGGTTATAGATGAATTTCTCCCCATCTGTTGATGGTGGATATACTCAATCAGAGATGGCATTTACAACCTTCTCTTTCTCAATGGAGAAAGTGCTTTGACACTATTTGGAGTGCTATTACAAAAAACAAGATTGCCCATTTTTCTTGGTACCTGGCTTTTCAAGGTCTCGCCTTGGACCTCAGCTCAAGCATACTGGGCTTACAGATCTTAGATGTCCATTCTATAGACAACTAGAGTCCTTCTTACATACTTTTGGTTTTGTAGACATGCTCAAAATTATTGACACTGGATTCATGATTTCTTTAAGTTGTTCTAGCTTGAACCCTTTTCTTGACACATGGTTATTTTGGGTGATTCCCCCAGGATCCCTTAGAAATTTACCTTGATTTGGCATACCTTCAGGATGGAGATTTTTTTCACTTTATGGAAAGATAGAAATGTTGTTCTTTTCACTCACAGTTTTCTTGATATTAATATTGCTATGTACACTAAGGTGTCCATTTCTAATAACATTTGTAATAATGCAGATTCAAGTACAAGAAAACAAGGTTTCCTTGGAGGTGGCCCACCTATAAGAGCTATTTAATCACTAGGGCAATACCCCTTGTACTATTACCAAGGTACCTCTAGATGCCTTAGTTGATACTTCGACACCTAGAGGCCGCTGTCAGTGTTGCAACTCTTCAAGTCACTGCTCACACACTCCATGCTCCCAGGCTTCCTGCCACCACTCTCCCAGTGGTGGTGATGATGGATGGAGGAACCGCTCAATTTTCCCATCTCGTGGTGTCACTAGTTAGTCCCCAGCTCCTCCTCCTGGTGCTTGGCGAGTGGTCTCTAGGAAATGGCCTTTTTGCTTGGAACTGACAATTTCACCTCCATAGCTAGATATGAAGGATGCTAACTAGGCCACTGATGCTGCTGCTAATGATTAGACTTTTCCCAGTCTGCCTCCCAACCCCAAAGATGATTGGGGTTTCCATGATCGTGTTGAGCCACCTCCCTTAGTAGATACTACTTTAATCACCTGAGATTGCTTTATATATATATATATTTATTTATTTGATGAATAGTTTATGATTCTAACTTTGGTGGTTTGAACTCTCGTGGGGTGATCTTGTATCCCCCAACCCTTTTTTGTGAGTTGTAATGTTAGTATATTAATTATTAATAGAAATGGACTATTTATCAAAAATAAATAAATTAAGAATTAAGAATAAAAAATAGAGAACAAAATATATAATTGTATAAATAGCTAAAATAATTCCATTTTATGTTTATTTATTTTTAATATATTTGAAAAATATATTTTTAAAGAGAAAAATACTTTTATTAATTTAGTTTAGATTTGACACATTTAAAAATGTTTGATAGTTATTGATTTAATTTTTTGTTTTGTTTTGTTTCAAGGTTTTCTTCTCTTTTTTTTTTTTTCCTTTTTGTAAAACACTCTTTAACTCCACATTAAGTAGATATTTACAACATGACTATGTCAGTGAATAAGATCACTCACAAGATCCAAAATCTAAAGAAAGAAAAACATAGGAAGCTTTCTTAACATTATATTTTATAGGTGAGTATTAATCAAAATAAAGTAACCCTATTTATTTTTATAAAATATATTTAAAATGATTGCTTAATTATATTTATTTATATAAATTATTAATTACTATAATATTTGTTGAATATATTTTATATAAGTTAACTGATATATATATACATTTAAAAATATATTATTTTTAAAATGTAAGTTTAAATAAAATATTTATATATATTTCTAATTAATTATATGTTTGGTTTCAAATAAAATGTATATTTATAAAATCTACTTAAAATGATTGTTTAATTATATTGATTTATATAAATTATTAATTACTATTAGATTTGTTGAATATATTTTTATATAAGTTAACTCATAGAAACACTTTAAAATATAATATTTTAAAAATATAAGTTTAAATAAAATACTTTAATATATTTTTATTTAATATTATGATTAGCTTCAAATAAAATATATATACTCCATAAACTATAGATTGTATTTTGTGTTCATAGGAATTGAAAGGCTCAACAACTAGGCTCAAATGCCTAGGATAGAAACTAAGGAGGCCTTCCCCACTGGCAGAAGGCCATCCTCCATTATTGTGCCTTCCATCTACTTCGGTTTAGAGAAATTAATATTGTGGGCTTATCATTCTAATTTAATATGGAGACTAACTCAATAGGCACCCTTTATCCCAAAGTAGATTTCACTTTGTAAAAAGAAACCATTTGCACAACTCAAGAAAACCAAGTCCTTCAGACAAACTCTCAACAATGAAGAAGGTTTGAATTTAGATCGAGCAATGATGGAGAAGGAGATGGAAGAGGGCAAGATAGAGGTAAGAAATTTTCCACCCCTATATGTATTCTTAAGTCTAATACCTAGATGGTCATGGATTTAGAAGGGGAAAAGCATAGACTTAGGAATTTAGTTGTCATTCTTGCAACAAAAGATGTTAATAAGCTTCCATCTAGGATATACTTGAATGAATGGTTGCATAATTTTTTGATTAAGAAATTGAGGTTTCTTTTTCCCTGGTCAACAATGATTCAAAAAGGTTTATTCACAATTTTATTTGCTAACCCTAACTCCTGAAAAGATGCGATCGATAAATTTTTTGGAGCATTGGCTCATCTTGTTTTATGTCCATGTCTTGGTCACATGAAAAAATTAATGCAAAAATCATGCCTACATCATCCCGTTGTTGGATCAATGTTCTCCCTTTTCTATGGAGTCTTCTTCCTTAGGCTCTCAAATACCTTGGAAAAGTCTTTATGGTAGAAGAAGTATCTATAGGAGAAGAGTATATGTTTTTTTAAATTGTACAAGAATAAAAAAAAGTATAAGATTTAGTTCATAACCAATTTAGGATCTTACTATTAGCAACAAGGCTATGTATCATTTTGTTGTAGATGAACTTCACTTTGGGACAAATTGTTGAAGGAAAAACACACATAACATGTAACCATGCTCATTCTCTAAGAATATTTTAATTAAGAGCACCAAGCACAAAATAAATAGGTGACCTACCTTAACCTGAAAGGTGATAATATATAAGGCTTAATTAGCAACATTGTCAATGAAACTGATAAAAAATAGGTTTGATTGATGAAATATCCACATTTCTCTTATGTAATATGTTAGTGCTATTTTAAAAAAAAATCATGAGCCATTTCTAGGGAAAGTGCACCAATATGTTGGTAAAAACATGGCCACATGAAAATAAATATCAAAATTTTCATAACCTGAATGCATTTCTTCAAACTCAAAAAATTTAGGTAGGGTGAAGCCTAGCCTAAAGTTCTTGAAAATCTGATCAAGATTTGAAGAGCTAAAAAATTCTTTAAAATGATATTAGGTTTTGGAAGAGCTACAATATTTTTAAAACCCCTTGATTTTTTGACATTGGTAAGTTTTTGCACATAACAGCAATGTTAGAGGAAGCACACACAAAATAACTTGAGTGCATTCACTTTGAAATAAGATCTATTTTCCATTTTCATTGAATTTCAACCATCATGTCATCAAACAAGTAAGGATTCTATTTTTCTTTTTGTTATTTTTGTTTCAAATTAAATTAAATTAGAGCCTATTGATTTGATTTAATTTATTCATTTGATGTTAGATTTTGAAAATAAACCTTAGCCACAAAAGAGACAACAAAGACCCCTGCCTACACAAAAAGAACATCTCATCTCATATTCATTAATATCATTTCCAAATGTTGCAACATTAGCACTTTGATTCATTGGTAGTCAAGGTGGAGGTAGAGAGGGATTAATAAATGCTTGTCCATCTAGCTTTGCCTCACCAAATGTGAGCCATTTTTCAATCTCAATCCATTCTACACTTGTAGAGGGATTATGTGTAGGTGAAAATAGAGAGAGATCCTCATTTGTAGGATTATATTCATCTCCATCTTCCTCTTTCTCTTCTTCATCATCAGACATGTGAATTTCTTCAATCTCTACAAGCATCCATTCTAATCCTTGAGCAACAACACAACTTATACTTCTATTTCCATCTTGAACATTAACATGAGTTGCAACCTCTAGTCCACGAGGAATACTTGTAGTTGCACTTGTAGTATTCATTTGTAGTGCATGAACTTGATTAATCATTTTTGGTCATGAAAGTCTTGGATGTGAGGATTGTAGAGCATCAACCCATCTAACAGAGAAGAAGTATCAATAATAGCTGCAATGAAATCATCACCTCCATCTCTTGGTTTGAAGAAATGTGGAGTTTTCTTGTCATCTCCCACAATAAGTCCCAATGGAGTTCTACAAAGAAGAGACAATACATTCACTTTCTTAAACAACCCACCCATCCTCTTCATTAAAGTAACTTTGTGCCTCACCGTATCTTTAATAAATTCAATGGGAATCATCTTCCTTCTCATGATATGATATTTGATTAGATCACTCTTCCACACACACACACACACACACACACACACACACACACACACACACACACACATCACCCAAGAAGTAGATGGTGAGTTAGAAAACAAGATATCCGAGTCACTTGAGAGTATGGCAATGCCCAACACAATGATAATGAGTCTATTTGTAATAGAAAAAGTTGCACACTCATTTGATTCCTTGGCATGCAAAGCCCCAAGGAACTCAAGTTCACTTTATTAAAATTAAAATTAAAGTTCTATTTTAAGTGTAGGTTCATATCCAAGAACTCATAGATATATCAAACTTGTTGCATGAATGACAAGCAAGAAATATAGTTCTCTAAGTACAAGTAAAAGTGTAAGTACTCTAAGTAAAAGTAAAAAATGTTGATGATTTTATTTAAAAATTGTAAAATAAAAGATATTTCTATATCTCAATTTTTAGAAAATGTTTTTTTTTAAAATTATTTAAATTATTTACATGGTCACTTATTAGTTTTTGTTAGAATATGATAAGATTAATAACCTAGAAAACTAGTGCAAAGAGTAAATATCTAAACTATGAATGCAAATGATACAAAATCAAAATACCATCATAGAGTTAGTCTCCAAGAGAGTAATGCAAATGTTGGAAGCAAAATAGCATTAAGAGGATGCAAAAACAAGAGATACAAATACAAGCCAGGTAGCATGCTTATATAGGCTAGGAAGAGGGAGGAGGTGGCAACACCGACCAATGAGGAGCAACCATCTATCGGACTAAAGATAGCAAAGTATCTTCCCAAGATAGCTATGGATGCTCACATGTAGGAAGGTGACACCTCAAAACCATTCACCTAATAAGACATGCTTTATTAACCTAAGCAAGATTATTAAAAGTGTAGGAAAAACCTAGCAAAATAGGAAAAATAAAAAAACTACACTAACACCCCCCCATAAGCGAAGCTTAGGTGGATGCTAACCTAGCAAAGCTATGAAAGCAAGAAAATGGGTCCCGACAACAAGGCCTGATTAGGTACCCAATATAAGAAAAAGAACTAGATGAAGGAAACTAAGCCTCCAATCTAGGAAATGTCCCAAGGAGAGGAACAAAAAAGAGCATGAAGCATCTCTGAAGCATGAAGCTGCAAACTCTACCAAAATGTTGATCTGTAGAACCTCCATGAAAATAGAAGGCACGAACCATCAACCAAAGAAGCATAGAACAACAAGTGAACCCCCCCCCATAATGCTGAACAGGGAGAGGGGTGACAGGAACACTGAAATGCAATGCCAAAAACATCTGCAAGAAGAAGAATCAGGAACACCAATAGTGCAATAGAAGTACAAGAACAAGATAAAGGGCGGTGTCACCGACACACTGCATGGGCTAATGTCGTGGAAGAAAAATTCACTTGACAAAGGTGGATGAGCACAAAATGGCAAAACATCATGACCCCCCATGACACTTTATAACTGAGTGCAAGTACAAACAAACACAAGGTGTACAAGATCCCAGATATGCAAAAGCAGGCACTCTATCTTAGTGCATTTACAGAAAAAGGAATGCAATAGAATAGAAGCATACAATGCTCAGAAGTCAGAAAGAAGAGTGAGCCAAAAGAACAGAAGAAGAGATTCCAGGACCTGTAGAATCCAAGTAATCTGCCAGAGTGAGAAAGTGCAAAACTCGAAGGAGAAAGAACCTAGAGCAGAATCTGGGTAAAAGACCTCTGCAATTGAATAACTCATAGAACCAGCTTTCCAACGATATCTGGCAAGCCCAGAAAAGAGTCTGAATGAGCGAGATATGGCTCCCGGAAGACAAAATAGAACATCTAACTTTGACTATGAAAATAGGCAACCATACTGTAGCAAAAAATAAAAAAAACCTATACCATCATCTCCGTCTTAGAACCAGCTTTTCAACGCATTTTTTGGATCGAAAAAATACATTCGTATGCTCAAGTTACGGAAGAAAAACCAACAGGGCCTCCTCATGAAGAGCATATGCTAAAAGTGAAACTTGGGCACAATAATCAAAGAAAAAATAGCACCACTGCGATCTACTCAAAAAATCATGCATTTTCAAAAAAATAATCGCCTCAATACGAGGTCGTATGAGAAAGTTATGATCCTCTGAAGTTTCCAAAACGAGAACTGTGCACAGTCACGACTGAGAATTTGCAATTTCTGAAAAATTCATGCATGAAAATCAAAAAACAACTCCACTAGTGGATAGAGCACAAAAAAATAGCCAAGTTCATCACAAGAATCATCAAAATCGGAGTCCGTATGAGCAAGAATGAGACATTTGAAAAGTGCATTCAAATCTGCGATTGCCAACGGAGAGGGGTATGGCTGTAGCTTTGCATGCTCAATTTTGAAAAATATACAGCTTGCATGCAAAATCTAAAAGATACCCAGATGGTTTTTCGGGGCTGCGAACAAAACCCAAAAAGCATTTTTCTTGCTGATGTACAGAAGATGTTGCTGTAGTGTAAATCAGACACCTTTAATAGTAAAAAATGGCTCCAAAAATTAAAAAACGACCCCAGCAACCAAAATATGACATGCAAATGCTGGATCAGCTTCTTAAGTCCATCAATGGCATGCCGGAACCTGCAAAACTGATTGAAAACTCCAAATATGCAAGTTGGTTGTCAAATTTAAGATTGAAACCCTAGAGAAAAACTGTTTTTGTCAAAACTTTTATGATTCTCAGGATCATCCAAAGATGCAAGAGAAGAGCATACTTCATTTTTAAAAAAAACTACAATAAAGTTTATTTGTCCCCCCCAAATCTCTCAAATAAGGAAACTAAAATCTACTCTTGCACATAGAAAAGCTCTGATACCATGTTAGAATTTGATAAGATTAATAACTCAGAAAACTAGTGCAAAGAGTAAATATCTAAACTATGAATGCAAATGATACAAAATCAAAATAGCATCATAGAGTTAGTCTCCAAGAGAGTAATGCAAATGCTGGAAGCAAAATAGCATTAAGAGGATGCAAAAACAAGAGATACAAATACAAGCTAGGTAGCATGCTTATATAAGCTAGGAAGAGGGAGGAGGTGGCAACACCGACCAATGAGGAGCAACCATCTATCGGACTAAAGATAGCAAAGTATCTTCCCAAGATAGCTATGGATGCTCACATGTAGGAAGGTGACACCTCACAACCATTCACCTAATAAGATATGCTTTATTAACTTAAGCAAGATTATTAGAATTGTAGGAAAAACCTAGCAAAATAGGAAAAATAAAAAAACTACACTAACAGTTTTAGGTGAAGGCTTTAAATCCAAGAACTTGTTGGCTTCATGTTTTTAATTTAAATATTTTGCTCTAAGTTTTTTAATGCTAGTCACTCAAAGTTCAAATGCAACCCAATCTTGTCTTCCTAGGATAGTGTTATTATTCATGAGTGGAAAAGCATCCTTGTGTCTATTGGTTGGTGTCAGCAATCAAGAGAAGCCTCGTCTCAGGATTTTTCTGCACAATTTAAATTGAACTTTGATGGTTCTTCTTGGGGTAATCCAAGAAAATCAAGAGTTGGCATATGAAGTCAAGATCATCAAGGTGAAGTGCTTGCTTTCAAATCTACTTCCCTCCCTCAAGGTTCAAATAATATGGCAAAAGATTTCAAGTCTTATTTGTTGGGTTGGTCTTGGCAAAACAAGTTAGTTTTCACAACATTCAAGTGGAAGGGGACTCCATGGTTATAATCCCTACTTGTATTAAAAGAGAACCCCATAATTGGAAACTAACTTACATTATACAACAAATTTGGCTCCTGTTAGACTCTTTCGATGAGATCCTCATCTCACATACCTTTGTGAAGGAAATGGTCTAGCAGATTATTTAGCTAATCAGAGGTGTAACGACTTCCTTCAAGAAATGACCCATCCACTTGGCACTATTATTATTGATGAAGAATTTCAAAAATTGATTGCATTAGATAAAAAAGCTTTCTAGTAAGAGGATTGATTTGACATCAACATTATTGTTGGCTGTAGTTTTTATATGACGTGAGCTCTCATCATAACATATGATATTTGGTGTAATTATAATTACACATTCTCCCTTTTTGGCATCTATCCCTTCCTCTCTCATGTGTGGGCATCTTAATTTGTTTGCAACCCCATAAGAAAAGTACCGACTGCCATGTGATCTTCAATGTGCAAAGTATATGTTGTCCTCAGAGTTATCTGTTATATGTGGGATGTGCTCACAAACTACGGTGTATTCTTTGTGGGGATTTTTTATTTTTGGGCTGCCTGGTATTGTTGTTCTTTATGAAACTATGAACTCCTTCACATCTACTATTGCGCGTCTTGATTTCAATATAAATTCCTCTCTTTCCCTTTGGCCGCATTGTGATTCCTATAATTTTTTTCATGAGGATTTGCTACCATGAAACTACATAATTTCCCTATTGCCTTGGGAGTCAGAGCTTTTGTTACCTGCTCATGTGGATGATGCTTTGTTCAACTTGTTTTCATTTTCCATTCGCCAGTGATTTAATGCAGGGCTATTCGGAGTTTAACTGGGGTTTGTTCCCTCGCTATTTTCTTCTTAAAAAGCATGAATACGTGATGGTGTACGATTGTATCAAGAGGGCGCTAGAGCGTCACAATTACATTGTTTTGATAACTACCTTGCAAGTGGTGGCAAATGCCTTGGACAGGGAATTTGAGGCCACCATCAAAAGGTCTATTAATACTTTTTTAGATTTGTTGGGCACTCCCAACATCCCTATGCATTCTTCTCTGTCGATTTTGGTTCCTACAGTGTGTCCAAATATTACAATTTGCATGTCCCCTATTCTAGACCTAAATCTTCCTACACTAGTGGGTAATTCTTCGACTGATGATGTTGACTTCATTGTGGCCTCATATTCCCGCTCTCCTGTCTCCTGGCATATGGAAGGTGATGGTTGGATTTCTCATATTCTGACTGCCCCTCCAAAAGGCTGGGAAGATTCGTGGTTTTTCACTTAGGTCCCTCGTTCTGAGCAGGTTGACATGGAGGAATGATTTGTAATTGTTGGCTCCCACCTTTTGGGAATTATCAAGGAATTTTGCTTCATTACTCGAATGCACATTTTGTGCTATAAATTTGGTGTTTTATATTGTATAGGTCAGGGGATAACATTTTGTGATGTTCTTGTTGGTTTTCTATCATCAATATTGTAATAGGAGAACCTCTTCTAATTCTATTTATGTAACATCAATGATGTCATGTTTTCTTTTCCGATTTTTTCCAAGTTGAGTCTTTGAATCATGTTTTATTAATAAAAAAAAATAGTGACTAGCCTACTTTTGCTTATATATATATATATATATATATATATATATATATATATATATATAGTTTTAATTAAATAATTATATATTTTTTAATATTGATATTTATCTAAAATCTATTTTAAATTTAAATTAAATAATTATATATTTAAACAAATAAAAAATGGTGCCAATAGCAAGGTAACAATTGGTGCTATGTATTATTTTTATGACCTTTGCACTTAACTACACTGGAATTATACTTTGGAAAAAAAGATAAGAGCCTTAACTTCATTCTAAATTTTATCTTTATTTTTTTTAAAAATATATTCTAATAAATTCCATTTTAATGAAAAAAACATTTTTATTAATTTGGTTGAGATTTTACATATCTAAAAATGCTAGGTTGATGTTGATTTAAAAAAAAATGGTTTTTGTTTGTTTGTTAGTGTTGATTTTTCCCTTTTTTTAAAAGATTCTTGAACTCCACATTGAGTAGATGTTTACATCATGACTATGCAATTGGATAAGATTACTCACAAGATCCAAAATCTAAAGAAAGAAAAATATAAGCTTTCTTAACATTATATTCTATAGAATAGTATTAATGAAAAAGAGATCAACATGTTTACTCTTGTAAAATATATATAATCTGATTGTTTAGTCATATTTATTTATATAAATTATTAGGCCCTTCCTTTTTAAAGGTAGGATTGTGAATACATCTAAAAATCTCCACAAAATTCCTTGTTATTCAAAACTCTCTATCTAATAGAAATTTTGAATTGAATATTTCAGATTTTTCATTGGTAGATGGCTTTATTCTTGACAATCTTTTTCATTTCTTGCATCATATATTTCAAAAAAAAATTGAAACTAAGAATATTTATTTTCAATTGTCACAAGAAAATGATGCATAGGAGCTAAAGGTGGCTTCTGCATGTTTCCTTCATAAGTATTGTGGCATTGTGCATGTCATGAACACACTTCTCACAAATACATGTCTAGGAACAAAGGATAGTAAGTGACCTTAATATTTCATTTCTACTTTCAATATTTCTCTTGGTTTCTACCCTTTGCAACTCTACAAAGGGATGACACCCTCTTTCTAATATTTAAAGTTTTGGGTAAGTGGTCACTCTTTTAACATAAATAGATCTTTAGAAATTTATATTTAATGGCGAGTTAAATAAAATAGGGAGATTTTATTAAAATATATGTGATCATAAATTGAGATCATAATAGTTTTTTACTTGGTGAGATTCATGTTGCAAAATATAAACACATGAGATATCTTTGAATGATAATACCATACTGAACGTCAGAACAAACCTCTACCCAAATCATGTCAAACAAGTTAAAAGGGCATTTAAAATTAGCACCTATATGGTGTTTATAGAACTATAGCTATCAAATAATTAGAAGAAAGAATGAATAAAGTTGCAATTTGTCACTACAACATTTGGACCCATGATTTTGTGACAGTAGGCCATCACAATTGTGATGTCTACCTATTGCCCTAGCAAACCAAGAATTGGCTCCCGTTGGACTACTGTCATAATTTTGTTGTCACAAATTATGACAATGAAGATATTCATTGTAATTGTGATGGGAGAAAAAGTCATAACTTGGAAGGAATGATGGGAAAGAGTTCATCTTGTAGACATCACAATTGCAATGACATGGGTAAACAACCACATATATCTGTCAGACTCTTCTGACAGATACCCATCATAATTATGATGATTAACCATTTGAAGAGTAGTTCATTGTCCATCACAAATGTGATGCTTGTGCAACAAAAATGCTATACAACTGACGTATATCTGTTGAAATATTTTGACAGTAATGCATCGATAGCCATCAAAAATAGTCATCATTTACACTAGGCAATTATTGGAATTGTGATGGCTTGTTAAATTATAAAATATAATATTTTAGCTACTTAGTAGGAGTTTCAACATATAATGTTCACAACATGATATACTAGCACTTGCACCCAATGACGGTTCAAGGGGTATGCTGATAGATGTATGATTTGAAGACATAAATGAAACTTGTCATAATAAAAGGAAGTGTCTAAAATTGATCTACAAACATACTTCAATGTAGTAAGGAGTCTTGTACATAGCAATATTCATCTTGAATGAACTTATCCTTATGAAGACCTATGTCATTTCTACAATTTTTGGCACAATAGTCATAATTTGGGATATTTGTTGTATTACAAAAATAGTTGACTAGAATAATATGTAATCCAAAGTCATAGAAACATGTATCCACCATAATTTCACATAGAACTAAAAGAATTAAAGCAATAACATTGTAGTAGAGCTTGATATTTTATGAGGAGGAGATTCCTAATCTTCCTTAGCCTATCCACCAAGGCATTCAAGGCTCTTCTCAAGCCTTCTTAGGGTCTTATTTTCACCCTACTACTAAGGGAATACTTCCACTATTCTCCTACTTCACCAATCCACTCCCATCAATTTGAAACTCTTCACAAACTCCAAAGTCTCACATATCCTATCTTTATAAATATTGAACTATTAAGTCAATTCTTCTCGGCAACCCATAACTCTTCCACACACTTGGAAACAATGTACCATTACAAATATAGGTCTAATAAAACACGAGTCATGACCTAAAAAATAATCTTAAGAATGTTTTCTAGACTTACACCATGAGATGTGAAACAATGTCAATAGCCTCCCCAAGATTTAGTGCAACATAGAGAAAAACACCATCCTACAAAGATCTCAGTCCCCCATGTTGGACCATAATTGAAGCACACATTTAGCAATGCTACAACATAGCAATCATGGGGTTTATTCAAGCAAGATTATTATTTGACAGTTCATACCACCAAGATAAATCCTCACATGGAATGAGATCTATTCCAAATTTCTTTCAAATCTCTAATAGAAAACCAAACCTATTACATTTTTTAGCTCCACTTGATGTCCTATGCATATGATTTGGGATTTTATATTGAACTATGGTCACCTTCTACATTACTTAAAAATAAGAGATTGATAAAATTAACATCTAATAATAGCACCATATTTTCTACTATATTACTACTGAAATACATGTAAAAAAAACCTTTGTAAGCATTTGGTAACAAGTGAATTAAAACTATACACTTGAATAACCAAAAATTAGTCAATTAGCTGAACTATGCCATGAAGAAAAGTTGTACCTAGCTTCTGGGCCAAATCATAATCTATGAATTCACTGAGACAATTGGCATGAGGACACCAATTCAATGTCCTAGATCTTGAGGTTGGTAAAGGAGATGCACAACCATGAAAATATAGGCGGAGTTAGAAAGTTATGATGCCCAAAATTAAGGTGTCAAGGTGTGAAAAAAAAGTATTTGGTTGCAGGGTTAGGTGTTTTAGATAAGAGGACACTCCTAGATGTAAAGCCTAAAACAATTAGTTGCGATGCAATCATAGCTTAATGCTGAGCTTCACTTGGTTTTGAGAATATTTTAATATTCTCTACTAATTAGGGCCAACCATGTTAAGGTGGAAGCTCATCCCCCCTCCTAACATCTAAATTCCTTGTTAACATCTAAAATCATTCATTCATGAATTATCACATGATAGCATTCATTAACACATAAGATTCATTAGAACATTCACATGAACATTAAAACATAAAATTCATTAGAAAATTCACATGAACATTCAATAGCACATAATTAAAACATCAAAACATAAACATTAGTCATTATCAAATAAGTTGCATAAATGTGCTATTTACAAATCCACGAGGAATGGCTATAATTAAGAGCCCATTCTCATTCGCCCCTCTGTTATTTATTTTGTGAAAGAGAGTTGACTCCATCTTAATATTGAATTTTCTTCCTTGGAATCTTGTGCATCACTAGAGGGGTAATCCCAAGAGATCGAATCCTTGCACTAGTCCTTTTGATGATAGGATGGCCACTGCTATCACCTTTTCTAGCCTTTGCAATCTCCAAAACTTGATGCTGCGAAAAATGATCAGCAATACACAAATTCAGACTATGAAGATATCAAAAACTTGGAACTCTAGAAGAAATAAAAATAGATCAACAATGAGTGACCAATAGGTGGTGAATTTGTACAACAACTGTGGATTTTCTCACAATGATGATCATAAGAAATCAATATTCAAAAAGAGATATACTCAAAATGTCCTTATTCCAAAAAAACCTATTTCCCCCCAAAAAAGAACTAATAAGAGAGTATAGTAAAACATACCACTTCATCCATCTCTTCCATGTTCGAATTGCACTTGGTAGTATCACAAAGAATGTTACCCTACCCTGACATGTCCCATAAGTGAATTTTAGAAATTGGAACTGATGTGGATGGATTAGTAGGGAAATTCAAAATGTATGGTACACAAACAATATGTCCCAATACAACAACTTTATGGACTTAAAAGATGCATACTCCATCATCTCCAAAAATGGCCCTGCTATGCTCAACTGCATTGAATGTCAGAGGTGGCTCACTATCATGGGAAATTGCAACACCTTGCCCTTTCCCACCATGAAAAAGATGGTGACCAGCCTATGAAATCAGTAGGGAACATGAATTATCAAGAAAAAATGCATGCTAACTTTTACTAAAAGATACACGGAGAAACATATTTAATTTATGGACATAAAACCTCTATAGTAAAATGACAACATACCTCTTTTTTTGATTCTCTCACCTCCTAAAGAGAAATTTTTTCTTTCTTCCTATCCCACCTTCTTTGCAGCTTAGAAGATTGTCATGAACTATTCTCACCTCATGTGCATGGTGGAGGAGATTCTATTGGTGGCAAATCTATTGCAGCCTCCTGAGGCCTTTTATGAACTTTGAATGGGATGCCCTATGACATCCACATCTAACATTGAACAACACACACACAATAATTAGATGATTAAATTGAAATTAGCAACGTTTACAAAAATTAACCTTGTATGCAAGAATGTTAGCATGGCATGGTGCTATAATGTAGTCAATCAAGAAGCAACATACATGTTTTGTAGTGCCATTGCAATATACTTGGTATTCCTCTGTTCCTGTGTCTTTCAAATTAACTTTTTTCCTCCTTTCCAACAACCTCTTTGTCCTATTAGAAGAGTACATTTGATATTCCTCCCATGGGCTTTTTCTTAAATGAGGACCCTTGTCTACCAACTCAAGTGACCCCTCCAAGCTCCCACCATGAGACTTTTTAAAAATATCCTACCAAAATAGTAGTGTGCGATCGCATAATTAAAAAATTATGGAAATGATTAGTCAACCTTATAACCCCAAATAGTGACCTCAATTAGTACCTCTACAAGTATAAACATGACTAGCCGCCAAAAATGTGTATTACCTTTACCATTGATGAAGCTTTATCATGCATGTTGACTTTGTTCCTCCTTTCAATATCCCTCCTTTGATCACTCTTCAAAGTCTGCAGACTGCCTTTATGATCTACCCTAGCAGAAGCCTATCATAAAAAAATTCGTCATTTCACAACATATTATCATGCACACAAATATCATGTTGCACTTGAAAATACATGAAACAAAATAGTATACATGAAAATTGCTAACTACCTTTATGTGCAGTTTCTTGAATTCAAACAAACACAAAACCCTCTTTCTTCTCTCCTCCTTCATTGGACAACTATTGTAAACAAACATTTCTTCAAAAATCTCCTTTCCTTCCTTGGGGAGATCATTGTAATATTGTACACCATATTCTATGCATACTCATTCACACACACATTTTTATTGCATACTATGCCTCACTCTCATCTAGTAGTCAATGTCCATATCCCTCTTCTTGCAATATTTCATTAATCTCTCAGGGAAATGTCCTCTTTACGAGCATTTTTTTCCTGTAGAATGCCCACACATTCACAATGGAATGAAATTTAGGTTCAACTTTACAAGACTGTGTATGTTCAGCCTACTCAGATCCCATAATCTATGACCTCCTAAACTTCTTCATGTTCTGTACATAAAAAAATAGAATAGTATGCCTTATAGATGTTTGGTTTGACGATACATGTATCCTTGCACAAAATACACTCATTCAAATAGTGAAGCACCCCATTGACCTAAAAAAACTTAAAACACACTTATGCATGTACTTACAAGGAACTAATGGCAGCACAAAGTCTATGGTTGAGAATAAAAATTTAGAAAGGAGAATAATAACTAGACCTCATCTTTCATCGAAGCATGTCCTCCCTTTCTTCGAGTATTGACAAACACATTGGGCCCCTCACTATAATCATTATATGTACTATTTTCATCTCCTTTAGTAGATAGACCATCCTCTGAATACTTAGAGTTTCCATTAGAAGTGTTTTGATTTATGTCAACATCTTCCACCCTAACTGCCATCTATTTTCCTTTTTGACATTAATTAATGCCACTTTGTTTACAATATTGTCCAAAATACATGTATGAAAACTTTTCTACTTTTAGAGAAGATGAGAACATAACTCCTAGAAATAATTACCACTTTTGTTGTTGCACATGTAATAGCATTTTTAGCATTTGAAGCCTCCACTCCCTCCAGTATATAAAAATTGTACATCTTATTAAACATTGTCTTTAGGTTGGGGGTCCAACTAAAGTAAATATACATTTTCATCCTCCAATCCTACATTACTAGAACACCTTTCCCATGTCCCAATTTTGGCTGATTGATCACAATGTAGTCAAATACATTAGGTTGGGAGACCTCTTGACTAAATTTCATCCATTTTGTGAAATTTTCCTTCAACCAACAAATCATATCTATCAGCATATAAATAAGGAATTGATTACCCAAATTTGTGTTGCAACCTATTGGAGTTTGTGAAAGAAGAAACACACTACTAAATGTGCATTATCAAAATCGGAAGTAAGAAATAATATTGAAAATAAGGGTGCTTAGCATGCTTGTTACAAAGTGGCCATGGAAATCATGTCAATTAAACAAAAGGATGAATGACAAGTGGTGTTGTATTGTCAATTGAACTACATAGTCAACTTTTCAATAGCACTAGAACCAATGATTCAAAATATTGGTGGTTATACTAGTGATACATTTGACCAACAATATTTTTCAATTTTCCATGATGCTACAATTGTGCATAAGAGGATGTTCATTCCAATATAATAATTTACCCAACTCATATTTATGTGTGAAAAAAATGCTAGTTTGACTTCCAAATCTATCTATCATATGAAATATACCTTCTCTACAGTGTGCGTGCACACACACGCACACAAATTTATATATCTTTGTACATGTATGATCATATAATGTGTGTTTATTCCCATGTCTTCTTGTCCATAATTTAATGCAAATTATTTAAAGGGTGATTTGAAATATACTTATTAAAGGGAATCAAGTAAATTGAATTTTATTTATTTAATGGTATATGGATATCCTCAATCCCAATTTATAAGTGTTTTAAAGGTATGGATGTGAATTAATTACATTAATTTGGTGGCCTTAAATAATGTTAAAGCATTCCAGTTTGAATGAAGAGTTTGGTGGAGGGATACTATGTTCATAAGGTGCAATGCATTGGGAATCATTCATTTTTTATTTTTTCATTTTATTTACAAATATTTATTTTGGCACTACATAGAAGAGTGATCTACATGTTTTCATTGGAATTTTTGTTTTTAGTAAAATGACAAATTTTTATGATATAAAATCTCATTATTTTGGTAAAATGGAGAGCATCAACTAAAAGTTATAACATTAAAATTTATCTTTTAATTATCAAAATAAAGAAAGTTTAGGAATGTATAAAAGCCAACACCAACAATATATCTCATCCAAATAAAAAACTAGTGAAAAGAAAGTTATTGACTATTGAGGAAACAAATCTAGGTAGAGTTTAACTCCTGATTCAATGGCCTGATTTACTATGATTGAGTACTCTTACACAACCTTTCTAATCAACAATAGTACAGTGTCAAAACTATGTAGTGCTTCAAGATTATTCTGATCTATTACTCTAGTGTTCAAACTAAGCATGACTAATACTATTATTGTTCTTTGTGTATTGCAGGTATCTCATATGAAGATCACTAGTAATAATATGTGTGTATTGATATATTTCTAATGATCCATAACTTAACATATATAAATGTTGAAGGTGCAATCTAATGTATAGATACGTCTCTACATGTCCCTTGGACACATAAGGCCTTTTCTTTACATGATGTGCCCCTTTCCAAAAGATAGTTAACAAATGTTATTATTACCATGATCACTGATATTATACATAATGAACCCGATTTCCATTGTTCATGATAGAAATATATACACAAGGAATTCCATACATCGTACATGATCTTAGTCATGATTATGTATAGATTGAATACGCAGTTGACCACCTTGCATCTTGGACCAAACACTACCAAGACCAAATTGAACCATCTTGAATAATCATCTGACACTAACATGCTATACATTCAACACTGACAAAAACTTGGCATGGCCTGAGCATAGATTAATCCATCACCCAATTACTCAAGAATACTAGAAAATTGAAATTTTGCGACCATTCTAAAAAGGGCTTAAAGAACACACACACACACACACACACACACACACACACACACACACACACATTTTAAAAATGGACATACACACTAGGACACTTTAACTTTAAAAATGTGATCTTGCATCCCATCCAATACAAAAATACACAATTCCTTTTGTCCAAAGATGAAAAAAAAGCACTTGGAATGGATTTTTCTCTCTTTCTTTACCTTAAAGTTGCCCATGACAAAGATTTGTGAATGTGTAAAGTGACATGTTAGTGGTAGAGGAAGGAGTAAGGGATTAAATAAGGTGAGATTCACTATATATATATATATATATATATATATATATATATATATATATATATATGGACTTGGTGATGTTGGAATACTTTAGAATAACTGAAGAGAGGGGGGGGGGGGGGGGGGGGGGTGTCAATCGGTTATCCAAGGTCTAGATGTATATATAAAACTTTTCACAACTTAGTGAATGCACAAAACATTCATACCTATATATATATATATATATGGACTTGGTGATGTTGGAATACTTTAGAATAACTGAAGAGAGGGGGGGGGGGGGGGGGTGTCAATCGGTTATCCAAGGTCTAGATGTATATATAAAACTTTTCACAACTTAGTGAATGCACAAAACATTCATACCCATGCATGCATCCATAAGATTAAACAGTCACTAAAAACTTGTATGTTATTGTCAAATCAACTTGTAGAAATGTAAAGAATGAGACATAATAGATTCACCAACACACTTGACAAAATGATTTACATGGAAACCCAATTTGGGGAAAACCACCAGTAACATGCTACTTCTTTTCACTCTTCTAAAGTGATGCCCTGTGAAAGGCCAACCCTATTAAAGGTTACAATACACATTGTTAAATGTGACTAGTTTAAGGGATTTCAATACCTTGTTAGAAGTGAGCCTTGTTAGAGTACTTTAGGCTATTCACTTGGAATGCCACGTAGTTAAAGGATTTGCAAATGATAGTTATGGAAACCTTAATCCAAAGGATTTACCCTAGACTAATACAACTATTAGAGAGTAACAATAGAGCTTTGATCTGATACAACTTACAACTTCTCTTGTAAATTTTAGATCTCTATTTAATCTTCAATTCTACTCGGCCTTTATACTTTGTAGCTCTGACAACTTGTTCACCCTTCAAGAATTTATCTCCTTAAGCCTTCTTTCTTAACATGCCATTGTAGATTCTTCTCTTGGGTCACTTGATGAGGCAAAACCCTTAACTCCTTCTTTTCCTTAGGTTCTCGCACATTAAAACTTTGCTTCATGACCAAAAATTCCTATAAATAGGAAATTAGGATAGTATTCCTGCTCATTTTCCATCATCAAATTTAGGGTTCAAATGGATTAGGTAGGATATAATGTATCTACCCCATATCTTATATCTCTTCTAGAAAATTCTCCTAGAATCCATTTGAATTTTGCTAAAAATAGTTTATCTTAAATTTTGTGCCACTAGTTCATCAACCTTACCTTCCTCTTGGTTTGCAAGTTTCAAGAAAATAAACTTGTCAGCTTAGATTCAATGAATCTTCGATCTTTAACATAATGCAGTAGCTTGACGTTATCAACCTTCTAATGCTTAGCACATATTGTGTTGCTCAACATCAACTATAAAATCACTCAACATCAACTATCTTGCTCAACATCCACTAGAGTTTTCTTTTACTTGGCTCCAATTGACTTTTTGCTCAGCTTGTACAGAATTTTCTCGGCACCTACTATCCACTCAGTCAAGCTTGGTAGAAAAACTTTGTGTAACTTGTTCTTCTAAATTTTCTTAGTGTAGCCAACATTTGTAACCTTAAGTAGATTATCAATACATCATGTCATCACTGTCTTAGCTTATCCTTGTACTTCATTACATAATCATAACACAACCTTTCCTCTAGGTTCTTTTGTTACATCTTATTGATCAAATCCTCTTCATCAATCAACTAAGTGATAGTACTTGAATCTTATAAGCAGTTGTCAAACCAACAAATAGCAGGTTTGATATCAGTGACAAAATAATGATTGAAACACATAGTCTTCTTCAACAATCTCCCTCTTTCAATAATCTCTCTTCAAAAATGATCTTTTCAATCATATCTCAACAAGTGCCCCTTTCTCTAATTGTTGCTCCTACATCCATGGTTCATATCATCTTAGCTCTAGTTGATACTCTAATGACCCTTGTCTCTTTAATAAATATTGATTTTTCTATGGTGGTCCTTTCTTCTCATGAGTTTGTATTGTTTGTAATCCTTCTAGTACTCTCTTCAGCGCCAATTTGATTCCATTATTATTTTTAATCCTCTTTCTTTGGATTCTAGAATTTCTCTTTTGTGTTTAGTGATGCACTTGTCTAACTTTTCCACTAGTCCTATTGGTTTTGAAAATATTGTGCACCCTTTTCCCCCAAAGTCTAATGCAACTCCTTGGATAGTTCTTTATAGAAAAAAAAATTCAATCTATTTCAACTTAGTAATCACAAATTGTTCTATTGGGCCTAATTCTTGCTCATAAATTTGATCCTTGTTAGATGCTCCTAGATATTCTTTAAAATTGCTTGTTTGAAATAAACTTATTGTTAGAATAATTATTTTTTTGCACTTATTAATTAAATCACTTTTATTTAATTAATTAAGTTGCCTATTACTCTAGTTTGCTTAAGCTATCTTGTAGGTGCATATTATTAATATTTTATTAATTATATTGTGCAACCTAGCTTTTTTAGGCTTTAGGTTACCCTTTTCGGGTTTCGATCTCCTTTTATAAGGATTGATCTCTTTGTATTTTTCATTATGAAGATCCGTTGAATAATATTTTGTTCATCTGAGTTTTTCATATCAAACTCTTGCCTCTTCTTGTCTTTTTCTTCTCTGTGATAGGTTTTCTACATGCAGGTTTTCTTGGGCTTCGTGGATTTGTTATGCACTTTTGCTCAAATCCTACACTTATTTTGTTCTATTCATTATAATTTAGCTCCAATTCTATTACTTTTGGGTTATTTTCTTTTCTTTTGAATATGTGGATGTGGTTTCTTTTCAATCTAAATTCAAATCTAGATGGTTCAATTAGATTTATAATAGTTTGGGGCTCTACCATACTTAATTTAATAAAAAACAAGAAATGATTACAAGAATAGACTAGCATAATTTAATCAGGTTTTCTAAATAGAAATAAGCTAATTTATAATAGAACTCCTCTAAGTAAGTTGTGCATGACCACAGTTGTTCTTGAGGCATTCTGGAGCTCCTTAGAGCTTTTTGTTTTTTGCTGGTTGCAAATTTTTTTGAAGTTACAGGTGGGATAATGCATCATTCTCTGCTAAAGACTCTATGCCCAATGAATTTATTAAGGGTATTGATCTATTCTTATTAGGAAAGCATCCCCTCTAATTTACCAAGAATGTTGGCTATTTTCATCCCCATTCAACCCATCATTGATAACCAACCTGAGAAAAACCATATGGAACTAATAGTTTTATGGGTTTAGCAAGACTTAAATATGGTTTTTGATTTAAGATCTAAGTTTGATTTTGCATTTATTTCATGGTTTATCTTTGGGTGGAGAGTGGGAGTGTGTGTGCTTGTCTTGATAGGACACTCATAGTAACAATGGGTGAAGAAAAATTGAAAGGAGTCATGTGTTTTTCTTCCTCATTCATGTATTTCCATCCCACTTAATCTCATCTACCTTTTATTAATAGGCAGTACCACAATAATTATCATCTTCATGCTTATACATGTGTAAGCATGTTTGATCCTTATAAGCTTTTTCTTTAACTTTATCACATCTTATTTCATTTCATGATTTGATAAATCATTATCCATTGATCAAGAATATTTTAATATTTTATCATTTTTTTCAAAAGGTAAAAAGAGCATTTTCGAAAAAAGTTAATCTAAATGACCTATGAGACCTAGGTTGTTCTATTGTGAGATCGAAACCCTCCTTTTTAAAGCATTATTGGTAACTAAGCTTGAGCCTAGGTGTTTCTCTATGTATATCACTTCTCAACCAATCTATGTGATTTAGCAAGCTACAAGGAAAGCTACCCTATTATAGTTTTAGACTAAGGAGGACAACATATAAAAGCTATCAAAGATTATTCATGTACTAAACATGTATGCTACAAAATGAAAAGAAAATAGAGAAAATTGACTATCTAATCCTTTTTCCATGTATTGAACTTATGTGGATGGTTATTTCTTTTTGTAAGTTTTATTACAAGTGAAAGTTCTTAATTGCATATGTGTGGTGAAGGTTTAATGGATAAATTTGATTAGATCTAAGTTATGTTTTATCGTAGATTACTAGATTTGGCTCATATATTTATGAATTTAAAACTAGAAGAGATGCTTCTTCTCACTATGGAATTGGATCAACTCCTCAACATAGCTCACATTAAAGGCATATGAATAGATTGCATTCATAGATTTCTTTATAAATAGTAGGGCAAAACCACTAGCAATAGAAAAGGTTATGAAATCCTGGGCATGAGAATCGAAGTGATGAGTCTATATTATATAAGATACTAATATTCATTTCCCAATCTATGAACAGAAATAAAATAGATACACATGTTCATATTTTTATGAGATAGATATTTAAAAATCCAAATATTTGCAAATTAGATAATCAAAAGAATAATAATTAATTATAATATAATACATATACATTTGTGCACTTGGAATTGTTGTATTGGTGAAATAGTTATTATTTTTACAACTAAAGAAATTTTGATTTTAAAAATGTGTACAAGTATGGATGCCTCAGTTTTAGGGGAGAGCTATGACACACGGAGGAGAACAAGAGCTAGGCCACTTGGAAATTTAGAATGGTAGGGAATGACCTTCTTTTATGGATAGAACAAAGGATAGAAGAGTAGATAGTCATACCGACCATAACTTTTTTGGATCTCTTAATGTGTGATTTTATACATTTTTAATCAACTTTAAATATGATTGCTTTAATATATGGCTATGTATTTTTTCTTTCTTTTAAATATGTCTAGCAATGTTTTCAATATGATTGCTTTAAATTCATGAGAGCTACAAATGAATCTTCCCTATTTTCAAAGTGGTTTCCTCATAAATGTGTTTATGTTTCTGCATTATTTCTCAGATGCTAAAACTCTACGAAATTGGAATGCCTTTCTATTTCAAGAGAGTTTGTTTGCAACTAAACAAGTTAAATCATGGTTACCAAACTAACTAGGTCATGATCTATTTATACCTTAAATCTTCTTGTGCCTTAAATATCGGTCATGATTTGCATTGAAAAGTGAGAGGAACATGAATACTATGTGAAGTAGTTCTCATTTTTCTAGTATAATTATTTTTTATTGATACAGAGAGGAACAAGATACTACACAACAAAACCATAACCAAAAATAGAAACTATAATTGTGGCATTAAGCCTCATTGGGTGAATGTTGAGAGCTACATATGGATGACATACATGGCCAATATAGTTTCCATTGCATCTCTAATCATGATAGTTATAGTTAGCAATAGTTTCCATAAATGTTTAGTAAGACAAGAATCCTTTATTCCGGTAAGGTGGACTATAAGTTTCCTTTTGAAGGAGAAGAATTTCCAAAGATATAAATTCTAGTGCTAGAGTATGAAGTGGGGTTGCAAAAAATAGAGCCTTGCTATGGTTGGGCATTTTATAGTACTTAAAGTACTAGTTGCTACAATAGTTGCTTCAGTATGGTCATGTACAACCTAGAAACCTGGAAACCACGTACAATCTATAATTTTTATAGCATAGTAAATAACCTTATTTTTGGATTATTTTGGGTTTAGTTGATGGATAAATAAATAAGTTATGAGCATTTTTGGTAAAAGTTTTTATTTGCAAATATGAGAATATCTGACTATAGTCAGATTGAAGTGTTTGGTATGGAAATATTTGGGCAAATCAGAATATATAATTATACTCAATGGAAAGATATGTGAACTAAAATTATTTTCCTATTGATTGGAGTCATTTTAATGAAAATGTGTGAAAGTTATGATAGGTTTTGTGAAAACTATCTTTTAAAGATATTCATTGAAGTTATAGTCAAATATTTGTTCTTGTAGAATGCCTTATGAATTGGAAAAATTAATGGATTACATATTTAGAAACTATATATGCACAATTGATAAATTTTATATTGGTTTGGTTTCATTGATATTTTTTTGAGAAAGATATTGGATGCCTTAGGTAGGGTTTTGAGTTTTACTTATGGCTTTTGACAATAAAATTGGGTCTCGATACAAAGATCATAACATGTAATTGGGTTGTTGTACTAGGATCAGATTTAGATATGATTTAGAATGACTAATTTTATATAATTTCTCAAATTGGTTTGGGAAGAAATTTTCAAGAAAAAAAAGGTTATGAATAATGGAATCAGATATAGAAATCAGGACATGCAAATTGAGAAGGGTTGATGTTTTTGTGTTGAAAAGTGTTATGTTCTACCTCATGAGATTCCTCTAAGAATAGAATTTATTTAATGGATGTTGAAGGGATTAGAATATGTCCCATTTATTGATTGTTTTGTAAGGATTCCTTGGATCAAACTTTGATTTTGCCTCTATGTTGAATGTTTAATGTTAGTGATATGTAGATTTTGGTTTTTTCAAAATCCTATTTACATCAAATTGGTATTAGAGCCCACCAAAAGGTCTTGGTTGGTAAAGTTTTTTGTGGATTGTTATTGTTTTGGTTGTAGGGATCCTATCCATCAAAGTTGTAGTAAGAAATTTTATAAAGGTGTGTGTGTGGAAGACCTAAGAAGGGGTCTTAGTATCGTCTACATCAAGATGAAGCTAGGTAGAAGGTGTGAAGAGAGAAACCACTAATTGAGAGAGTGGCAATGCATCTTCCAAGGTCTTGGATGGGTGAGATGGTAGTATGTGGGTAGTCAAATAGAAGAAAGAGGATTGGTGGATTTTTGGAACCTTTTTTTAGTATTCATTTGAAATCTATTCATGAGAGTTAGTTGTAAGATAGAGTGTGCAACAGAAGCAATATGGGGAAAATTTTGTTTGTAGATTACTCACAAAGGCATTTCCATTGGACACAAGTGTTTTTCAAAGTCAGGAGTATGGTGTAGGAGAACCTAAATTATAATAAAAAAAGAAGGTTAAGATATAATATAGAAATCAAGGCATGTAAATTGAGAAAGTTTGATATTTTTGTGTTGAAAAGTGTTATTAACTACCTCATGAGATGCCTCTAAGAAAAGAATTGATTTAATGGATGTTGAAGGGATAATAATATGTCCCATTTAAATTGATTATTTTGTAAGGATTCTTTGCATCATACTTTGATTTTGCCTCTATGTTGAATGTTTAATGTCAGTGATATGAAGATTTGGGTTTGTTCAAAATCCTATTTACATCAGGTGCCAAGAATTTGGGGGTTCTTTCAAAAAAGTACTTAATCTACTAATTAATTAATAGAAAGGATAAGAAATGTATTCATCTTTAATATAAATCAATTCTAATTTCTATCCATTCTTTCCCACATAACAAATTTGTCACTCGGGTCAAGCCAAAGTCACTTAGACATCCATTCATATCCATATCCAGTAATACATTGTTGGATTTATTATCTTTGTGAACAACACATTTTTCCCATTTCTCATGTAGGTTTCACAAGAGGATGACATTGCGACAATATATGCGGAAGAGGATTTATTGTGACAATGTGATATGAGAAAAACAACCATGGAATTATAAAAGAGCTTTTTGAAATGAGAAACAAAAGAATTTCATGAGAAAACGTAGGGCATGGTGTAAATTTTTTGACAGTTTCTAACCAAAGTGGCCATAAATAGAGGACAAAACACTCCTAGAAATACCATGTAAACCCATAGATAAATTTAGAAGGAAGCCATTTGAAACCACAAAAACTTGTTGCAAGAATAGTATGTGCACCATTTGAAACCAAAAAAACTTGTAGGTTTGAGCAACATAGTTAGTGGCATTGATCTTTTTTGGATGAATTCCTAAAAAATGCACAAATGCAACCTCCAAATAACTCATTTTTTCTAGATGTATTCCTTATTTCAATTTGTCACACTAATCATTTCTAGCAAAAATGCAACCTCCTAGCTACACTTCACCCTAGCTCATCTTTGTGCGTACATTTGAGAAAAATTAAAAATGTTTTTTTTCTTTGTTTATAATCACACATGCATCACAATAGTGGTGACATTATCAATATTATAATGGTGTCTAGGACATTTGCAAGAAAAAAAATTTGAATCACACAAATTACATTGCCGTCGTAATTTGACCCCAAATGTTGTAGTGTGTTGTGCCAACGAGAAAATTCATTTGTTTAGTAAATAAGGGTTATTAAGGTTGGGCTTCTGAATTAGATTATGTAGAGTTTTTCTCAAATGTTTCAAAGAAAAATCCATAGAACTATGAATAATCAAATTCTATAGAATGATCAAAATCCCAAAGTTGTTCAAACTATTGATGATAAAAGATCTACATGATCTTTAATGTGGAAGAAAATTATTGAAATCATAATGAATTGGATACATCAAGAAGGAGATACAATTGAAATATCCATTCCCGCACAAAATTTTATCTTCTCCTATGCTTCCATTATAAGAAATTCAACCCATAGCCATTTTGTAAACAATTTTATAGTTACTATTCATCAATGATTGCATTCAAGGTAAGTGCACAAAGATGAGTCTCAATTCTGTAGAATTCCATGGATTGAGAACATGCTCTTCTAGAAATAGGCACCCATTTAAAAAAAAAGGGGAACCTATATTATGCTCGGAGACCCAATCCAAAATTTAGAAAATGGGCACCTATTTTTTGAAAAATCAGAGGCCCATTTTTTATTTTTAAAAATCGGGTGCCCATTTTTTATTTTCAAAACATGGGTGCCCATTTTTGAAAAAAATTTAAAAAAAATGTATTTTTAATAAATGGGCACCCATTTTAAAAAAAAATTAAAATACGAGCACCCTTTTTTCAAAAATCAGGTACATGTGCCCATTTGTAAAAAAATAATTTTTTTCGGGGATTTAAATTGTGTTTTAAATATTGAAAATACTTTTTCAAAAAAAACACCCATTTTTCGAACTTCAAAAAATGGGTGCCCATTTCTTACAATATGGGGCAGGATTTTTTTTCCCACCTCGAACTTCTATTCAGGATAGACTTGGTGAGACCAAGCCTATACCTTGACCTCTAAAGATTTGGCAAAGGCATTGAACTGACAAATTTAGGCCTTGCCATAATTTCTAGAGGGTCTTCCTGATAAATTTTTTTAACAAAACAAAAAACCCATTAGAGTTTCATTGTCTTGATTTTAGAAATATAAATTTTATAGTGTCATGATTTTTTTTGCTATTTTTTGCATTACTTTTTAATCGAAGGTGGTGCCCAAATGTAAAATAGTGTGGTTAACTAAAACTTTAATAAGTTTTTAAAAATTTTTTTTTCTTAAATTCATTTATATGTCATCAATCTACATACAATTATTTTGAAGGTTTTTAAATTTTTTTTTTTTCGAAAAAAGTGAAACTTTGATCAACTTATGGTGTTTGTACATGAGAGGTTTTAAAATTTACCTTTATAGCCAATTCAAAATTAATAATAAAAAAATTAATCAATTAAAAATTAAGGACAAATATTCTCATCAATCTTTGTTGTGTTAGGTAACTTTCATTAAAAGGATTTACAAAAATTCATTTATTTGTGTCAAATTATGGTGTTCGTACATGAGTGTGGTATGGTCCTGAAATAAGCATTTTGAAAAAGTTTTTTTTAAAGATCCATACAAAAACAATCTATCATATGGTTACACAAATAAATTACATATTCAAAAAGTAGATTCTGAGTAGTACAATCTTTACTTCTGAAGTTATTTTATATTCAATCTCTAAATGCCTCAAATGTTGACATCAGTCAACAAGAAATTTCAAAAATAGGAAAAGCACTTCCACCTTTTGCACAAAAGTGAAACCCAACTTCTTGCGCTTACCCTTGAAATTAAAATTAATCTTTGCTTTTTGTTGATAGTTCAAGTCAATATTTATTCATTTTGTGGTAACAAATTATGAGTACAACCACAACAAAGAATGAAAATGAAAACTGTCAGTATTAGAGTGAGATTACAAAAATATACAAAGATTGATGACATCATATAATTATCTCACTTATTTCTATTGTCTAGATCAATTTGGTCATTGTTTAGTTCATCACAAAATCTATCTTGTGAATAATATCAAACTCCAAGATGCCCAATCTACACTTTAGAATTCTTAATTTAAACTTGAAACATCCAATCATTAGTGTATCAACATACCCAAAATAACGCATTTAGAGAACTATTATCCAATAAAAGAACAACTAGGAATCCATCTACAAGTTATTTTGTGATTGTGAGCTTGAAGAGTTCACACACTAACATTTGAGAATGAGAATCCTTGAAAAGTTACAAGAAATCCAGACATTGATGTCTCCAGCCACCCAATGTAATGGGCACCCCTGGATGTCCCAAAAAACTAAACCAAATTGCTGAAAGGAATTATGTCAAACAGTTTGCATTCAACTTCTTAAAACCCCTTATAACTTCGGAAATCAAATGTTTATTTGTTTGTTGTGTTTCATGCATGGAATTGGTATCATACAACATAAACAAGGGTAAAAGCACAAACCTGTGTCACCTTTTATAAAGAAAAGTGATATCAGAATGTGACAGTTCAACATTAATGACATTAGTGATATCGAATGCAATGGGATGCTTCTCCTGCATCAATACTACTCCAATCCCATCACCTGATGCATCAAAATGAAGCTCAAAAGGCTTCATGAAATCTGGTAGAGCTAGAACTGGACATGAAGACATTACCTGCTTGAAATGCTCAAAACACCTCTGTGCTGCCCCTGTCCACACGAAGGCTACTTTCCTGGTAAGATCTGTCAAGGGTGTAGCAACCTGTGAGAATCCCTTAACAAAACTCCTATAAAAACCACATAAACCAAAGAATCCCTTAAGCTGTGTAAGGTTTGTGGGAGTAGGCCACTCTACAATAGCTCTAATCTTTTCGGGATCAACCCGAATGCCATCTACACTAATGATATGCCCCAGGTAAAGGAGCTCACTCATGCCAAACTCACATTTAGATTCCTTGGCATACAATGACTCTCTCTCCAGAATAGATAACACCTCTTCCAAATGATGTAAGTGCTCCTCCCAGGTCTTACTAAAGACCAAGATGTCATCAAAGAAGATCAAGACAAATCTCCTCAGCTGGTTCCTGAATACCTGGTTCATACAACTTTGAAATGTAGCAAGTGCATTGGTTAGACCAAATGGCATAACCATGAACTCAAAGTGGCCATAGTGACATCAGAAGGTTGTTTTCTCAATGTCCTTTGCTCTCATCCTGATCTGATGGTATTCGGATCACAAATCAATTTTGGTGAAGAAGCATGCCCCATGCAACTCATCAATCAACGCATTAATCCTAGGAATGGGATACCTGTTTTTAATTATTTTCTTATTCAGTGCCTTGTAATCGATGCACATGCGCATTGTCCCATCCTTCTTCTTTACCAATACTACTGCTGAAGCAAAGGGGCTCTTACTGGGCCTGATATGCCCCATCTCCAACAAATCCTTAATCGCCTTCTCTATCTCATCCTTGTGTTTCTTAGGATGATGATAGGGAGTAATCATAATTGGTTTGGCTCCCTCCTCAAGCTCAATAACATGTTCCATCCCTCTGTCAGGAGGAACCCCATGAGGAATATTACTAAATACTTTAGCATGTCTATCAAGTATCTTCTGGACATCTAGTGGATGACTCTTTTCTTGTGGCTCTGGTGAAGTTGGCATAATGTGGCACTCTGTCGCCCACTCTATGTCATCATGACGAAAAAGTCTCTGCATTCTCCTCAAGGACACTACTCTGCAACCTCCATCTGAAAGCCCTCTAAGTACCACAGTTCTGCCCTCATGCTGGAATCTCATCTCCAATTTTGCTAGATTGAGTGTGAACTCAACTAGTGAAGCCATCCATGTCATGCCGAGGATGACATCATAATCTCCCATGTCCACAACATAGAACTCATCCTCCAACTTGCAGCCATCTCCAAACCTGATGCGAAGATTAGATATCTTCCGAGTGCATAATAACTTATCACCGTTAGCCACCATGACTCTAAACCCATCATGCTCCTCTGTCTGTAACCCTCTCCTAGCTACCAACTGTGCATCTATGAAGTTATGTGTAGCCCCAGTGTCAATAAGAGATATCACTTTCTGCCCCTGGATAATACCCCTGACCTTAAATGTGATTGCCTTTCGGGCCCCTGTCAAGCGTGCCAACGATCTATCATCCTTAGGAATGTTGCTCTCCTCTATAATGTTACCCTCATCTAAATCGAAGTGCTGATCCTCCGCTTCTAACTCTGACTCTTTTGCTGAAAAATACTCCATTTGATTTGCCTTAGCCTTGAGAGAACATTTATGAGATAAGTCCCAAGGCTCTCTACAATGGAAGCACAGCTTCTTCTTTCAAAGTTCATTCAAGGTTTCATTGTCTAGTCCTTTTGATCCTTCTTTGGGTTTGCTATACTCTTTCTGAAATGATTTTTTGTCTTTGTCCTTGTGGTAGGAAGAATCTGTTGAATGGTTTTTTCCTTTGTATACCGAAGGGGCTAAATCTCGTGCCTTTTTAGTTGCTTCAGCTAATGTGAGTGGATCATGTCCCTTCACCCAACCTCGTAATGGATCAGCAAGACCATCACAAAATAACACCACCAATCTCCTAGGAGAGATATCAGTAACAAGTACAGACAAGCACTAAAACTCGGCAATGTAAGCATCCACAGAACCTGACTGTTTTAACTGTGCTAGCTCCTTGAAATGTAACTCGAGATCCTTAGTGTCAAATCTCCCAATCAATGTTTCTATGAATTCCTCATAGGATGTAATCTGATTATGCCCCAAAGTCACCATGCCATGATGCCACCATTCATGTGTAACGCCATCCAAGTGCATAGCCATATACTTGATAGCCTCCTCCTCAGCCATAGGATTTAGCTACAAGTATGTATCTACCTTCTGCACCCAAACTCGTGTACTCATCTTCCCTGAAGCATCATAATAAGGTAAAGAAAGTTTTCCAACTTTCTTCCTCAACTCAATGTTTTGATTCCTCCCTCCTGCTTTAGGCATGTGTCTCATCCTCAAGTCCATATAATCTCTAAAAGAAATATCTGCCTGAAACTCTGGTCCACTAGCCTCCCAGTCCCTCCTGAACTGATCCTGTAACTCGATAATCTGCGATTCGTTTACTGGTTGAACCGGATCTCTGGGTGGAAAAGTGGGTAGAAGAGGTCTCAAGCTCGCAGTCCATGCTGGGCGTGCAACGTGTCTAAAGTTATTAGCCTCATTTCCATTGTTGCCATGTCCATTATTACCATTAATGTTATTCTTAGGACCATTGTTGTTGCCTTGGCCTTCATGGTTATTGTTTCCCCCATTGTTATTGTTTCCCTCATTGTTATTGTTTCTGTTGTTGGCATCACTTGGATTAATATTGACACCCATCTGTCTAGCCATGAGTTGCAACATCATGTCCATTCGCCTATTCTGCTCCTGCTACATACACTGCCCTTACTCTAATGTATCCAGTAACTATCAGAACAGTACCTCCCCCTGATCTGGACCAGCATTCATGCCTTCGCCTAATCTTGTATTCCTGTCATCTCGATCACCCATATTATTGTCCTAATCATAGAATATCTCCTCTGTGTCTGTATGGTTGGATTCAATGTCCCCCTGCACGGATGTACTAGACTGTTTGCTTTGCAAGTCTGAAATCCTATTTTGTCTTGCTCTGGTATCACGGAAATTATAAGACCCCTGTCGCATGCTCAAACATAAATGCTTAGCCTGTGTTTTTATTTATTTCTGATTTTAGTGTTTTGACATTTCGTCAAACACCTTTTCCCTCTATCCGGCTATTCCAAATTCCCTATAAGACCTCCACAGGATGGCAGGACTTATAGCTCTGATACCACTGTAATGGGCACCCTTGGATGTCCCAAAAAACTAGACCAAATTGCTGAAAGGAATAATGTCAAATAGTTTGCATTCAACTGCTTAAAACCCCTTATAACTCCGGAAATCAAATGTTTATTTGTTTGTTGTATTTTGTGCATGGCATTGGTATCATACAACATAAAAAAGAAAGAAACTACAATAATATGCAAAGTGGAAATGAACGGCTGCTAATAAAATGTTATTTTCAGAATTCATAAAACCAAATACATGGCAAATTTATCAACTCACTAATTACTTTAGCAATATTGTCATAATACTCCAGCCCATGCTTACGAAATTGCTGCTACAATACTTTGTCCTCCAATCAGTCCACTACCTTCATAATACCATTCCCTCCAAGTGGCATAAGTGTCGGACAAGTAGTGAAGAAGATATGAGCAAAATATCAAATCTTCCTGTAGCCGAAAATGCAACTAAACTGCCTGATAATGAAGCCAATAAGAAAGAATTCCAAAGGCCAAACCCCAAGGGAATGACGTCTAGAATGTTACAAGAGAGGATAGACATCCTCAAATGCCAAGAACAAAGCTGCAACTCACACACCAATTTCTTCTCATATTCAACCTATCTAATGAAGCCACAAATGCTTCCTTTTATTCTATTCCCATGGGTCCGCTCAACTCATATGGGCAATGTGGGATAAAATATGTGTAATATAAAACATATATTAAAATACCCCTTATGTCTCCCTTGGGTACACATCACCATAAAATAAATATTAAAGTAACACTTTAATATTTTACAATTAAATTAGACGTTACTTTAATAAAACTTCAGGCATTAAAATGTATTAGCAATCGGACTCCGAATAATGCGAGTGATAGCTCATCAAAAAGCTCTCACCGAGGAGTATCGAATCCAATCACCAAAATTGACCTGCACTGTGTCCTGCCGACTTACTAAAAATAGTAAGTATGCCTGAAACTGAGTAAATCAACTTTGTTTTGGCCCAAACTGGAAATGACTAGGCCAAAACACTCCAAGATCCCATTAAACCCTTCGTTAGCCCTCGGGACCATGTAGAACAAGGCTAACGCACACACACTTGGTCAACTGCTAAAATGGGGACATTACACCCAACCTCATCCAACTCCCAAACCTTCAAGAATTTACAATCCTTGGGAGAACCTACTCCTCCAACAAGAGTAATTTTGTCCCTTCTATGTACAAGGAAGGAACACAAAAGATATGGTTCTCTAGTAAGTCCTCTGGTGCCATTGATAAAAAATATTAGAAATTTATTTCTCTCTTAAATTAGGTTACCTTGAGGATTTCTTTAGGGATCAACTACTACTTTTTTTATTTAATTAATTTTGAGTAGTGGAAGTAGGTGGACATTGTACTCTTATACTAAAGGAATTTAGTTTTGGTTTTTAAACTTAACATTTAGCATCATAGCATGTCTCTAAATTTTTTGACACTCAAATATTTTACTTTCCCAACATGAGATGGAAATGTTCTTTATTTATCTTTTCTTGTATTTAAGGTACACGTGTAGAGGCACTCATGTCATAGAATTGATCTTGATTTCTTAGCTAATCTTGGCAAAGATAGTATGGAAGTACATTGCCTAATAATTGATGCAATAGATTTTCCTTAATTTCTAGAGGTGAGATTAGGCTACACATTTTTTGAGTGAATATCTATATTTTCTTATCTTCAAGGTTTTATCATTGGTTATCCTTAACCATTTCATCTAACAGTATATTTTCCAAGCAATAATTTGAAAATTGAATGAGAATTGTGAAAAGTCTATTCCATTTTTCATTTAAAATTTTCAATATGATATTTTGGGTTGCTCCCAAATTTGTTGGATCTGGGTAATCATCACCAAACACTTCATTATAATCTTTTGATTGGATTCCATTATATTAAATTGAAGCTAACACATTGCTACTAGTTAAGTTATATCAATAATTATCTGGTTCTTTTCTTGGAATCAATTTCATTGTGAAAATGTACTAGACTTCTAAAACAATATATTATTATGGAAAAATGTTTAGAGACCCAAACAATAGACATTTTAATTGCAAATATTCACTTCTTAGACAACCAATCATGTTATACCAACTTATTCAGAATACCCATAATTTATTTTCTCAAACATTACGAGTACAAGGAAAAAGTAAGATACATATTGTCTTTATGGATCTATGGCACATTTTTCGTGATGTATTTGATTTGTCTATACATAGTTATAACTCATTCTAATTTTATGGTTCATTCACCTATTAGGTGAAATAATGAATGCCCTTCTATAGTTTTTTCAATAACAATGTGCTTACAAATCCTTGTGTCATAACATGATTGGAAATTAAAGGTGTCAGTTCTTAATCTATTGAAGCAATGTGGTCAATTATTTTATTTGTGGTAAATCACATTTCTTTAATGATTGGTGTCATAGAAACGTTCCTCTATTTAGAGAGGTACAACTATAAAAAGAGTCTCATGTTCATGATTAGACAATAGTAGAGAATTACACAGTTTTCACACACAGGGTAGCTATGCCCTTACAAATGATATAAACAACACTTGAATATGTAGAAATCGTCATGATTCTTGCACTTTGATCCCCAACCTTTGTGATCAATGTTTTCTTAATGTCATTTACTTCTTTTCTCTAAAAATTGATAATTTCCTATTTGAAGGTTTCATATAAAAATTCTTTGTCCTTTGTCTTTGTGGTGTATAATGACTATATGATACTTATTTTGGGTTCAATATTGTCTTATGATAATGTTGATATTAGGCTTCAGAGTATGTATATTATCGATGAACACATTTTCCTCGACCATAACAGTTTTCTCTTTTTTTATTTTTTTTATTTCTTTGAATGCTGGTTTCAATTCTATAATTTCCAATTATTTTCCTTTATGTTTCCGTGCATTGATTAATTTCTTCAATTTGCAAAGAATCCTCTAAAGAATTATTATCTCCAATTCTAGTGGGAACCATATCTCAAAATTCACTGATCCATGTAAGTAGTGGAAAATATATTCGATTTGATGATACAAGTGCTAAGACAATTAACATATGAAATAGGTCTTCAAATTTTGAGAATGTTAGAAAGTCCTTGAGATAGGTTGCATTTTATTTGTTTTATAGAGAGGTGTTCTCAATCAAGTCATGTTATAATACTAATATTTAGTTTCTAGTGGTCATTTAAGTCTCATAATTAGTTGTGTTAGCAACTTTCTAGTTGTTAGTTTAGTAAATTTTTGTTCTTTCTTTAATTTTAGATCATTTCTATACATGGAGTATTCTTTGCCTTTATATAATAAGATTCAAGTATCAATTATCAACACACAATATACATACTGGAAATTTCAAAATATTTTTCTGAGTTTTGTTGATGAAAAATGAAATAGATTATCAACAAAAATTTACTTTCCAATCATAATATTATAGAAAGAGAAAGAAAAATTAGTAACAAATAGAAAAATGAATTTCCAAGAAATGAATATAGATATCCTCTGAAATTCCACATTTTCTCATAATATGTCTAATGCCTCCTCTGATGCTGCAAATAAGACACCTTTCCTCTTATTCAGATCAGTTTTCAGTTGTAAAACTGTACTATAGTTTCTATATGCCATGGTCATATATATATATATATATATATATATATATGTATGTATGTATGTATGTATGTATGTATGTATGTATGTATGTATGTATGTATTGATTGTCAAATTCAAATTTTAATCCCCTCTTCCATGTTTTCTTCTCACTCCACCATAGGCAGGGACTCTTACATAGCCCTTATTAATTTATTTTTTAATTTGTTGAATATGTTTTTATATAATCTAACATATACATACATTTCAAAAAAATTTATTTATAAAATATCCATTTAAATAAATTATTTATATATATTTTTGACTAACCATATGTTTAGTTTTAAATAAAATATACATACTCCCCAAACTATAGATTGTATTTTGAGTTCATAGGAATTGAAAGGCTAAAAAACTAGGCTCAAAAGCCTAGGATAGAAACTAAGGCCTTCCCCACCAGCAGAAGGACATCCTCTATTACATTATTAATCTGAATATTATATTTTATCACTTAATAGGATATTTATTATTTAATTTCCATATTAATAGACTACACTATTATTAATATTATATTATTTAATTATATGGATCTTATCGATGGGGACATTACAGTCCTCCCCTCTCAAATTTGCTTGTCCTCAAGCAATTTATAGCTCAAATTTATTAAGCAACAAGACATAAATAGTTCCTATCCAATTCGCTAATAATATTATCTTTGAGTTTTTACAAAATAACTTTAGTTGTGCTACAAAATATTATTATTTATATATAAATATTTTATTCTCTTAATTAGAACATTAGAAATCATGTATAATTGAAGATATACATCTAATCATTAAAATATAATTATACTATTCATTCTATACATGCATATATCTGTCATTTATAAGATATTTTATATACAACTTCACCTTGAACAAAATCATTTGTCATAGATCTTGTTTTTGATGAAGTAAACATGATTTTAATAAACCTTTTATCTATCATTCTATTATGCCATAGAGAAATATATGAACTAGCTTGAAATAAATGTGAATGATATGGTATGATCAGAGTATATATATATATATGAAATGCTTAAATGTGAAAAGTATCGAAGTTCAAGAGTGCGCACCTAGAAATGATTAGTATGAATACACTAATATCAATTATTTTTCAAAATGTTTACTTAAAGAGGAATCTCTTCTTTAGTTATGAGAGATAGGATTCTCAATTTGCAAAATATAAGGTTACTAATTTAATGGAGTTTTTTTAAAGTTTAGCTTCGTAATTCAAATCAAAGTAATAAGACAATAGTTCCACATTTTCTTAATGATTTCCCCAATCATAATTATACCAAATTTAAACTCTAACCCTAATCTAAATATTAACATATAATTGAGCATCTGGCGTGGAGTAAAAGAGTCAGGAATCCCACAATCACATATTCAGACCCCTCTTCTTTGATAGAGAGTAAGAATTTACCTTACCTTACAAATTCGCAATGGCTTCATTGTTTCCTAATGATTTAGGTGATCTTGGGTGGCATGTCTACTCGAGGGTGGAATTAACTTTCACCACAATCTTAGGTGTGTCTCTAAAGGCTGGAGAGGTGTGTCTCCAAAGGCTGGAGTGTTGTATTCAGAAGCCCCAGTTTTCATAAAGAAAGATAAAAATTGAAGATTTCTGAACAACAGATCCATTTCTTTTAGACAGTAGGCGGTAGTTGCGACATATAAAGGTAAAAGACTAGTAATTTATCCCTGCAATGTTTCCATTTCAGATTGGTGCTTCAATAGCTGGGGTAGTTCTCAATTTTATTTTATTTTTGTTTGGCCATGTCCAGCGACGAAAGATGGATTGATTTTCTTGCTTTATAGCATAGTAAAAACATACCAATAATTTTATTAGCACCAGATAATTATGTTATAAACTCATTTATTCAAGAGAGATATTCTATTATTTTGTATATCACTATTCACTTCGAATTTTCCAGGATATTGCATTGTCTGTCTCTAATCATATCCAAGTTCATTGCTTTGAATGAAGACCTATTTATAAGCAAATACGACTGTCATGTTTCATTAAAATGATGCATCTTCTATTCTCTTGTATCAATAGGCAATTTTTATGCTAATATGTAATTCAATAAACCAAACCATTCAAGCTGACGTCTCATAGTTTAGGGTTTGTCACAATAATTTTTGTATCTTTTCTTTAATTCTTCTATCTCTGTTGTATACTGATATTTTGTGTCTCAATATCTACTCCAATAATCATTCATGAAACCACCAGGTATATCTTGTGTGAGATTGTTGTAACCGTGGAAGGCTTTATTGACAAGGATAATTTGATGTTATGGATATTTCCATGTGAGCTACGGTTGGGCTTCTTGGTATACCCACGTTATTTTATTGGCTAGGCTTTCATTTACATCTTGAACTATGGCAGAAAGATATGATATTGAACATGCACAATCCTAATAGTAATTCCTCCAGTCACTCTAACTATAGAAAAAAATGATTAGATGGAATGCTAGAAATGTTAGGTCCTCGGTACCTCTTGATCTCTATGTTTGGAAGTGATATTTTAATTACTACTTTTGGTTATGTCAATTAACCCTGCTGGCACATTGACTTGTCTTGACTCCCAAAAATTAACATTTCAAATTATGATTCTTTATGGGAAGCATATATTTTCATAAATTGATTGTATCTTTTATATACATATCAATATATTTTCTTACTGATGGCACATCATATTGGAAATTCAGGTTCGGACTCACAAGTAAAGAGATACTTAACCTGGAACAACCCGTCACTTCGCTGTCCTGGCTTTCTCCGTCGTCTCTGTCTCCGGTGATGCTGCTCACTCCGGTGCCGCGAAAGTGGTGAAAAGGGCCCGGTCAACAGAATGAACATAAGCATCTCTCGCCCATAGGGGCGACTGCTGTATCAAACTCATAAGCAACAGAATTGACTGGATCTATATACTAAATTACGTTTAGGGTTCACAAATGCAGTTATATTTTGTAAAGTATCGCCTAGTAATGTTATTGGTCGAATAATAACTTGGCGAAGCATCATTGCATATATGGAAGTAATATTTGAATTGTTATCTATTGTCATATGATCCTCAGAGGTTGGCTGAAGAACTTCACAAAGGAGGGTGTGTTGATTTGCTAAGTCGATACTTGTTCTTGGCGTGCCAATGTAATGCTAATAGTTCACGCAACCAATGCAAATGTCTATACCACAAATCGATGGTCTTCTTGATTCTATTGTTGACTTCATCAAGTATTACATCATTTTTTTTTTTAATGAACTAAGACTTGTTCTTCATACGGTAGTATATTGAAACTAGTGCCTAGGGATCGTTGATTGCTGCCAATAACTAGTGTTCATAACATCAGCTGCTCATAACAAGCTTGTATATTATAAATCATTTAATCATCAAAACCATTGATGATGCTTTGTACAGGGATTATGATTTGATGTCAATCAAGTTGCCAAAGTTACGATTTTCCCTTGTAAGGGTTATTTTCACCATGGGCCGTGATATATATGGAGATTAAATCAAAATTGTTGAGATTGAAAACAAATATGGTAAGTATAAAGAGGACAAGAACTATCGTCAAGGCCTCTAGCAACACTTAAATATTTCTGCCCTGCACAACATATTCAATTGGAAACTTATATGAATTTTGTCAGTTGAAATGTTTATCCTTCAGTGCCTGTGCGGATCTTCAGACGGTAAGATTTTTCTCTTCTATTGGGGTGGTTGAGAGAAGAATATAGATCATTATTGTTTACTTTTTATATACGGTAATAAGGGTTCCTTATCAAAATATGATAACTTATGTTATGTTTGACCAACATCTTTTTATTACTGAGTTTCCCTCTGGTACACCCGACTGCAAGCCTTCCTTAATGTAACGCCCATTGTTCAATGTTCATAAAAATAACAGATTGTTATTGAGATCATAATCATACATAAGTATAAGGAACCAGTGACATTGCAAGTTGATATAAACAAGTGATGATTTTTTTAACCGGAGACAATGATGTTTTGTTGTATATTATATTATATGGTAAATGGAAAGCGTAACTTTTGTAGGATGGCAGGATCATGCTCTACTAATGTTTGGTTTGTTTGTTCCATAACATTTCCATTCCTAATTTCATTAGATAATTGTTCGCTCATTTTTGCTCCTTTTTCCATTTACTATATTTTCAGGATGGCAGGATCAGATACAAATTGTAATGACCCCTTTTTAATTCTTTGACGTGGTAATCAAAATTTAATATAGGTATAGGAAGTCATTCAAGTTAAGCATGCCTTGGATCCGTATTATCATTCAAAATTGAGGAATTGAGCATTTAATTAGCTTAATTTATTTAAGAAGTTTCATCCTATAGTGCCAAGCAATCTTCTCGCTCTGGGTATGACTATCTGGAGACGGTAGATTAATGGTGCAAAGGGCGCGTGAAATAAGCTACAAGCGGCTCCCTGGAGGATACCGTCAGGTGCTTGAATTTACTCCGCCTCTCCCTCCACCCACTCCCTATCTAAAGATGTCATGGCTCAGATGAGAGCAAGCTTCCTGGACTATAGTTGAAGATACATTTCATGGTAATCCTTAAGATTATTGTAATGTAATGATATCTCATTATTGTTATACACATTTTTACAATTAAAAATATTTAACATTGTGTGTGTATATATATATGTCTAAATGTTTATATTGAACTAATTTCACCTTATGTAAATTCATGAATCATTTTTATCAACTAAGGTTGATGGAGGAAGAGCTTTTATCTTTGATTGAGCTTTATGATACGTATGTTCCCCATCAACAGTATGCGTGGCTCATAATAACTTTATTAATAATGAAATCCATCAGCGATAATATAAATGTTTACCACAAACTTGAAAACATATTATTGTGGGCAGAATTCAACTATCGTACCTGATGGAATATGTGTGCAGTGCAGTCAACCTGAGGTACAGAGATTAGTTATCTCTCATATGTTGCGCAATCGGTTTCCAGAGAGAAGATCTTCAGACATCAAGCGCGGTTTATGATATTATTAATCTTCCTTCTTTGTCAGGTATTTGATACTATGTTCACTTTGATTTCTCTCACTTTATTGCTTGATTTGTATATGTTGTATTCCATGTCCTCTCTATCCTCCTTGACCTAACCCTAATAAGGGTATTTATGTATCATTTGGTAGTCACGATTGTAAAGTCGTGACTTATATATGTTATTTATAGTTTTAACTTTCGTATGTGCATAATGCTTATATTATGTTTATTCAATTAGTGTTATTATATTTATGTAGTAAGCACTTTGTAATCATGTGTAAGTATTAAAATAATAATAATGAGTAGATTAGGGTTTTCTTTAAAACAATGTTTGTAATAATCAAATTAGATTTATTAAGCATTGATAATATTTATAATAACAAGATTAATATATTGGAAGTTAATATATCTTGAAATAATAATATATTTATAATTATGAATGTTTACGTGGGACTTGGAGATTATGAATTTAATATTAATAATATTTATTATATCTTGTATGCTATTTGATTGATATAATTGAACAATAGTGCTATATTTATATATATGCATTCTTAGGTCATCCCATAATGAATATTAATTATATTATATCAATAATATAATTATATTGATTATATTTTATTAATAATATATTATATTATTAATATAAAATATATATTTTATATTAGTATTAATACTAATACATATAATACACAATGTATCTATTTTATGTATTTACATTATTAATCTGAATATTATATTTTATCACTTAATAGGATATTTAATATTTAATTGCCATATTAATATACTACACTATTATTAATATTATATTATTTAATTATATGGATGTTATCGATGGGGACATTATAATCAAGGTGGTATTCTTCCTCCTCCCTGCACTATGACTAATTTCTTTACATTATTTATTGAAGTTAATTCTTTGATTGACATTCCAAACTCAAATGGGAAATTCACTTAGATGAATCATAAACAACATTTTTCAAATATTATAGAATGTTTGGATAGGTTTCTTCTCTCCTACCATTAGTTTTCTTTAGGGTATGTTTCTAAATCTAAAATTCTATCTTTAATTTCTTCTAATCATTTTTCCAATTTCTTGAATTTGGAAAAGGATTCATTTTCTCCTAAGCATTTCCCTTCTTTTAAACTAGAAAAGATGTGGTTTTGTCACCCTCATTTTCTCCCATTATTATCTTAGCGATGGATGTCTACTTCTCATGTTGAGACCACTCACATGTATAGATTTCACATGAAGTTGTGATTTCATACAAAGAAAATCATGCATTGGAACAAAATGATATTCAAAAAAAAAAATTCAGAAAAAGAGTGAGTGCAATGGGACCTTTAGTAGATTAAAAAATCTATCTATAAATTTGGCATGAATCAGTTTTCTTATGAAAAGAAAAAAGAACTAAAAGCCTACTAGAAAGACCTATGTGGATGTGAAGAAGTATATTGGCAATAGAAGTCAAGAGAACTTTGGCTTCAAGATGGAGATAAAAACACGAAATGCTTTCATATAGCTACTAAATTTATGAGGGCTAGCCAATCTATTTCCTCTACTTAACATGGTGAGTCTGTGTTGTAACTATGAAGTAGAGAGGAAATTATCTTTGAGGGGGTCAAATTTTTTTCAGAATCTCCTCGCTCCCCCTCCATCTCAACATTTCACTTCTCTCCCAAAGGAAAAGGATTTTTTTTCATATATCCCATCCTTAATTTTTGATGAGGATAACAATCTCCTTTTGAAACCTTCTCAGTAGAGTAAATCAAAGATGTTGTTTTTTTCTTCCTCTAGACAAATCACTAGGTCACGATGATTTTAATGCTTTGTTTTTTTCAAAAACTAGGGATATCAATAGTTTTGATCTCCTTTTGGCATTGGAAGAATCAAGAAGAAGTGGTAAGATTTATTCTCATTTCAATGAAACTTATATTGTACTCATCCCAAATAAAAGGAAACCATTCACTTCTCGACAAATTTTTTGTGTAATACTATCTATAAGATTTTTACAAAGGCAATTTATCTCAAAATTCAAGGCTTGATTGACAAGTTCATTTCCCTAGAACAAGGAGGTTTTGTTCTGGGTAGAGAAAATATTGATGGTGCTATTGTTTCTCATGAGGTCCTTCATTCCATGAAAAAGCACAATATTCTAGCTTGTGTTATCAAACTTGATATGTTAAAAGCCTATGATAGAGTGAGATGGTCCTTCTTACTCAAAGTCTTATTGAAATTTGGTTTTTCTCCTAAGTGGTGCAAATGGGTCATGAATATTTAATAGGGCCCTCACTTTTCACTTAATATCAATGTCTCCCCCTCAACTTCTTTTAAGGCCATTCAAGGGGTTAGATAAGGAGATCCTCTCTCCCCTTTTCTCTTTATTATTATGGAAGTCACTCTTAGTCATAAAATTTCTAGTGCTATGTTGAATGGTCTATGGAAAGGTATCAACATTCCTCAAATTGAGTTCTTCTCCACCCATTCTCTATTTTCAGATGAAGCATTATTATTATACAATGCTAATATTTTGAAAAAAAATGTGTTACACAAATATTGGGTGCTTATGAAAAGGTTTCAAATCAAAAGATAAACCCTTAGAAGTTCTCTATTTATGATTTCAATATGGGTCCAACTTTGAAGCATCAAATGTTCCTTACAATTTTTTGATGCACAACTTCCTAGCTCATACCTTGGTATCCTATTATTCCAAGGTGCTAATTGAAAACAATATTGGATAGAACTTATTGAACATTTAAAAGAAAAAGTCTCTCACGTTGGAAAGAAAGTGGTTGTTCCTAGTTGGGATACTTACTCTGGTATAATCTGTTCTAGTTGGAGTTCCTAATTACTTTATCTTAATCCTTAATGATCCCAAATCAGTTATTAAAAAATGAAAAATAATATATTAGAATTTTTTAGTTGTATAAAGTTTTCACTTATTAATTAAATCATATTTATTTAATTATTAAGTGACTTATTATCTCTAATGAGGTGGTGATTTTTTATTTTGCACTTCCACATCTTTTTTGACCTACTTGTAATTTTTTGGTCATAACTTGCTCATCTGGACTCCATTTTTTGCAAACAATATATCATCAAAAAGCTGATTCTGAGCCCATCATGATGGTGTAGTTTATTTGAATTTTTGATGTTGTTTGGTTGCTAAGTTATACAGTCAAATTTAGAGGTTCTACTTTGTACTCTAGGAGACATATCTTGAGTATCCAATCTTCAATTTGGGAATTCTTTATATCATTGGAAAGGTATTTTTGTTCTATTTCCATTGATGCTAGTTTTTTTTCCATATTCTTCTCTAGGTATGTTCTATTCTTCATTTTACATTTTTGCAGTCTGGTGGATATCTTGGTTGTTTTAGGTCTAGAGATTGATTTTGTTGCTTTAGATGATTCATCATGGGTTTTACTATCTATTGTATTAGCCACATGTGTCTTCTAGTCTATGTAGACATCATTTGTATGCATTCTTCCAAAAAAACTAATATAAAGTGCCATATTACATATGTATTTTCATTTTAGTGGTTTTGCCTTGTTTTGCCTTCTAATTTAAGTAGTGTCTTCTGGGGACACTCATGCAAATTGATGTATTCTTGCATTTCACCATATCTTGTGCCTTATTGTAAATACATTGCTCTGATTAAAGTGCCATGGTGGGTTGATGTTTTGCCTTTGTTTTCCATCTTCCTTGTCTAGTGAGTTTCCTTTCTGTGACATTAGCCACATGATGTGTCTGAGATTGGTCACCTCAATATACACATATGTACTCTTTTATGAATCTTGATCATGGTTCATGTTGGCTATTTTTCCCCCATTTAGCCTAACATTGATAACCAATCTGAGAGATTTTCAGTAAGATGAGTTCCTTGTAGGGTGTTAACATTGTGCCAAGTTGGTAGCTAACATTTCATGTTGGCTGCAGTTTCTTCATTGATTGAGTTGGCTTGGTTTGTTCTTGGTCAGGATGACTCATGCTACAAGATCCAATATATCTTGTGTTTTTTTTGAGCTATCTTCCCATCTTCCTAAAAGCATGAGATTCTTCCATGCATCTCCATTCCAATTTTTCCTCATGTTATGATGCCTTCTTAAGGCTCTGAAACCCAAAATTCTACCACGTGGTAGAGGGTCCCATCTCTAGCACTTAGGCTAGCCCAATATAAACATGTGCAGAGGGAGATTCAATAGATGATTAAAGGGTTGTCATCCAATTTGTCAAATGCCAAAATACAAGATGCTTCCAAGTGTCACCATTCTAGCATTTTGTTACTCTATAGTACTTCTGCCAAGCTCTGAGGCCTAAAATTGTGCCACATGGTGAACATTTGATCAACTAAACTCATGCTTTTGCAATATACCTACTTGTCCTCATGAAAATGCAAGATTGTGCCACGCATATGCGTGCTCCAAGTGAGTTGGCTCTATCAATCCACGATTAGCAGAGTTATGTCGATGTTAATTCATCCATCTGTGTTAGCTCAAGTTTTGTGGGTTTATGGGTGGAAAAGTTTTGTTATCCATAATTGGTCCACATACTTCCAATGTGATTCTACCAGACATCACCATTCCAATGCTTCCTCATGCTATATTGTTTCTTTAAGGCTTTGAAGTCTAAAATTGCATAACACTACCACACACCACCTTTTTTATATTTCTTCATACTGTGAAGTCTCCACAAGTTTCTAAAGCCCAAAATTGCATGATAGCCATTGGATCTGATGCATCTTGGGGGTCTTCTCACTACATCTCAGCCATCTATTTCAAGGGGAAAATCTTCGTCAATAACTGCAACTTAATTATCATTAGGGAGATTTTTTACAATATTTGGACCATCTATTTCAAGGGGAAGACCTTCATTGACGTCCAACATTTTTTTTTTGGGGAAACTAGATTCCTCTCATAGTTAACCCTGCATGTTTCAGGCATATAACATGTCCTATTATCCCTCCCCATAGTTTTCTGCCAGTGACATGAATTAGTCTCTCACAATTGACACACCATTAGGGTTAGTTCTTCAATGCCTAATAGCTTCTTGGGCCCTTTTTGCATGATACTAATGCATTCCATGCCTCTTTAATGCATGATATGGTCATATTTTTGGCAATTTAACCTCTTGCAGCTGAGTGCACTCATTTCTTGCTCTTCCTATCACTTCCATGGGCAATTGCATGTCATGATCATATTTTCTTTCTAATTCTTACTTATTTCTCTGCTCTATAATTCAATTCCACGTGGTTGGAGTTTGAACTCAATGTAAACATTAGAGTTATTCTTGCATTCTATAAGGGCAACTTGTAAATATGTTTTCACTTTCTCCTTCTCTGATTATTTTATAGTAGCACTCTATGATCTAGAGTTGCAATTTCCCTTGTCTTGCATAAATATAATCTCCTAGTCTACCTTCTTCCACCATTAATGTTGTGCATGCCTTCTTGCCTTCTATTAGTATTGCTTCTTATTTCTTCGAGTTATATGTTGTATTTTCTTACTTTTGTTAATGCTATCTTGTAATGCTTCTTCCTTGTATCATTTCATCTATTTCTTGATCTACATATGAATTTTGAGGGGTAATCAGGGTTGGGGAGTTGTGTATATCAAAGCCATATTGATGTGTAGTGCAGTATTGGGAAAAGATAAAAGAAAATAAACTATTTAGTGTATCACCTCCTTTCGTTCTAGCTTTAGGTCACATAGTTCTTATCCCTTTTTCCTTGAAGGAAGTAGTTTAGTGCACCTTGATAGTAAGGAATTCAACCTTCTCCAGAGACTCAATCTCATAGTTCAAGTCCCATAGCTTGGAGATTATTTCCATGTTTCATAAGGTTGCATTTAGGTTAAAATTTAGATAAGGGTGCAAACTTTTTTGTCAATAGTTCCTTGACATGTATTTCTTTTGGCCCACCTTTTCAATTACCTATCACCTCATTTATGTCTACATTGGGCGGGTTCTTCTATTGTTTCTCATGCTTCCTTGGTTCAATGTACCGAGCTATGTATCTAGTATTTGTTCCTATGTACTAGGCTAATGCAATGGTTGGGTAGCTCTTCATTTTGGTGAGATAGATCATTTACCATATAGACACTCTTCTTTTCATTCCTACTTTGGATGCAAGCTTCCATGTTCAATTGATAAGATGTTTAGGCTTTGGTGTTTCATGTCATCTATATCTTCGAGTTTAGTTTTTTGTCTTTGTGTTCCTCCTAATTTGATGTAGATTATACTCTTCTCTACTTGGTGAGGTTCTATTTTAGTGGAGGTTCTTCAAATCAATAATTACTTTTTAATAGCACTTTGCAACTTCTACACGTTTCAATGGTGTTCTTCATGATCATATTTTGTTCTTATCTTCTAGGACATTCCCTAGTTTGGAGGCTTCTTCTATCCTTCACTAGTTCTTTTCAACATTATTTCCATCTCTTTTTGTTGTTGGGCCTTTCCCAGGTGGTTTTTTCCATTTCTGCTCTTTTCATAGATTTGGTTGTGCATGGGCACCTCATCAAGGTTTGTTATTGGGACCAAAATTTATTTTTATTAGTAGCTTATAGGTTTTTAGCTACTTCCTAAGTTTTTCATAAGGGAGGTGTTAGAGTAATAATTTTTTCTTATTAATTAAATCACTTATTAGCTCTAGTTTAATTAAGCTAAACTTTGTGCATATAATAATTAATTATTTTATTAATAATTATCATTTAACCTAGATTTTACTTTTTAGGGTTTTGATCTCCTTTATAAGGATTGATCCCTTTGTAATAATTCATTTAATTTTGATAATAGAAATTTATCTTTTTTTTCTCATCAAGAATGTCTCATCTATGGATTTGGAAATTCCAACCTCCATAACTTTTTCTTCTTTATTTTAGTGGTAGGTGTTTGGATGTAGTGATTCTTGGGAGCCGTGAGGTTGATCTTTCATTAACTTCAAGACAATTTGTTTATGACACAATAACGTGAGTGGAAAAAAGGGGATTTGACTTTTGTCTATCTTAGGATTGTCTCTTGGAAAAGATCTAGGAGGTGCTAGACTTCATGATTTTCTTCATAAAAAAAAAAAATTTGGGGAACTATATAATAAACCATAATTATCATGGTACAAACTACTAAGATCCAAATACTTAGATTAGTCTGATCCTACTCAAATAGTCACTATTGCAAACCCCCTAGAGGTTGTCATTTGTAATTTCTTAGTTAATCTCATGAACATATAAAAATAATATCTCTCTTGGGAAGTTCATTTAGGTGAACATGTTCTTTTTTGGATTGATTCATGGAGTGGTCGTGTTCCCCTTTATACATCAAAGGTCTTTAAGGATCATCATAATATCATATCTACTATCTGGGGATCTCATTTAATTCATTATGTCGATGCAATCAAATTCCCTTCTGGACAAGTGATATGGAAGAATCCTACAACCTACCTATTGATGATAATGTTGGATATAAAGTTCCTGCACTATTAAAGTTGGCTATAAAGTTTCCCAATCTAGTAATTTAGCTAATACTCCAACTTGTGCTTTAAACTTTTGCTGGAACAATTGTATTCCACCAAGAGTGGGTTGTTTTACTTTGCTGGCATTGAGGAAATAGATTTTAAATATTAATAGATTGGTCAAGCTAAAAATATATGATCAACCTTTTAAAAGTGTAATTTATGATTTGGCTAATGAAATAGTTGATCACATTTGTGTACATTTTCCATTTACAAGCGAATGTTGGAATCTTATAATGTCAAAATTACACTAGTTTTTCCTATTTCCTTGTACACTTTTAGATCTTCTCTAGTCATGGCCTACCTTATATCCTAATTTAGTGCTTGCTACTCCATGGACCATTTCCCCTAAAATTACAATATGGTCTATCTAGTGGGAAAGACATAAGTGTATATTCCATTGGCAAAGCTCAAGTTTAGATCTAGTTAAAAATAACACAATCAATTCAATTTGTGAGAAGATGAATTTATATCTAAAATATATTTTGTTGAATTCTATGAACTTCACTTCCTGGGATAATACTCTCCTTAGGGATTGGCCTTCTATCAAGATCCCCTTTTCTATTATTAGTTCACAAATTTAAAAGATCCAACATGAAAGAGGTAAAATAGTGTAAACCAATACAATATGATGTGTATAAGCTTAACTTTGATGGGGCTTCTCTTGTAATCTTGACTTATCAGGTGATGACATTTGCATTTATGATCATTTGGGGAACTTGATTGTTTTAAAGCCATTCCTTTACTAGTGGGCACTAATAACCAAGCTAAAATTTTGGTAATTTTCTATGGATTGGACCTTGTGTTGACTTATAATATTAAGAAATTAAATATTGAAGGTGGCTCTGATAATTATCAATACTCTGAAGAACCATATTTTTCATAAATAGAAATTGAATTATTTTCTTGAGAGATACTAGTAGCTAATGGATAAATTTGATTTTTTTTGTTATTTCCCACTCATATAGGGAAGATAATTTTTCCGCTAACCATTTGGGTAACTTGGCTATTGGTATTGGTAAAAAAGTTAACACTCCTTTGAATCAGACTAAGCCATTGCACCTTGCTAAAGCCATAGTCCAGAGGTAAATTGGTCTCATTTAATATTTTTTGAAAAACTCACACTTTTCCTCCTCTTAGTTTTGTGAGACTGTCTAGGTGGACACATATCAGTACCACCCAATGTCCCTATGGAAAATGAGCTAGATGATTTTGTGTCTCTATGTGTCTCTAGTTCACTCTTTATACATGGCATCTCTACCAATATTTATGGTGCAGTAATTATCAACTATAACTTGGAGTTGATGAAAATTATTTTTAGTAAGTTTTTGTAGCCTTTTGTAAGATTGGTTCTTATTAGAAATAGGGATTACGGGGGTGTGGGGGTGCGGGTTAAATTAGTAATCTACAAAATTTAGTCACCAACAAGATATTATTACTTACTTTAAACCATGCATAACCAAACAATAAAGTAATGCTGAATAGTAATAGTAATAATGCACAAAGATAACTCATAACACCATATTTTGTTAACCAGGGAAACCCTAGCCAAGGGAAAACCCTGGTGGGGATGATACCCACTAGATAATATACTAATATATATGTTTCTTGTTAGAGGATGGATCCTGTTAGGAGTCAATGAGAAAATTCAGTAAATTAGTCCCTATTAGGAGATTCCAACCCTATTAGGAGTTGTGGTATAATGTATGCAGGAAGAGCCCATTGCCCAAACATGCAATTTCAACTACAAGAAGAGGTCATTGCTCAAGCAAGTAATTTACTGTTATTTTTCTTCCTTTTTTGATCTCTGATCTTCAACTCAATCTTAGATCACAAGATAGCTCATATAAAACTTTGCATATATTGCTTTCATAAAGGTTCACCCATCATAGTTCACAATTCATTATTTACATAATCTTTCAAGCTAGCACACTTCTTATCACAAGAAGTCCTTTGCATAAATACCATGCTTTTACATAAATTACTATTGGGTCAAATAGGACCATAATTCACTTTTCCAAGTTAGAGTAAACATCTAGGATGTCGCCCCTAATTGGACAAGTAAATTTTTTGTAAACAAAACAATTCTTTCCTTCAATTCTGCTATCTTGTTTCATCAAAACATGATTATCTCTATTCTGTATAGTCCATACAAAATTTTGAGGTTATAAACATCATCACCAACATGTATACTATTTCCATTTAGCTTCACTAGTCATAATATGACATCAGAAATATGTTATAAACAAAACAGTACACTACTGTAAACCAAATTCTATACTTAGACAATTTTTTGATCACCAAGCACTAAGTATCTTTTCTTACGAGGTTTCTTGTGAGAATATACATCATGTGTTACCATAAATGACACCAATAACATATCACTATTAGCCAATTGTCAACAATCTCCCCCTTTGGCATTGATAGAAACAAAATAGGGAAAATTGGCTTAGTGACAAAAAAAAAAAACAAAATAAGCATTACATCTATTACAACTTGTTCAACTTTACATATGTGCTCCCCCTTACAATATAATTTACACTTTTATAATCTCTACATGTATTTCTCTCCATTCTATCTTTCCCAACAATGATATCTATACAATTTTCACATGTATCTCTCCCCCTTTGACATCAATGACAAAGGTCAAAATGTCAAGATTCTATCCAAAAAATATCCAAACTATTGTTGTTCCTTATGTTGAAATAATCTTCATACAATTATCAAAAATAGTCTTCAGATTGTCCATACCTTTGTTCCATGTCTCCTTGGTAGACTCAGTTGATGTGAGAATTGCACATAAAGCATATGATGCAATCTCAACTACATTAATATCTAAATCCAAAAAGTTTGAATATGTGTCCTTTGCCTTGACACATTCCTCTAACTACTTCTCAACAAAAGATAATTTTAGAGCAATAGATTCTCTAAAATTAGATGTTCTCTTCAAGATCTTCTCTTTCTGAAGTTCCAATTTCCTGATGTCACTGTGAATACTAGCCACTTGACTTTCAAAATCATCTATCTAGATGGATGCTAGATCTGGCCAGATAAAGCCTCTAGCTCACCCATCTTTGTCTCTATCTGACTATCCAAGTCTTTAGTCAGATTGTATGATAAGGTACACTTAACATACATAATTTTCCCTTCTTGCTGACATTTTTGAAGTTCTTTTATACAATTATCAAGATTGACTAATTCATTCTTGATATTCTGCCAAATGGTGCTAAACAAGTAAGCATAATGGGAAATTTGAGCCTTTGCCTCTACAACATTCAACATATTTGTAAACTCTTCATCAAATGACTTTAGTACTACTTGTGCTCTTTATTTAGGATCTAGTTTTGTATGTTCAATTGCCAATGTACTATGCAGTTTCTCTATACTTCCATTAAAGTTTTTTGCAAAATTTTCACTTTCTTATTTTTTTGTATAAGTTTGGATAGGGATGAGATCATATCTATTTGGTCATCAATATCAGTAGCCAAACTAGCAAGAGAGAGAAAAGTAGTTGAACTAGATGGTTTAGTCTCATCCTCCCTTTGTTTTTTTGCTACTTCTTTAGTTCTTCTCTCTTCCTCTTCTTTCTTTTCTTTTTCCTCTCTCTCCTCTTTTGTTCTTTTCTTCTCTTCTTTCACAATTTTCTTTATCCTATCTTCTTTTTCAATCCTTCTCTTGACTTCATCTTCCTTTCTTTCCTATCTTCCTCAAGCAATTGCTACTTGGCTTATTTTCTACTTCTAGTAGCCTCTTTTCTTCCTCAATTTGTTTCAACTTTTCCTCAATATCTTCTGTGTCTAGTTCATTTGGCTCAGAACCACCAAATGGATTAGTATAATCAATGTTGATGGTAACATTGGTTTGATCAATCTCCATTGCACCACCACTTATTGACACTTCCAAGGTTCTAGGAGTTGGAGGAGATGTTGTTTATAACTCTGTCAACATGTTACTGATAGCTACTACAATCTCCTTTCTTAACTTATCCTTTTCACTAACCATAGATAGAAATGGTCCCAACTTATTTCTTATGTATGGCATGAGGTTATTCAACAATCATTTTATTTCACCTTCATCATTAGTCTTGAAGATAGTCCTCAGCATAGACTTCTAAAGTTCAAGGTCTTCTTCTCTTATAGGAGTCTTCTTATTTATAAGTCTCTCATATACTTTCTAGTTCACCACTCCTTCAATATCCTTCAAACTTAGATTTTTTGATATGATATATCTCACAATAGATATATCAATCTGATCCTTCTCAAAATTATTATATAAATCATAAAACTTGTTCATTTGAACAAAGCTTCCCTCATTGTCAATCATTATGTTGATCTTCTCAAACTTCGACTTCTAGGGTTTTTGATCTTTTCTTGCTACTTGTTTAGGTGGAGTCACCTTTTCTACTTGTTTAGTTTCATGTTCCTCATCTTCTTCATCACTAGAGTCAATTTCTAACAATGTTTTCTACCTCTTTCGTGGCCTTATGGCCAACTGTTTGACTCTCTTTGTCTTTTTAGACACTACTTAAACCGATTTCTTTGATTTTCTCTTCTGTTCACTGGGCTAAACATCTGACACTACTACATATGGAATTCTCTATTTCAAAGATGTCTTAGCAACTGATATTGATAAAGGTTGTATGCTCAATACACCTTGCTTTATTGTTTGTCTCATAGCCTTAGATTCACTCTCTGTCATTCTAGCCTTTGATAGTGCCCTCTTCATTATTGACTCAACTTTCTTATGTGATGCCTTCTCTAAGTTTGCTTGATGAGAATACTTAGTGAGCTCATCATATGTACCAAATCTGTACTCTACTTTATATGTATCTGAATTTAACAACAAATCAATGTAACCAACTATAACATCATCATTCAATTCATAGCTCAAGGGACCTAGAAATGTCTGTTGAGTTTCCACTACTTGAATATATGTATGATCTATAGCAACTAATATACAAATGTCTTCCTTGAATCAATCCACAATTGTAGGTGCAATTCTAAGTCTTTGTTTCATCTCATTCGAGAATGTTCTCATTATTAGATTACCAAGCTGTTTCATATTTTTTTTGCAGGATGCCTTCTGCATACCTCTAAAATTTTCTCCATTGTGCATCCATCACTACTCATTATGTCTATGACTTATAAGTAAGGAAATATTTTAAGTACATGAAAGAATATGTGATTTATCAATGACAGGAATCTAAACACAACACTCTTTGTTGTCTTAATCTTTTCAAGGTTTTCCAAGAGTTGCATTCATATAATTTCACTTAGATTCACTTGCTCTTTCTCTACATATATCTTATAAGATGCATATATGAATCCTACTAAAATTTCATCAACCTTAGAACTTGCACAAACTAAATAAGCAATAATTCTACTAATAAATCCTACATCATCTTGCTTGATGGTGTTGATCACTGTAGTCTTACCATTGTACACTACCTTAGTATAAATTTCAACTTTCTTTTTGACCAACTTCTCACCTATAGGTACACTGCCTCATTTTCTAAGACCAGTTACCTCATGAATAAGATCAACAAAAATGTGTACTACATTATCCTGCATCCATATTTTACCATTGTGTATCCTTCACAATATGACTTGAGTCCATTCATCTGTGTCTAATTCATGGTAGAATTGATACTTAAAAAGGTCTAATTTCTTTAAACATTCAAATTTAGGCTTCATAGTCATGTCATGGTTAAAAACTAGTTCCATATCTTTGTTCATGAATTCACTACCAGTTGACTCAAACTTGCAATTCAAATAAATTTCTATGTTTTCAGGATAAACTACATTGTTTGGAGTGATAGACAACACTTAGTTAGGGTTACCTTCATTAAGTTTTATAGAAACAATCTTTATCTTGGGTCAATCCTCATTCTTAACACTGTGTACAACTAACATATCCATGATTCTATCAAACAATATCTTTTACTGAACAAATTTGAGGAAAAATGATAAAATACCTCTTTCTAAAAATAGTGTTTGCTTCAAAATCTCTTTGACAAGTCACTTTTGAATGCTCTTCACTTTAGACATGTTCGTAATAAAGTGAAAATCAATTTTGTACTCCATTTATCCCTTCAACTTGAACTTACATTAATTGTGTACTTTGCAAATATGAAAAAGATATCAATTACATTTTATAATCAGAAAACTACTCATACTCATCTATCCAATCTTCAAATGTCACCTGAGGTTTGCTATACCCTCCCTCCATCATGACAAACATCCTCAAGACTTTGGATCACAAAATTCTCTACAAAACATACTTTTCATCTTCTGCTATAGAATCAACCTTTTACTGCAATACCAGTAACTTTGAATTCCTTCATAACTTGTTTAGATGAGCTCTAAATCACAAGTGATCTTAGGTACCATCTAAAAATGATTGGATACACCTTTTCCCAACTTCACTACCTCTGATTTGGTCTCTGACTGATATTCTCAAATTTTGATGTTGTGAACAAGTTTAATTCAACTTAATTGAATCAAACTCAACAATTGACTTTGATCTTCATGTCTTATCATCATCTAACTTTTCTTTTGAGATATCTATTCCTCTTACAAATTCTTCATTAAGTTCTTCTCAAAGTTCACTCACAATGTTTCTTTGTTCTTCTTTGTCTTTACTAGTTCCGGAGTTCATTTCTTGGTTCCTTCTATTCGCAAAGTTTCTTCCATTGTTTCTTCTATCTCCAAAGTTTCTATCCATTCTATAGTACTTTTCTATGTGTCTAAATTTGTTTCATAATTGACATATAGGTGTTCTACTTCTAGGATTCTACTGATCATTAGATGCATGCCAATTTTGAGCAATGTGTCCTAAGTTGTTACACTTATAACACACAATCTATCTTTTGTCTTCATAAGATCTTCCTTCTCTTGATGTCCTTTCATTAGATCTTCTTTTATCTATAGGTTTAGTATATCTAGACATTCTACTATTTCTTCTATCATTATCATACTTAGGTTTCCTATAATTAATTGCATTATGACCCATACCATGACAATTATGACAATAAAAGTCCTTAACATGATTAAATGACTTATTTGTACAATCTCTTTTCATATGACCTATTTCATTACATAAAAAGAACTTACCTCTAAATTCATACCTAGTTATCTTGGGATTCTCCACTTTCTTTGGTTCATCCAAGATTTCAACTTCTTTAGATTTCTAAGAAGATTGACTGGATTCAATCTTAACATAAGATTTGTCTTTTTCTTTTAGATTTGATCTAATCTTAGGTTTCTTTGCAGACATGTTAATTAGATAACCAAGACTAGTCTTATCATAAGGTCTCTATATTGACATAGAATAATCAAGATTTTCTCTTCTATAATAAAGCTCCTCAAGCTACTATTTGCACTGTGTCAATTCACCTTTCACAATAGTATTGTACTTATGGAGTTCTACATGATCTTCTTTCAATGTTTCAAACTTAGATGTTCTCTTTGCCAGACTTGCTCTCAGATCTACATTTTTAGTTTTCAAATTAGATTCAATTTTACTAGGATCATTTTTCAAAGACAACTTTAGATTTGTAATCTTCAACTCATGCTTCAAGATCTTGTACTTTGTCTTCAACTTTGAATAGTCATCATCACTAATTCTAGATTCAATAGGTTCAGGCTTTGATTTTAGATGATCAATCTTTTCCTTCAACTAACTAATGTATATTTTGGAGTCTTTATATGTATCCTTTAGCTTATCTCTTTCTTTAGTAAGGAGATCAATTTGTTCAAGAGCTTCTTCAAGGTTCTTCATCAAATGTTCCATATCCATAGGGATCTTACTTAATCCATTAAGCCTCTTCAAAGTAACTAAGCTCTAATACCAATTGTTAGAAATGGGGATTACTGAGAGGGGGATTGTGGTGAACTAGTAATATACAAACTTTAATTGCCAATTGGATATTATTACTTACTTAAAAACTATGCATAACCAAACAATAAAATAATGCTAAACAATAATAGTAACAATGCACAAAGATAACTCATAACACTATATTTTTTAAACTAGGGAAACCCTGGCCAAGAGAAAACCCTAGTGGGGATGATACCCACTAGATATTATACTAATATATATGTTCCTTGTTAAAGGATGGACCCTATCAGGATTCAATTAGAAAATTTAGTATAAGCAATCCTATTAGGATATTCCAACCTTGTTAGGAGTTGTGGTATAATCTATGCAAGAAGAGCCCACTGCCCAAACATGCAATTTCAACTACAAGAAGAGCTCATTTCTCAAACAAGTAATTTACTATTAGTTTCCTTCCTTGTTTGATCTTTGATATTAAACTCTATATTGGATCACTAGATAGATCATATAAAACTTCACATATATATCTTTCACAAAGGTTAGGTCATCATAGTTCGCAATTAATTATATACATAATCTTGCAAGCTAGCACACTTCTTATCATAAGAAGTCCTTTGCATAAATACCATGCCTTTACATAAATTACTACCAAGTTGGCTAGGATCACAATTTTCTTTTCCAAGTTAGGGTAAACATCTAAGATGTTAGCCCTAATTGGACAAGTAATTGTTTTGTAAATAAAATAATTCTTTCCTTCAATTGCACTATCTTGCTTTGTCAAAACATGATTATCTCTATTTTTTATAGTTCATACAAACTTTTGAGGTTATACACATCATCACCAACATGTATAATATCTCCATGTAACTTCACTATCATAATATGATGTCAGAAACATGTTATAAATAAAACAATAGACTACTATAAACCAAATGCTATACTTAGACAATTTTGTGATCACCAAGCACTAAGTATCTTTATTTCTGAGGTTTCTTGTAAGAATATACATCATGTGTTGCCATAAATGACAACAATTACATATCACTATTAGCCAATTGTCAATAGTTACCTCCTCTCATGCTTGTTCTATTAGCAACATGTACTTTTTACTTTATTGATACTCTTTGAAGGGTAATTTTGTATAGTTTAAACAAGTGCCAAAAATCCTATCACATGGGCAATTTTTAAAATGTTGTCAGTTGGAAAAATGAAGAATTAAGAATGTCTTCTCAATTTAATAGCTTGACAATATGACCATGATTTTTTTTACTATTTGTATTTGAATGGTAGATTATTTGGCTAAAAGACTAAAATGTGTTTCTACAAATCATGGAAATGTAATGTTAGCTTGAAAACCACAATATGAGATACACTGCTACCAAAGTTGACATGACAACAAGAAGCTATTATTGTGAATATTCTCCCCAATTGAGATCCTACATGGTAAAACAATAATAGCTAAGTTTTTGGTTTTAGATCTAGATTCTAGAAATGTTTACAATAACAAGGGAGGGGTGGGGGGTTGAATTAGTTACTCAAGGTCAATAAGTACTATTTGAACAATAAAACATCAAATTATCCATTGTTCATCTTATCTTGTTGTTGCTCACTCTCTACTATACTGATATAAAACTTACCAAGCATAAACACAACACTCTTGAATGTTGAATGTAAACTTTATCAAATTAAAAAATATATAAAGTTTTCAAAACAAGTTTGAGACTAGGCTTTTATATGGAAAACTAATTTGGGAAAAACTAATAGCAACACGTCACAACTTTTTCAGTCTTTCGAAGTGAGCTTTGTTAATAGCCAACCATATCAAAGGTTACAATACACACTATTAAATGTGACCTTGTTAGAGGATTTAATCACCCTATTAGGAGTGTCCATTTTAGAGGACTTTAATCCTTCCATTTACAATGTCACCTTGCTAAAGGATTTACATAGACTATTAAGTCCTTCAAATGAGTTTTAGGTCAACCTCTATTAAAATGATTCCAATACAAACTATTTATAATGATTAGAAATAAAATAGTAGGGTTTTGATCTATATGATTATAACTCACCTTTGTAGGTTCAAATCATTATTTGGTTCATGTGTTGATTTACTGATAAGCTCCCCATTGTCATCTCTATTCTTGATTCACTTGGCAACCCTTCCAACAATCAATCTTCTCCTTTCAACAAAACTTAATCCATCTTCTCACATTAATTTATCAATATCAATAGCATCTATGCAAGAAATTTCTTTTTCCTTCACTCTCACTCTTACATACTTGTGTTCACCCTTGTGTGTCTCTGTCTACCTTTCTCTATGCACATAATCTTAAATTTTAGCTCTATACCTTCCTAAATAGGTAATTCTTTCTTTTCCATTTTCCATTATCACCACAGATCTTAAGGTTTACAATCTAGTTCATCATGTTCATTGTATACATTCATCTTCCTTCTTTTATAAAAAACTTCTTATCCTTCAAAATAGATCATAGGTATTATACCTAATCCTCACCTTGAATTTAATGATCCAACTCATCAATCTTATCTTCAATGTAGTTTCAATATCCCAATAAATCAACTTAGTCATCTAGAAATCACAATTTTCTCAAATTCATTCAAAGCAATGTTACTTGACAATCACTAAGTTTTGAAACTCGACCATCACTCAATCACTCAGTTACTGCAAAACTTTTGGCTTAACATCAACTATCTTGCTTGATCAATGATGCTTGTTCAACACTAGATTTACTTTCTACCTACTATGGCTCACTTGGCACTAGCATCATTTGACACTCTTAAATATTTTAATTTATTTCTCAGCTTAGCTTTACTTTCTTGATATAAATGATCACTTTGTCCTATGAAAGTCTAACTAATCAAATGTCCATCATATCATCCTTTTCATAACTCAACCTTTCCTCTAGGTGTAATTTTTATGAGAATTATCTCAAATCCTCTTTATCAATCAAATAGATATCACATTTAGATTAGGTAACAATATACCTTATTAGTAGATTTTACATCAATGAAAAATAATAATTGTTCCAATTGTAAGTTTCTAACAATCTTCCTCTTTGGTATTGATGGAAACATCCCAATATCTTAACACCTCAATGTATCTTACAATACATATCTATACAGGAACTTACAATCTTCAACTTTGTTACCATACAATCCAAAAGATTTCACTATCATGAGTGATCAATATCCTTGGTTTCATTCTGATTAATTTTTTGCAAGTTTAGAAACTTCCTCTATCATATTTCCTTCTTTGGTACATCTCTCCTTCACTAATATATCTCTCCCTCTTTTGTATATCTCCCTCATTTTCACTTTCTTTAGTATATCTCTCCCTCTTTGACAATAATACCAAAGACATTTATATTTCTTGGCTTCAATCACTTCATACATCTAATTTATGCAGATATTTTCATGTTTGGCAAATTTTTGTCATATGTTTATGATTGATATGTTATGATGCACTTGACTATCTACCTTAGGCATCTCCCAAAGTAGAGCTATTTTGCATCAATGTGTAAGATAGTTAGATTAAGATATTTGATGTAATGCACCTTTTCTCCTTAAGTTTATTTGTTTAGGGGAATCACCCCTAATTTACCTCTAATATATTCATGAGCATCTTTAGGTAAGACTTTAGTGAATATGTTAGCAATATTTTTTTTTTGTGTGTGTATATTCTAACTTCACTTCTTTGTCTTGAACTAGTTCCCTTAAGTAGTGATACTTGATAGCAATGTGATTTATCTTTGTGTGCATCATTGGATTCTTTGAAATGTTAATAGCACTTGTGTTATCACAATAGATAACTACTGGATCTATAATATCTTCTTTCATTCCTTTTAGTAGCTGCTTGATCCACATAATGTTTGAACAGTTCACTGCAACTACTATATACTAAACTTTAGCTATTGATTGGGAAATACAATTACGTTTCTTGTTTTTTAATGACACCAATCTCTTTCCTAGAAAGAATGCACCTCTATTAGTTATTTTTCAGTCATTAATATTTCCTATCCAATCAAATTCAGTGAATACTTTTAGTTCAAATCTATCACATCTTTTGTAATACAATTCATAGTCTTATGTACCTTTCAAATATCTCATTCTTATTTTCACTTCCATCATATGATTCTCCTTAGGATTTTCTAAAAATATAGAAACTATTCCAACTACTAATGCAATATCAGGTCTATTACATGAACAACATATTGCAATTTTCCAATCATAGATCTATATAATGCCTAGTTCACATCAATAGATTCATCATTTTTAGATAGCTTATGTCCTATAGATAGAGGTGTACTCATTGGTCTATAATATTCCATTCTAAAAGTCTTTAGTATCTCCTTCATGGATTTGGATTGAGTAATGAAAATACCAAACTTCATTTTCCATACTTCCAATGCAACAAAGAATTTGAGTTTACCAAACATAGACATTTCAAATTCCTTCTTCATTTTATTAGAAAATTATTTACATAGTTCTTCTCTTCCTCCAAATATAATGTCATCAATGAATATTTTACATAGTATTACTTTATTGTTGTTTCCATTCTTCAAATATAGTTTAATGTTATCATTTTTCCTTTCAAAACCAATCTTTATGAAATAATTATGTAGTATTTCATACCATGCTCTTGGGGCTTGTTTCAATCCATAAAGAGTTTTGTTCAATTTACATACCATATCCTTTTTCTTGGATTTACTAATCATTTAGGTTGTTCAATATACAATTCTTCCTCAAGTATACCATTCAAACAAGAAGATTTGACATCCACTCGATATACCTTGAAATTTTTGTAGGTTGAATATGCAAGTCAAGTTCTGACTCCTTCAAGTCTTTCCATAGGAGAAAATTTTTCCCCATAATCAACTCCCTCTTCTTGAACATATCATTTGCATACTAGTCTTTCCTTGTTCCTTGTAACTTCAACATTTTCATTGAATTTTTTTCCCGAAAACCCATTTTGTTCCAATAATATTTTTGTCTTTAGGTCTTGGAACTAAGGTCCAAGTATTATTTTTCTCAATTTGTTCAATTTCCTTGTTCATTGCTTGAATCTGATCTTCATTGTCTAGTTAGTCTTTTACTGATTTGGGTTCAAATTAACAAAGTAAACATGTATCATCTTTTTGTCTTTTGCTTATCATAACACTTGATTTAGCATCACCAATAATTTTTTTAGGTTTTTGATGTCTTGTTACAAAAATTTCTAGCATATGTGGTTTCCTTCTCTATTCTACAATAGTTTCATCTTAAAAAGTAATTTCAATCTTATTTTATCTTTCTTGTTCAAGTTCTGGTCTAGATTTTACATGCTCAACATTCTCTATCTAATGATTGTTGTTTCCTATCTATGACTAACATCTTCAGCCTATTGCTCAACACCCACTATTTGTTGCTCAACAGTATGTTGTTGCACTTTGTCATTTCCAGTCTACCAGGAAACTGTAGCTCAATTTTCTTGTTCACTTGGAGTGGTGGGAGAACCATCATACACATAGATGAATGTACTATAATCCTCGATTTCTTCATTGTATGTAATGTCACTTATTTTTGCAAACTCAACAACTTTCACATTTGCACTTTTTACACTTTTTTAGTGTTAGAGTTTAAATATTTGTAAGCTTTACTCTTGGTGGAATATCCTAGAAATATACCTTCATCACTCTTTGCATCAAGTATTTTCATTCTTATTATGTCTAAGTATATAGCATTTACTTCCAAAGATTTTGAAATATTTCACATTAGGAGCATATCCATACCATAGTTCAAAAGGTGTAGCATTTGTATCTTTCTTGACTTGTACTCTATTCATGCTATAGATAAAAGTTCTGATAGCTTCTCTCCAATACTTCTTTGATACACTCTTCTCCATCATCAATATTCTTGCACAATCCATCATTTATTAGTTTCTTCTTTTAGCTATCCCATTCTGAGGAGGGGTCCTTTGTGCTGACATCTGTCTTTTGATTCCTATGTCATTGCACAATGTATGGAACTCATTGGAAATGAATTCACCACCTCTATTAGATTTTAAACACTTTAGACTCTTCTCTATTTATTTTTCAACTCTAGAGGCTAAATACCACTTGAACAACTAAAAAGCATCAAATGTAGCTCCAAGGAACATCACAATCGTCATCTTAGAATAGTCATCAAAAAATAGAATGAAATATTTATCTCCATAATATCTTTGAAGATAAATAGGCCCACATAGGTTAGTATGAATTAAATATTTTTCTCCATAATATCTTTGAAGATAAATAGGTCCACATAGATTAGTATGAACAAATTCCAAAATATCACTAGAAGTGTATGTTTTTCTCTTGAAACTAAACTTGGTCATTTTTCCCAATTGACATTGTTTACACACAAAATTGTTAGCCTTATTTAGTTTAGGAAACCCTCTTTATTTCCTTATTCCAATAATGTTCACCAAATTTTCAAAGTTCACATGACATAACCTCTTGTGCCATAACCAAACATCTTCTTGTTATGCAAAGAAACATGTCTCATTTGATAAATCTAGATAGTACAAGTTACTTCTTGTCTGATCACCTCTTCCTATCAAATTACTATCAACATCATATATCTTGGCTTTCCTATGATGGAATTCAACTCTGTAACCTAATTTTTTCTATTGTAAAACACTCAACAAATTATAGTTAAGTCCTTCAATCAAATAAACATTTTCACATTTGATCTTATTAGTTAGTTGAATAGTACCTAAGTTACCTTTTGCAACACATATAATATCATTACCAAATTTAACACATCCACCTTTGTATGGACCAATAGCCTCAAATTTATCTTTATCACCAATCACATGATTGGAGCATCCACTATGAATTATCCATCTATCACTTTTGTTTACATATGAGATTAATGCAATTTTCCCATCTTCATTAGAATCTTCTTTCATAGTAGTATAAACAACTTCATCATCATTACTTTTAGATTCATTGTTAGTTTCATCTTTAGCAATATAACAAAATTTCTTACATTTTTCATCTTTGTTTCTTTCGTAGTTTTGGTCATCTCTTCTTCCTTTGTACCTACTTTCCTTTCTTTCATCCTTATCCTCTTTGTTAGGATACCTACCAGAATATGACCAACTTTTTTGATTTAAAAATAAATAATAGGTAATTTGCCTTTGTATTTACCTCTTCCTCTTCTAAACCTTTTTTCAATAAGGGCTTCAAGTTCACCAAGTTCATCATTAGAATTATCACTATCACTCTTCATATGTTTTCCTTTCATTTTGCTAAGAACCAATTATGACTTAAAGGAAGATTCAATAGTAGCAGGTGTATTATTATCAAATTTGCACATCTCAAAAGTAGTAAGTCTACCAATTACACCTTCCAAGGTCAAAGTGTTACCTAGCATGCAACTGAATTCTTTGAATTACAAATACACAAATGGCATATATAGGAAGTAGAGTCTTAAATACCTTTCTTATCACTATTTCATCTTTAATTTCTCCATTTGCACCACAAATAACATTAACAACTTCTTTAACTCTGGTGCAATATTACACTATACTTTCACCTTACATCATTCTTATGTCATCAAATTTACCTCTCAGGCTATTTGATTTGGCTCTGAAGACATTGTCATCACCTCCATATATAGTATTTGGTTTGTCACACATTTTCTTTGCACTATTACATTCTTTTAAATAATAAAACTTAACATAGCTTAGGGCTAAGGAAATCTCCAACATTGATTTGTTGTGTTCTTGGTTTTTCTTTAGTTGATCAGTTGTCAGATGAGTAGTTGTTATATTCACATACTCATTGTCCATAGAGTTGATAGCAACATATTTGATACTGGATATATGCAACCTCATCAAGGTTTTCCATGCAAGAAATTTTTCTTTAGTCATCTTTGGTACCTCTCTATTGTGAGTCATGATCTTTAGCTTCAAATACCTTCAAAATTTTCTCTATAAGCACTTAGCTCTCATACTAATTGTTAGAAATGTTTAGAATAACTAAGAGGGGGTGGTGAGGGGGAGGGGTGAATTAGTTACTTAGAGTCAGTGAGTACCATTTGAATAATAAAACATCAAAAAATACACTATTTTATTTATCCTACTATTGGTCAGTCTCAAGTGTACTGATACATTTTTTTACTATTCTATACATAACATACTTTTCTGAATGTAAACTTTATCAAATGAAAAACATCTAAAGCATTCAACACAAGTTTGACACTAGGATTTTACATGGAAACCCAATTTGGGAAAAATAATTAGCAACATGTCATCACATTTTCACTCTTTCAAAGTGAGCTCTATTAGGACCCAACCTTAGTAAAGCTTACAATATCCATTGTTAAATATGACCTAGTTAGAGGATTTAATCACCCTATTAGGAGTGGCATTGTCAGAGGAATTTGATCATTCCATTTAGAATGTGACCTTACTAAAGGATTTACATAGACTTTTAAGTCCTTCAATATATTGTTATGTCAACCTCTGTTAAAATGATTTTGATACAAACTATTTACAATGATTAGAAAGAAAATAGTAGGGTTTTGATCTTTATGACTACAACTCTTTTTTATAGGTTTAGATCACTATTCAGTCCATGTCCTAATTCACTGATAAGCTCCCCATTGTCATGTTTGTTCTAGATTCACTTGGCAATCATTCAAGCAATCAATCTTCTCCTTTCAACACAAATTAAGCCATCTGCTTAGATTCATTTATCAATATAAATAATGTTGCAAGCAATCTCCTTTTGCTTCATTCTCACTCTTTTACACTTGTGTTCACCCTTATGCATCTCTATTCCATCTTTCTCTATGTGCGTACTCTTAAATTTTGGCTTTATACCTCCTTAAATACTTAATTCTTGCTTTTCCATTTTCTATGATCACCATAGATCTTAGGGTTTATGATCTATTGATCAGGTTCATTGTATTTGTTCATCTTCCTTCTTTTCTAGAAACCTCTCATCTATAAAATTAGATCATAGGTATTATACCTAATCCTCACCTTGAATTTAATGATCAAAATTGTCAATCTTATCTTCAACATGATTTCCATATCCCAAGAAATCAATTGAGTTGGCTAGAAATCACAATTTCCTTAAATCCATTCAAAACACTATTACTTGACAATCACTAATTTTTGACACTTGGTCATCACTTAATGAATCAATAACTATAAATTTTTTGGCTCAACATCAACTATCTTACTCAGTCGATACTAATGCTCGGTCAACACTAGATTTGATTGGCACTTACTATGGCTCAGTTATCACTAGCATCATTTCACATTCTTTAAAATTTTACACTATTTCTCGGCTTAGCTTTACTTTCTTGATATAATAAATCACTTTGTCTTGTCAAAGTCTAAATAATAAAATGTCCATTATTGCTTCCTTTTAATAACTCAACCTTTCATATTTGTACTATGTTATGAGCAATCTCTCAAATCCTCTTCATCAATTAAATAGATATGACATTTAGCCTATGTAGAAATATATCTTATCAATATATTTGACATCAATGAAAAAACAACAATTGTTCCAATTGTAAGTTTCCAACACTAGAATGTTACTATCTTCTAGTAACAAAATAAGTTCAACATATTTGACTTCATGACGATGAGCACTAGGAGCTTAAATTAGCCTAATGTTTATTTCCAATATATTTTCATATATACATACATACATTAATATATATATATAGACACACACACACACACACACACACACACACACACACACACACACACACACACACACACACACATGTGGAAAATATTATTCTTAGATATATTTAAATTACATATATTATGCCAAATTAATTTAAAGTTTCAAATACCTATATCGATCATTGTATTTTCTAATTATGTTATTAAAATTATTTTGTAAAATAGAATATAATATTATTATAAAATAAAGTATATTAAAAATATAATTTTAATTTAAATATAAAACCATTTTAAATTATATAATTTTAATTATAACTTATTGAATATAATAGAAATATTAAACAAGTATTAACTTCAATTTCAACTCCTCCAAATTTAACCATATTTTAATAGCGGAAAACTTCAAAGGACCAATGAAATATTTGAAATGTGCAGTGCATAGGATATGTGTCTATTAAATTATCATTCAAGGCACTTATAAATATGATGAATTTTTCGCAAAACATCTAGGATTTAAAAACCAAATTTAAGAACAAGGTGTTTGAAGCCTACTCAAAACAAACTACCTTTTATAGATAATTTTAAATATAGAACTTGTAACATTTGTTCACCTATGCAAGTGGTTTAACCTAGATTTCACATCTTGCACTCTCTTTTACATTTGGCATCATAGCTCTCATATGAATAGGGTGTTAATATTATTGGTTTTGGATTTTTGGATAGAAAAATCTTACATTTTTTGCAAACTGGTTGTCTAGTGCAATGATCCAATATATGTGAAATCTAGTTTGATATAAGAACTTGTGTAAATTGAATAAATCCTACTATAGTTAATCCAACCAGAGTTTAAAACATCATCAAGGAAATTATGCCTCTTGGTGTTGGCCTACATAATTTGGCAAACATTGTTGTGAATACCCTTATTTTTAAGATCCATTCTACCCTTTCCATGTAACACATAAGAATGTAATTCAATAATAAAAAAGAATTGTTAAATTTGCATTGTATCAGAGATTTCTTAATTTTGTGATGTTAGATTCAATTATACAAACTTCACTCCATTTTATAGATTTCTCTCTAGGCTATAATTAAAGCTTTCTTTATTTTGTTCTCACTATAAACTTGTTTTTTGTTCCCTTTCATAATTTAGTCAATAATGGTAAACAAACCCTTATGCTTGGGATACAATTTGCATTTGTGCTGCTAACCATAATCTAAAAGTTTTCAAGAATTGAAATTTTTGATCTTTTAGTTCAATTTTAGTAACTTATTAATCATTCATTTTTGTAGGTTTGTTTTAATTTTTTAATGTAAAGATTTCTTTGTTTTCTTATCAACTTAAACCTTCTCAATTTTATAAAATATAAAAATAGAGACATTTAGTTCTTATGTAGCTCCCAAGTTAACTTTTTTTCTTGATTTAACATAAATAAGGATTTAATCTTGCTAATTCTTAAATTAAAAAATGATATGGCTAAATTATTTTATAGGTTGGTCTAGAAAATTGAATTGGGGTGTGCATAGAAAAATAAAATTGGTTGTCAAGCATGATTTTCCTTTGATCAACAAGAGGCTTAGAGTGGCGTTGAATAAATAAAACATATTTTAGAGGGGAAAACACACAATGAATAGAAAAATATGTACTCACTTAGATTGAATAAAAAAGGGCATGGCATTATTTAGAGAAAGAAGTGCTTCTTCACTTCATAAATTTTTTTTCGGGTTAACTTTAGATTGGTTTGTAAGTGGCATTGGAGCTAACAGATGGGAATCCTATCACGTTGTTCCCATTATTGGAACATGGATAGTTCCCTTTATTTTCTATGGATTGTTAAAGAATTGTTAGGATTGGTCCAAGTGCAGAGGTTTTACTACAGATTTATGGTTTTCAAGTCCACATATTGTTAGAGCTATGCATGTTATGGGGTTGATTCGGCTATCCAATTCTAATATTATGGTTTTTGTAGTTGATGTATAGAATTCAAGTTGTTAGCTAAACTACTTTTCCCATAGTTAAAGGAATTAGACTCCAACTTCCCTCAGGAGCCAAAATTTATGACTTGGACTTTCAAAAAAACATAGTAGACTAGGCGAAAGAATGTCAACACAATGTAGAGACATAAAAATCTAGTTTTTCTATAAATATTTCATATTCTACACATAACATGTCTTTTGAATGAAGCTCTAAAAATATCAAATTCCATTCACTATGTTATATTTAGGTTCTAGACAAGGCGAAGCCTAAGACTTAGAATCATTAATAAAGTGGTAGATTTCATGCTACTGCTCCATTCCAAAACTTGTGCAAAAATATTATATCTCAAAAATCCCTTTTTTCCTAAAAGGATTCTACAAAAACCCAATTTCATAAGAATAAAAACATAGCAAGACATCTGGTATAGTTTCTTTGGGTCTTCCTTTTTGGTTGGGTTCCCGTTTAGGTCCTTTTTGCTAGTTGTTACATCTAGTTCCTACGGTTGGTCTTGTTTTCTGGTTTTTAGTTTTAAATTGTATTGGATGTTCCAGATCCTTGTAAAACTTGGGTACTTTATTTGGACTATGTATGTGGTTTCAGGTCCCTGTAAAACCTGATTTTGGTGCTGCTTCTAGTAGTTTTAAGGACTCTTTTCTTGATGGTTGTCTTGCTTTTTCCTTTTTGAGGATGTGAAAGGGTTTTGGGGTCCCTTCAAAACCTATTTTTACCATAATCTAAAACATAGCAAGACATCTCAAAATTTAATTCAAATAATTTAGGAGCAACATGAAAAGAATGAGGGGAAATCATACCTTGTGGCTCCATCAAACAATGGAAAAGGCTCTGATAGAGAATTAAGATTAGTGGAATTTCATTGGCGAAGTGAGGGTTTCAATCATAATTTATTTATTGTTCTCAAGAAATAAATATAGGTTCAGCTAATTGCAATATATTCCTAATAAAATTATATGTAGGAAAGTAAATATTAGAAAAGGAATGAAATCAAGGGTAAAATATAAAAAATACTTGTAACAGTTACAAATCGACCACCAAAAAATGAAAGTATTTTTGCTACCAAAAAAAATCACCAATAATAGATCAAATTTTAGAAGCTAAGGTGCCTCAAACATATTTGAACCTTTCAAGCATCATCCAGAAGGTTAAAAAATAAGGAAAAAAAAACACTAAAATGAAAATGGCCAAAAGATGTTAAACAATAGCCTCACCATTATTTATAAGATTTAATTAAAGTTTTGACTGTAAAATTTCTTCCAAAGGTTTTGTTGTTTGTGCAAATGTTAATCTTAAAGAAAAATACTATTGACACCTCTTAACATTGGAAAATAAATCCAAGTCCTACAAGAAAAGGAATTTTTCAAGAGGTGCGGTGGGAGTGCATCAACAACTTCACAAAATATTGTCTATTTACCCCACCCCTAGAAATCTTGAAGCCGTAGATAAAATTAAACAAAAGAAGAAAAGCATACAAATGCCAAAATTTAATTACTTCCTTCATGAAGACTGCTACAAAAAAAGAGATAAAATAAATGCATCCAACATTAATGATGCCATTTGGAGTCATAAATTGCATTAAAGAAGATTGCACTCTAACAAACAATGACAGTCACATGAAATTTTTATAATTAATTTTTTGCAATATTATTATTTTTGCCCGCCTTTATTAATGACAACCAATAGGAACATTGATACGTAAAAATTTATAAAAATGAAAATATTTCAAAATTATTAAACTATAAGAAGAGCCTCTTCAACATGAAGATCCTCTTCATGTGGCTAGTGGCTCACAACTAGTGTCTTACGTGGGATAATCTTTGTAAATGTGGGTTGTAGGGCCCATCTTTTTATGTGCTATGTGGCAATGGAGACTCACCTCTTCTTCCATTGTTCCTTTTCTACCTAGTTATGGAATCTTTTGTGGAGTGCTTGGTGTTTTTCTTGTTAGCATGCTCCCTCCTTTCCTGAGTTTTGGGATTGCTTGGGGAGTACCCCTCCAAGGATTCACCTCTTCAGGTTGCATGGATTTATGGGCCCTCTTTTATTCTTTGACATATTTAGTTGGAGAGGAATCGATGAATCTTTCAGGATGCCTAGATTGGTGTCATGCATCTTTGGTGGAAGATTTCCCACTCTCTTTAGGAAACTATTTAGGGAAAGTGTGAGTTAGATAGAGGTATGAATCCTAGTAATCTTTCTATTTGCAAATGCCTTGACTTTCATTTTTCAAGATGGGTTCTTAGGGGCTGCAGGCCATTAGTATCATAAAGTTCCAAGCCATCCTAGATGTCAAGGAAAGAGGTAGGTGAAATGTGTGGGTCATTAGTCACCATCTCCACTCATAGTTCTCAACTTCAATATTGATGATTCTTCTTGGGGGAATCTAGGTCCCACTAGTATTGGGGGTGTGGCTTGATGCAACTATGGAGAAATTCAATTTCTTCTTTGAGTGCATAAGGGTTGTCATACTAGAATAATCTCATGGAGGCTCTAGCCATTTTACATGTTGTGGATCAATATTGTTTAAGGGGATGACACAAAGTTATCTATATAGATGACTCTCAAGTGGGGGTGAATTTTCTTTCTTTATACTTGCTCAAGGATGTTAGTTGGCAATTGGCTTCAGTTGTTAATCAAACTCTTCTCTTTTGTACTTCCCTAGAATCTGCTAGTTTCAATTACATTATTTTAGAATGGAATAGAGATATTGATTTTTTGGCCAAATGGGCATCTAATCATACTTAGGATCAGAATATTGTGGATACAGGAAGCTTCACTTTGATATGTCTCTTGAGTTAAATGACACTTTTTCTCATGATAGAGCTCCTTGTTGAGCTCTCATTTTTATTTCTAATTTTATCTTTAATAAGTTTTTATCCTTTTTTTAGTTAAAGAAAGGCAAAGAGCCTTAAAATTTCTCAAATTTAATTGGTTTGATAAATAAAAAAAGGAGCTCTTGTGGAGTTGGAGTCCTTACCTTATGAGTGTTAGAAAGTGTATCATTATTAAAACAAATTTATAGAAAGTGTAAGAATTTGTAAAGTGATTTATTTTCATAGTTACATCTCAAACATATGTTGCTTCATAATGAACATTATGAACAAGTAGAAATAATTCATGTAACTAGTTTGAATTTCAAAGGTTAAAACTTGAAATTGTAGGCATTATATTGCATTTGTCATTAGTGACAACACTTATTCAATTCTAAATGCTTACCAAGCTCATCACTCTGTCTATAGTTTATACCAAGCATTCAGTGGTTACCTTGTAAGATTAGTAGTTATGCAATTCTCACCAAGCATTCTTGAAGCTATCGAGTGAATGGGAAGCTCAATATTGTATACTGAGCTTACAAAGTTCACTAAGTAGATAGTGGTTACTCAGCTTCACAATGTCTATTGAGTTATCAATTTGTGTGATATGAAGTCAATTTCTACTGAGTGATGGATACTTAGTGTTTACCAAGTGACAACAAGGTAAATGAAGGATTCAGTATCTACCAAGTAACACTATATCTACCGAGTCTCCAATGGTTACCAAGTTCTAAGCTATGTTGTGTGATTAGTACGGATTGAGTGTCTACTTCTACTGAATGCATGACAATGCTGAGTAATGCAGTGGATGCCATGTATTAGAAGGTCACCAAGTTAGCTTGAAGAGCCCAAGTTTTCTACTATTTGGCAGACTCAGTAATATTTTGTTTGCTTGTTTTTTAGCCAACCTTGTAGTTGTAATTATTAGAATGGTATATATATAATGTATTGTATCATTTGAATGAGGATGATCATATGTATATGAAGGAATGGATATGTAATGTGTGAGAAGAGTGAATGTGAATCAATAGTAGAGTAGAGTATTCTACAAGGTCATTAAGGAGTAGAAAAGACATATTAGTCACAAGAGGTGGTTTCTACTTCAAGATCTATTCAACAATCAAGTTGTAAGTCAAATCTACTATTTCATCCTAATAGGTGAATCAATTTTCTAAATCCTTTAATAGGGTAGACTTAATAGTCTTTGTATAAATCTCCTAATAGAGTGCATACTTCATTGTATGTTTGTAAAACCTCTAACAAGGTGGACCTAGCAGTCCAAATTGCTCTTAACAAGGAAGATCATCAGAAGTGATCAATGTAAGCCCTAACAGGCTAACTTTATACTGCAGTAGTGAAGTTTTGTGGGTATCATCCCCACCCCAGTTTTACTTTCTATTTGGAAGGTTTTTGGGTCACCAAAATACTGTGTTCATGTGTTATAAATGTTTATCTTTTCTCATGCATGTAGTAGATTAGAAGAATGAATGGTGAATGATTTATATGGTTAAATGCTGAATTGATTTAAAAATTTTTGAGGTTATTGATTCAATCCTCCCCTCTTAGGAACCTAGCTAGTCTTGATTTTTTCCAAGAATTGGTATCATAGCATTGTGGTTCTTAGGATAAAGTTTGACAGCTTGAGCAAAGATGAAGGACAATGGAGATATTCAGACTTGACAAAGCTATTGAGAATGAGAAGTTAGATCTGGGAATGGCCATAGCTCAACTCAAGGAAGCAAAAGATAATTTTTCCCAATCTCTAAAAAGAAGGAAGGAACTTGCAAGACAAATGAATGATCATTAGTATGTTGAAGAAAATATGGAAGACTTTTTCTCATCAAGTAGTTCAGATGAAGCTAATGAGGCAATCAAAGAACTCCTAGCAAAGAATGGCTCTCTACAAGAAGAGGTAAGAAAATTGAAAAGAGAAAAAGAAGTTCAATGAATAAGAATGTGTGAAATCTTGGAACAAAGGAATAAGGTAAGTGAAGACTTGGAGGCAAGAAACAATGCAAATGAAGAAATCATGAATCTAAGATCTGAAAATGAAAGCTTAGGAATGATCTAATCACTAAAAGATAGATCAATGAAAGATTTAAAGCTGATCTAAACTCTGAAAAGAAACTCAATGAAAGGATGATGAAATCCCAAGAAGACATGGACCAATTGACTCAAAAAAGTGAGCAGAATCTTCATAGGCAAAAAGGTAAAGCAAGACTTGTTTACAAAGAAGAAGGTGAATCTTCCAAACAAGGTGCCCAAAGGAATCAAAGATCTACTTGTAATCACTATGGTAAGTTAGGTCATACATCAAACAAATTTTGGAGCAATGGAAAAAAAAAATTCAATAGAAAATGTAACAATTGCAGTAAACATGGTCATAAAGCTAATGAGCGCAAGGAGAAACCAAAATTTGAAGGCAAATGTCACAAATGCAAGAAACAAGTCCACAAGGAATTTGAATGCAGATCCAAACCATTCAACCCAAGTGAACAAATTTTCAAAGAAATATTTGGTTAGGATTACAATACTTGGTGCAAATGTCACTATTGCAGATAATATGGACACATTGGCATAGACTACACAAGGCATCACTTGAGAAAGAGAGATTCAGCTATAAGATGTTATACATGCACTAAAATTGGTCACATAGCCAAAAACTACATGAACATAGGAAGAGTTGAAGATGAAAAGAAAGATAAAGCTGATAATATTATGAACTAGATGAGACAATAGTGGATTCCTAAATCTACTGAGGAAAACAATTCAAATGATGACAACATCACTCAAGAAGTGGGTGACTCCACCATTTCAAATTAGATTCTTCAAAGGAGGGACTGGAATTGTATCTTCAAGCTATATCTCAAGCATTTCCAAATGGAAGAAAGTAGAAGATCCAAATTAGTATATTACATACAAAAGGATCACATGAGTTCATTTCATAGCGAGCAAGGTTAGCCACAAACTCAACCGAGCTAGGTCAGGAGAAGTAAGGTTTTGTTTGATTGTTGAGTCACAAGTTTTTTCTGAGCTAGTGAGTGGATGACAATCTATCATGCACTATGTCAGTATGGTACCTATCATTAATGGAAAATTTTCATCAAAAAGGGCAGAATTTGACTCTATTTTTTCACTACGTCTTTAGTATTCAAAGAGCTAAGAGATTTCCAAGTGCACTCAAGTGATTCCAAGTGATTTTGAGTGAATTTCCAGCAAAGAATTTTTTCAAAAATTTCTTTCACTTACTGAGTAGCAATGGCATCCAGAAGCACCAACAATAGAAAGGCAAAGAAGGGTTCAAAAATGTTGGTCAAGGGTGTGGAATGGAAAGCACCAAATTTTAAGCTAGTTCTAGTAGTTGAGGAGGCACTTGACCTTAATGGTGTGCAATCTCAAATACCACCAAAGGTACTATTAATTAATGATATCCACACTCATTTTAAGTGTTCAATTTAGGAGATAGGAACCCTAGAAATGGATAGTGCTTTATAGGACATGTGTGTTGATGGCTCATTGAAACCCAAGCATAAGCATCTTGAAACAAAAGGGTTGACCCATATCTCGCACCTGCAGAGGAGTTTTTAGATAAAATGGATTAGGTATATTCTTAGTCAAATGCACAATGGTCAATTATGGTTACAATAGTCTGTATTGATCACCAAAAAGATGATTCACAAGATTATTGGCCTTCCCATGCGGAGTAAAGAAAAATCTACCAAAACCCTAGGTTAGGATGAACACCAAAACAGAACCCTAGCCGAGTGGAACAATAGAGGTTTGAAAATTAGCACCATTTCTAATGTGAAGTTGAGGTTTGGTATTCATGTAATTGACCACAAGATTTATAGCTCCAATCATTTGAACAACATGCCATGTGAGGTAGTGGACTTGACATTTAAAGTTGTGAACAAAAACATGGAATTTGACTTGTCAGAGTTACTAGTCAAACAATTAAACAAAAATATGGACAGCATCCGAACATCAAAGAATAACCCTTGCAAATTTGGTTCTTTGTTGACATGTCTTTTCTTCTATGTGTAAAAATTCTTTCCATCCAAAGGTTCTGTTGTATGGAGAAAGGATGTTCCCATTTTATATCAAATAAATGAGTTTATTGTAGAAATGGGTGTAAACTTTGATAGCATAATGGACAATTATTTTGAAGATTTCAAAGAAAGGATGAACAAAAGGTTCAAGATTCCTCCTAACCTTGTTGAGGATTATAAAGATGATGTGTGTTTTACGATTAACTGTGATAGTGTATATATTCAAGCAGTTGGGCCCCGAGTTGCATGGGTGAAGCCTCTTCCTTATGAGGTCAATATTGATGAAACCAAGGACATCATTGAAGCATTGGTAAATGAGCTTGCAGACCCTAAGAAACCAATTTTTGTTACTTATGATGAGGCAAAAACTAGAATTGAACTGGAAATCAAGCTACCTCAAGCAATCAACAAAGGCAAGAGGAAAATTGCAAAGATGAAAATTGCCACTAGCCCTCTAATGCTTACTGAGGGAAAATGAGAGGATAAAGAAGAAGAAGAAGAAGAAGAAGGTGAAGAGAAACAATTAAAGAATGAGGTAGAGCCAGCTAAGAAGAAAGGGAGGGTTATCATTACAAAACCTCAAAAGGCCTCCACACTTGTTTTCACCAGGAGAGGCAAAGGCAAAGGCAAAGATGACGTTATGTTTAGCAAGCCCCAACTTACCTTCCAGGAAAGGCTAAAATAGATGGAAGAAGGAGCTAGCATCACAAGCTTCAAGGCCCTAAAGTTTAAAACAAGGATTGATACCGAGAAGATGTAGATTGAGGAGCTGGTACTCACCAAAATGAAAAAATGGAAGTATTCCCCAAACCAGATTGCTCTCAAAATCTCAAAGGAATTATTAGTAAGATTGTAACCAAGGTGGGAGTTAGCAACAAAGACAACCAAGGATATTTATGAACAATCATTGAAGAAATTATTGTTTAATCTTACTGATGCAGAAGTAAAGGCAGCCCTAAAAAATAATGAAGGTAAAATGATGATCAAATTTCACACATGTTTGATTTTAATCAAAGTTATTGAGCATGTTGTGAGAGATGCAACAAACATGTGGAGAAACATCTATCATTTGCATAAGCCTAGTGATGATCTAGTTGAGATCAAGGATGATGATGGTGATAGTGATGATGAAGAAGATGATAACACTCCATGTGCTACTATTGATGTTGAAGACTATTAGGCACTAAGGGTTGATGATGAAGAGAAAGAGGAAGAAGCTGATAAGGAAGACAAGGAAGAAAATGAAGAAGATGATCCAATTTAAATTGTAGAAGAACTCATTGCTTCCCTTCCTCACTCTCCACCTAATCCAACAACATCATCAAGGTTGGAGTGAACTTCATCAAGAATGATTGCATCTACATCAGAAATATCATCAACACTTGCTACCTCACAGCTCTAGGTATATTCAATGGAAGTGTCAGTCACTTCATCTATCAAGCTGCAACCCTCTTCATCAACTCCTAAGCAATCTACTTCCGTAGTATGCATAGCTACCAGTTCTCAAATTATGTCAACTTCTTCTGCTCCTTGTTTAGTAAGTTTTCTATTTTATTCTACAATTTTGTCTACTATAACTTTAACTGCACCAATTTTTTCTATAGTCAGTTCTTCAGTTGTAAATATTCTAGTTTGTACATTGCTTGTTGGTACATTAGTTTTGGGAAGCACATCAATTTTGGATTCAACTAGTACTTCTTTTAGTTTTCCTTTAGTTGGACCCATTCAAGTTTTTTCTGCTAGTCCAGCTACTTTAACTATTGTTTGTGTTTCTAAGTCCAAGGAAGTAAGCACAGAAGTAAAACCAAAGACTCCTCTAAAACTTCTACTTATTGGGAAAGAAATTGATGAAGACATAGAATTGAACAAAGAAATTGTTATACCTAAGATAGATCTGGATACTGCCACAACTAATGAAAATGAGATTGGTCAGTCAAATTTTAGAACAAAAAGCAAGGCAGAAGCACCTTAGAGAAGAGAAAGAAAGAGAATTTACTATAATTGAGAATGCCAAAAACATAATTACTGAGGCCATAGGTGTCGATGTTGATCCATCTCAACACATTTTGTAACAATTAGAAGATGTTGTGAATAAGTTCAATGAGGACACTTTTGGCCAAGAGAAGCTTATTGAAAAGGTAGAGAAGAAATTTGACAATAAGGTGCTTGAGCACATTGCAATAAATCAGGTAGAGTTATCCTCAATTTTGAGCAACCTTGACCAATCCTTCACAAATGTAACATCACTTTTTGGAAAGCTTTGTGATGCTACCAAGTATACCAAGGATATAAAGTAGAAATTGAATAAGATTGATGCAGACATGAAGGTTGGTGCTCAAAGATTATAGCTTGACCTGAGTTCAAGCTCAGTACATCACATAAAGGTAAATTTTTTGTCATAAATGAAGGTAGAGTTACTTAGAGAGGAAACCAGGTTCAGGTCTACACTAATTAACATCCAAAATATGATCCTTCCAGTTATGGACCCAATGTAGAAACATATTGCATATTAAAAAACATTGGTCCAAGATAACAATTTTTTAGTAGCAGATCATATGATTAAACTTTCTATAGAAGTTCAAGTGGTCCTCTCCACTTGCAAAATTTTTCAAGATAAATTGGATAAGACATTGGCTCTTATTCCCAAGCTATACTCCAAATTTCTCTCACATTTTGATCTTTCTATTTGAATATATTGTATATACCCTTTGGCATTATTGTCAAAAAGGGGGAGTATGAGATAATAAGAATAGGGGGAATAAAGAGATAGTAAGAGACCTATGGAGAAATCAAGGGAGAAAATAAATTGATATATGTATAGATGAAAGCTATGTATACATTATCCCATATGTATGGGGGAGACATGTAAGATAGGTATATACGGTAGCTTTACAAAGATCAATTTTGAAAAATCAGAATTCATTATGTCAGTGTACATAAATTTTGGCTCATAAGTGTTTTTTTTCACTAATGCCAAAGGGGGAGATTGTTGGCATTATGTTGTATTTGTCATTAGTGACAACACTTATTTGATTGTGAATGCTTACCAAGCTCATCGATCAGTCTATAGTTTGTGCCCAGTGTTCAGTGGTTACCTTATAAGTTCAGCAATTATGTAGTTCTCATTGAGCATTCCTGAAGCTACTAAGTGAATCGATAGTTACACTACTGAGCTTATAGTGTTCACCAAATAGATAGTGGTTACCAAACTTCACAGTGTCTACTGAGTTATCAGTTTGTGTGATATGAAGTTAGTTTCTACCGAGTGATGGATATGTAGTGTTTACCAAGTGACAATAAGGTAAAGAAAGGATTCAATATCTACCAAGTAACACTATATCTACTGAGTCTTCAATGGTTACTGAGTTCCAAGCTACATTGTGTGATTAGCATGGACTGAGCTTCTACTTCTACCGAATGCATGATGATGTCGAGTAATGCAATGGATGCCATGTATCAAAAGGTCACCAAGTTAGCTTGAAGAGCTCGAGTTTTCTACTATTTGGCCAACTCAGTAATATTTTGTTTTCTTGTGTTTTAGTCAACCTTGCAATTGTAATTATTGGAATGGTATATATATAATGTATTGTATCATTTGAATGACAATGATCATATGTATATGAAGGAATGGATATGTAATGTTTGAGAAGAGTGAATATGAATCAATAGCAGAGTAGAGTATTTTGTAAGGTCATTAAGGAGTAGCAAACACATATTAGTCACAAGAGGTGATCTGTACTTCAAGATCTATTCAGCAATCAAGTTTTAAGTCAGATCTACTATTTCATCATGATAGGTGAATCAATTTTCTAAATCCTTTAATAGGGTAGACTTAATAGCCTTTGTATAAATCTCCTAACAGAGTGCATACTTCATTGTATGTTTATAAAACATCTAACAAGGTGGACCTAACAGTCCAAATTGCTCTTAATAGGGAAGATCATCAGAAGTAATCAATGTAATCCCTAACAGGCCAACTTTATACTACAGTAGTGAAGCTTTGTAGGTATCATCCCCACCCCAGTTTTATCTTCTATTTGGAAGGTTTCTGGGTCACCAAAATAGCTTGTTCATGTGTTATAAATGTTTATCTTTTCTCATGCATGTAGTAGATTAGAATAATGAATGGTGAATGATTTATATAGTTAAATGCTAAATTGATTTAAAAGTTTTTGAGATTACTAATTCACCCCTCCCCTCTTAGTAACCTAGCTATTCTTGATTATTTCCAACATAAATATCCTCATTTTAAAGAATATTCAACTATGTATTAAAGTTTGTAAACAACAATTATACTAGCCTTGCACAAATATTCATTAAAAAAAATTACATAAAAAGAAACATTTCTCAACGTAATTTAGATATTCAATTGAATAAAGATATAGATCTTGTATTTATACATAAAGTTAAAAATACATAAAATAATATTTATAAATAAAAAAATTAAAAATATTTATACTAATAAAATTGTATAAAAAAATGAGGAAAATATTATTTGGTTTTTTTAAATATTGATGACTTTTTTTTTCTTGCATTCACTTTTACTTCAACATAAATTTGTAAAAAATTAAATAATTTCTTTAATGATCTATAACATAAACTATTAAATATTCTTAACATATTTTTGGTTTTACAATGAGACTTCCAAATATGCTTTTCCCACTTAAAAAATTAAAAAAATTATAGAAATATGACCTTCCTCACTATAAGATAGATAAATGACATAATAATAAAATTCATCTTTATCATTAAAAATCAATGTGAAAATTTGAACAAATTTTAATGCGACCTGGGATGAATATTTAATTATAAGTGGACATGTCACTTGCTACACATTTAATACATTGTTTTTGAATTAAAAAGTAGCCAAAACAAGGGGGTTGGACCTTACAATAGTCAAACTAGTCACCAACCAGCACATAACCACCAAACAAAATTATCCCCTAATTCTTTTAATCACAAAAATATGACCCGAAAAGATTAAAAAAAGAGTTTTACTAGGCATTATACTACTATAGCTTGTACCATAGCAACATAAACTGTAAAAGCTTATAAACCAAGTCAGAACTGCCTTAAAAGTAACAGAGTTCATGAACCAACAAACTAATAACATAGAAAACAAAGAGGAAAAGGCCCTAATTGGACTTTTTCTCTTCCTTCCCTTTAAGGAGGATGTTGGCCCAGTCCTCAACTAGGAAGTGAAACAACATTCTTGCATCTTCATTGGTCAAACCTCCCTCTAGATTATCCTTCAACAAGTGCAAAATAGTAGCCACAGAATGTATCACCTTGATTGTGAATTTAGCTAGAAGTTTCATTCCTTCCTCCAGGGCATACATTGTCTCCCACAACTCTTTATCAACCATTTTCTAAGCCTCTTAAGGGACCTCCTTCTTTCCACATTGATTACAATATACCAAATCCATAGTGACTTCCTACAAAACCAGGGGGTTAGAGATAACATTATCATTGGTTGTAACCCTAGTAGATGAGGAAATTATCATAAGTGAAGGTGTTTTTTCCTCAATGTCTGGGAACTAGTCCCGCATGAGGTCCACACACCCTAGCACAATGGAAGCTAAAACATGAGTCATCTCTTTCCCACCTTTAGTCACACCTCCTGAGCTAGACATTAATGAGTCTGAGATCTCCACCTCTTCCTACTCCATGTTTCCCCCACCATAATTAGAAGTCTTCTATTTTAATATTTTTTTGGGGTGGAGGCCACCTCCTACAAATTAGAATCCTCCTTCTACAAGGCCCTAGAACTCAACTTCCTTTTAGCATTGGATTTCACAATTCTACTAAACCTCCTCCTACCACCTCTTCCCTCATCTTTAGAGTCCTCTAGCTCTTTCTCTTTACCTTTCTCCTACTGTACTTTTTTACTAGGGGAAAATCTTTCTCTCCATAGGGGACCCACTAGGAGAAGGTTATGGAGTAGGGGCTCTAGGCCTAGTGATTCTCAATGGGATTTGGTTGGGGTGGGGGTTAGGGAGAGTAGAGATATTGACCTTGACAATCTGGGGGGGTAACAGAGCTAGGTGAAATTGATATAGGTGAAACATCAACCCTTGATGGAGACTAGTATAACTAACCCCCTTCCTCATTTTTTCTTTAACATTAGCAACTATATCAACCAAATTGTGTAAGAAAAAAAATAGAATATAAATGTGATCACAATGACAAAAATGGTTCAAAAGAGGAAAATGGTAGTAGTAGCAAAAACCATACCTTCCTTCAAGCATTAAGTACTTCATCAACACTATTAAGACTTCATTCCAAGGCTCCAGAAGCTTCACCCTCATAAACCCTTCCCTATGAAAAATGGGTTCTTCACCTTCTAGAAAGAAATGATTTAGGCTTGCTTCATCAACCATCCTAGTCACCTTCTGCCACTTTCTCCCCTTCATTGCAAGACTTGTAGCCAAAGAGATAATTTTCTCATAAATATTGAACAAAATACCATTAATAGTAACCTTTCTATCCTCTAAAGAGTTAACAAATTATAGAGAATAACTTTCATCATATCCATTCAGTGCCTTCATGAATGGGATGAACCCTCTCTCTTTAAGCATATACCAAACTAGAGGTTTACGGGAACTATCCTTGATCATCAAAGGCTCAATGTGCAGAATATCACCACCCATCTCAAAAAATTTCACCAAAAAACTCTCTATTATAAAACACTAGAGGTATTTACTAACAATGCAGTTAAACTTAGGAAAAAAAATGTGTGGCTTTAATTATTCATAAATTTCTTTATTGTTATGAATTGCAATGTCACATCTTGGCTTAGTTGTCATGTGTCAACTATCATTGCCCTAGCTCCAATATTTCCATCATTCCCAATAAACCCAAACCTTTTAAAATTTGAACTTTTACTCAACACTAAGTACGAGGACATGCATACGATAATCATTAAAAACACACCTATATCATACTTCAATATCCTTTGCCTTTCAAACCATGTGAAATTACAATCACAAGTACCCCTTTCATTGTACCTTGTCTTTTGTCCATATTGCCCCAACCTCATCAGCCCACTCAGTGAGTTGTCATTATTAAACATAGAATCCCCCCAACTAAACTTAGTCGTCATTTAATTTCTTTGTTCACTAAACATCTTACCAAGTTTGGTAAGACTCTAAATTCTTTCTAGCACCATGGACCTTGCACGTTCAGTCCTAGCACTACCATCCTATCAGCCACCCCATTTCCCTCCTAGAAAATATGGTGTAAATTAAATCTTTTCAGAATGATTAATAAATGCTTGATATCTTCAACAATCCTTTTGATTTCCCATCCTTTGTTTATGGTGCCTTTCACCATTTCAATTATAATTTTTGAGTCGCCTTCTATTTCCACATTCTCCCATCCTACACTAATGACCATTTTCAAACCCCAGAATAGAACCATTTCTTCCACAATATTATTCAAGACTTTCTCTAGGTTTCTAGCACAGGCCAAAAGTATTCTGCCCTCACTATCTCTGACTATACCCCCTCTAGCCAATCCCTCCATCCTCACGGTTCCATCAAAATTAATTTTAACCCAATTCTCCCTAGGTGGTCTCCATCTTGTCCTTTTCTTATCAATTTTCTTGGAATCATTGATCTCTATGAACTCTTATTCAAGATCCTAGGATCTGGTAATCCCTTTCTCCATTTGATTGGGGGGGGTGGTTGTTAATTTCCTCCACTTATAGCTCTTCATATTGTCTACTGGAAGCTTGCAAATAAAATCTGTTACAATCTCCTCACTTCTCTCTTTATTCCCGAAAGCCCTATTTTTTCTCTCCTTCCAAATGCCCTAAAAAACATGGGGGAGGGGATAATCTTCCACAATTGGATAAGGAGGGGGTGGGTGAATGGGCATTTCTAACTCTCAACAAATTGGTCAATCTCATTTTTAAACACCCAAATGATATGCAACTTCTGAAGCAACCTACCCCATATGTTAATAGCATAGTTACACTCTAGGAATAGATGAAGAATATTCTCTTCCACTATCTTAAAAAGGTAGCATCTATTAGGTAATTGGATTTCCCTTTTCCTTAGATTATCCATGGTAAGGTTCTTCCCATGTATGGAGGTCCACCAAAAAACATTGACCTTTGGGATCAAATGGCTAAACCAAATTTTTTCCCCAGTATTTAGGCTCTAATTCCTTTTAGAAAATTAATTTATAGGATAAACTTCTATAAAATTCCCAATCATGGTTGCCTTCCAAATAAAAGTATCATCTTGAGCCACTCCCAAGATTTTGTATCCTTTAAGCAACTCATTTAAATCCTCAACTAGCTACTCACTATCTAAGAATTCCTATTGCAATTCTAACTTTTTCCACTTCCTCCCCAGACCAATAAAATTGTAGACCTTATTCCACACCTGCCCTTGGAGGTGGTCACGAAGCAACTCAAACTTTCTTTTGACTAGAGGTTTATCAACTAGCCAAGTATCTTCCCAGAATTTAACTTGAGTGCCATTGCTGACCAACCACCTCACTCCTTCCCTAGGTAAGCTTCTATTTTTTAACATATTGCCCCAAATCCTTGATCCCAATGGGAGGTCATTTCTCTAGATGCAATGAACAAAATTCAAATTTTCCAGGTACTTAGCTTTTAAAATCTTATACCAATTAGCCTCATCCGTCATCATTTTCCACCCCACCTTATTAAGAAGAACATTATTCAAGTTAGAAATCCCTCTAATTCCTAATCCTCCTCTACTTTTAGGTATACAAATCATTTCCCAACTTACCAAGCTTAATATATTCCTCTCTCCTCCTCCTAACCAAAGGAGATTTCTTTGCATTTTCCCTAGTTTCTCTGCCATGTTCTAGGTGGTTTTGAACAAGGATAAGAAGTAAACTAGGATTCCTTGAAGAGATGAAGTCAAAAGCAATTATTTACCCACACTAATCAAACTTTTACCTTTCCACCCAATCAAAATATTTTGCATCTTTTCTAGAATGGTATTTCAAAAATTATTGCTAACTTCTTTCATTGTCAACGGAAGGCCTAGGCACATATCAAGGAGTGAGGTAGTATTGCAACCTAGGATATTTATGATCTTCCTCTGGACATCCAACATAGTGTTGAAGAAAAACACCTTAATTTTATCGAAATTAATTTTTTTTCCCACATTGAGAACATATATCTCTAGGACATATTTCCAAACCTTTACTTCTACCATTGAGGAGTCCCCACTTAGGAAAGTGACATCCATGAACTATTTGATAACCTCTGTTGGTAGTGAGGTAATAGGTTTAATACCTTTTATCTTCCCTCCCTCCATATATTCTCAGTAATGCTCTTCCCAACACTTTAGCTACCATAATGAACAAATAGGGAGAAATAGGGTCCTCGTATCTTACACCTCTCTCCCTACTAAAGTTTCCCCAAGGTGATATATTCACCATCACCAAATAATTGATAGTCTCTATCATCGATTTAACTAATTTTCCCCATCATTTCATACAAAAATGTCCAATTGATCCTATCATAAGCTTTTGAAACATCTAACTTCAAAGCCATACCAAGATTACTACTATTCTCCATTGAGTAAAAGACCTCATGAGTAGTTATAGCAACATCAAGGATTTGATGACTCGGGACAAACCCATTCTAGGTTTTACCAATAAATTTGTGCAACAACAACTTTAATCTATTCAGAATTATCTTAGAAAAAATCTTCTAAGTAGTGTTGCATAGGCTAATTGGTCTAAAGTTAGAGAGAACCCCAGGGCCCTTGATATTGGGGATCAAGACAATAAGAATTTTATTAAGTCTCTTTAGGAGCTTCCTAGTTTTGAAGAAATACACACACTCTAGAGAAAATCAACCTTAATCATCTCCCAAAAATATTGGAAAAAGGTCAATGAGAAACCATCAGGGCCCAAGGAATTATATGCTTTCATGGAGAAAATAGCTTTATGGACTTTCTCCTTAGTGACCTACTATGTGAGTTCCTCATTCTCCTCTACCAAAATCACTATGGGCATGGACTTAATTAGCCATAGTCTATCCTCCTCATTGATGGTTCTATGCTCTTTTATAAGAGAACTTTTGAAATATGTACTAGACCAGTGACCAATCTCTTCCATTTTTGTTAGTTTTGCATTATTATCACCTCTCAAAGCATCTATTGTGTTTTTTCCTTTTGTGTATGGAGGCCAATCTATGGAAAAATGTAGTAATTCTATCTCCCAGCTTGAGCCATAAAACCATTGATCTTTTCTTCTAGAAAGGTCTGCTCCCTAATCATCAAATCTTTCGAAAATCTCCTAAAATTTTCCTCTTCTAGAATCATATCTTTGGAGGCCAAGCCCTCCCCCATCATTTTTTGGAGCTCCTCTAACTTCCTTTCTAGCTCCTTCTTAGTCTTGAAGATATCAGCAAAGTACTTTTTCTTCCAAGGTCAGACATTCCTTCTAACATTATCTAGTTTGGCAAATAGTTTGAACATAACAGTTCCTTCAACTATTATCCCCCACCACTCTTCCACCCCAACACAAAAGTCAAGAAGATATTGCCACATTATTTCATATCTAAAAGGTCTTGGGACCCCCTGTATCTCCTCTTTCCAATTGAAAATGATAGGGATGTGATCTGAGACTATCCTAGGTAATCCTGTGAAAGAAGAAGAAGTCAAACCCTCCTAGCCAGCTAGGACCAGAAGTCTATCTAGTTTGACTTGGATAAGGTCATCCCCCTTCCTATTGTATGACTAGGTAAACTTGACACCATGCATCTCCATGTCCATCAAGTCATTTTTATTTGTGAACTCAACTAAATCCTTCATACTATTTGTAAAATTTGTCACTCCTCAAGCTTTCTCTGAGGGGTAAAGTGGGGAGTTGAAATATGGAAAGTATTCTTGTTATGGGAAGGGAAAAAAAATAGTTCCTCCTAGAGGTGACCTCTTCCTTGTCTTGATCTTGGGGCATACACATTAATGGCATTCCAGATCTTATCATCTTTCCTATGTTCAATAATAAGGTAATTTCTTGAACAATGTATGAAGTTTTCTTTACCTACACTTGGGTTCTAGAAGGTAGCCGCACCTCTTGATGCTCTCTTTGTTTCACTATAGAAAAATTTAGCCCCTGGCTAGATATAACTAGGAATACTTTCAAAATTAGACATGGTCATTTTAACTTCCTAGTTCAAGAGGATATCAACTTCCATGTTAGAAAGTTGTTGCTTGAGAGAAAACTATTTTTGGGGCCTATTTAACCCCCTCATATTCCATGATAGAATAATCATCTTCTACCCTTGGTCATAGACTCTAGGGTTAGTTTCCTACCACTAGCAGCCTCCCTCATCATCTACTTCATTCTTCGATTCTACTTTATAGATTTCCTCACATCTAGCTTTAGCTTCTTCTCCTCCTTAGGTTTCCTTGGGACTCTGGTCTATCTTCACTCATTTTTCCATTTCCCCTCATCATCCTCAAGAAGGGACAATGAGGTAATGGTTTTATCTATCTTCTTAGTGGTTGAAGGAATATCTTCACTCCAACTAAGAACTTTGGCCACCTCTACCACTTCCAAATCTTTCCTGTTATCTTCCATATTCTCTTTACTTTTGTCCTCCAAACCACCACACACCTCCTTAACAACCATATTTCTCACTGGGGTTCCTAGGAGTTCCCTGATGCCTTGTAGAAAAGGGAGAGGATCCCAATCATCAATATCCTCTATCTCACCTTCCTCCAACACTCCAATAGACCCACTCGGCTCTAGGATCTTCCTGACAACCTTCACCAGTTCTATCTTTACCCCACCTAGAGGAACCAAAACCTCCACCTCAATTCCTTCCCTAGGTAAAGTATCCATGGTCACCTTGTCTCCCAATTCTTCCTCCCCCTTTTCTATTGATACAACTTGAGCTTCATTGTCACCTATAGACCCCTCCTACCCTATAGACTTAATGTTCTTTTTGTAGTCCACAAACAAATTTGCAAACAAAGAATAGTTCTAGAAGAACAACCTTACATTCTCATAGATGATGGGTTGGACCCTCTTACCCCACTTAGAGCTCATCATAATGGACTCTGGTAATGTAGTGCTAATCACAACATTAACACTAAACCTTGCAAACATCATTCTATATTTTTGAAGGGTAACCATGTCTACCATGAAAAAGTGTCCAAAGGAGTTCCCAATTGACTTAAGGATCATTTCATCCAAAAACTCTAGGGGGAGTCCTAGGAGCCTAACCCAGATTGGAGCAATTCTAATAAACTCTTTTGCTGAGTCTAGAGCAGGGTGCCATGGAGCCACTATTAGACTGTGTTTCCCATAGAACCAAGATCTTGCCAACACCATTGTCAAGTATTCCATCACCATAAATTTGAAGAAAAAGAGTCCCCATGACATCATTGAAACAATCACACTCCTTTTTAATTTCCAATTTTGACTTACCCACTTCCTAGCAATCTCAATCAATGGGCGGGAGGCCACAAACCTACCAATTAGATATAGTTTTAGATTAGAAGATATAATATTTGGAATAAAAATTTCAACTCCCCCCTCTCCATTGATCACAACATCCTTCCATCCTTGAGCCACTATAGGGCTCACTACACTCTCCTAATACTTAACAGGATCCTCACAAGCAAGATGATTAGAATCTAAACCCCCCTAAACAACCCTAATCAAGGTTAGAAAAAGTTACAGATCTAAGCAAGAATTAGGGATTTGGCCCATCCCTCAGGGACCATTCCCACTCATCAAAATTCAAACTCTAGCAGAGTGTGAAAATGTTAAAAAAGTTGTAGAGCGAAAAAAAAGTTCCCTTATTTAATACATTGTTATCATCTATCATTTTTCCTATTTTTTTAAATTTAAAATATTATACTTTTTCCTAAGGAAATTTCCCTCAAGCCAATGACAATAAATTCAAAACCTTAGCTTAGAACTATATTTCCATCATGAAATAAATTAATACCATTAGCTAGGGGGTCTATTGGGAACATTAGTTCCAAAGGGACTAATAAAATAGAATCTAACTATTCCAATAGTTTCCTACCATAGGAAGGAACTAATAACACCATTATTTTAGGGTGTCATATTATTCAAAATGAAGTTTTTAAGTGTTTCCAATTGAGTTGAATTATTCTACTCCTAGTTTTTTTTCTATTTTTTGAGATTTGAAAGCTACCATTTCCATTATGGACACTGATCAAAATAAAGTGTATTTTTAGACATTTCCATTGTTAGAAGATTGGTTGCAAGAATGAATGCTGATTATATTCCTATGGGGAGTATTGTAGATATGTTACTATGATGATATGTTACATTCATGACTGGGTTTTTCATTGATGTCAACATAGCAGTTTTCTATGGTATCTAACAAAAGAATAGCAGAAAGATCAAGTTCATATGAATGGCTAGTTGAGTGTTTACCCTATACAAGATTATGGAAGATACTTCTAAGTATCTAGTATACATAGTTAACATAGGAAGAAGAAAGGACAAGTATAGAAGAAGTTATGTAAGTTTTGGTGATGTCTATTTTGAGATAGAGTTTACAGAGGCATGTTCTAGTAAACTTGTTATATCTCTTAGAAAAGTTGTTATTCTAATAGTTGAGGTTGAGTAAATTAAGAAGACATGTTGGTGATGACATGGATAAGTTTTCTCATTATAATATTGCACATAAAAAACATTATTCAAGTTGCACGGTGAAAGATCTATGCTAATGTGGTCCTATAATAACTAATTTAGAAGGTTTGACAACCGACTCAGGGATTTTTTTTGAGGACTTGGTATAAAGGAAGGACATTTTCCTTTATCATGGTATCAAATGATATGTTTTTATGATTGATTATAAGCAGGAGAGACTGCGAAATGCAGAGTTGAGTGGAGCAATTTTGAAAGTGAAGGAAACTTCATTGTTGAGGTTTTATTGAGTGATCTGAGGTTTTGACCTACTGTACAAGGTCTGATAGTGATTGGTTTAGTTGAAAAAACAAAGGAAAGTAGGACATAACAATAATTTTTTTTTTTGAGTAGTGAGCTCTTCTGATAGTTGAAATTGCATGTTTGGGTAGTGGGCTCTTCCTGCATACATTGTACGACAACTCCTAACAGGGTTAGAATCTCCTAACAGGGATTCAAAGTCTCCTAATAGGGACTCATCATACTAAATTTTGTAATAGACTCCTAATAAGTTCCATCCTCTAACAAGGAATATTTATATTATTACATCATCTTGTGGGCATAATTTCCACTAGGGTTTTCCCTCTGATCAAGGGTTTCCCTTGTCAACATATGTAGTGTAATTATCAATGTGCATTTTATTATGTTTGATTTGTTTACTTTGGTCAAATGCTTAAGCTTTTTAAAAGAAGATAAATGTTTTAATTATTAGATAACTTATTCACCCCCTACCTCTCAATTATCTTGGTGGATTAGTATTTCTAACAATTGGTATCAGAGCATCAAGTCCTTGAAGATAAAGTTTAACAACTTTGGGAGATTGATGGAGAACATGTTCAAGAAAGATAGTCTAAAGTTCAATGGAACATATTATCACAACTATAAGGAAAAGATGAAGACACATTTGTTGTGTATGGGTCTAGGATTAGATCTTGACAAAATTAGAGAAGACAACCATTGTTGAAAAGGATTTGGAAATTTGCACTGAGATAGAAAGAGATCTTTTCATGTGTGACATGAGAGCTAGAGAAGCATTATTGACTGCACTTCTTGAAATTTAGTACAATTAGGTAAGATTACTTGCTACTTCACATTTGATTTCAAAAACATTGGAAAATAGTTTTGAAGGTGATACACATTCTAAGAAGTTGAGGCTACAAAGTTGGATTTGCATGTTTCAAGATGCTAAAATGATGGAAGATGAATAAGTAAGAACATATATAGGTACGATATTAGAAATTACTGCAAGTATCAAAGCTCAAGGAGGAACCAAAGAAGATGATGAGGTTATATGGAAGATATTTAAGAATCTAACACCACCATTTAATTCAGTAGTTTAGATGATATAGTTGTTGATATCTTGTACCAAAGATTTCATAAAGGAGTCATTTCTTGGACGACTTGAAGCAGTTGGGAATGAGCTTAGACAATCTAGAGAATTGACTAGAATAGAGATAGCTTTTAGTGCCTTGAATAATTGACCTAATTTATCAAGGAGCACAAGTTCTAGAGGAGATTTTTCTAATAGGAGAAAATCTAAGGAGGAAAGAAAGATTGAGGAAGGAGTAGCCCTTCTAGTAAAAAGTGAAAAAGGAGGTAAGAAAATCTTTAAATGTTGAACTTGTGACGAATATGGTCATTATGCATCTAAGTGTCCTAAAAGAGAGAAAAAGTATAAGGGAAATTACAAGCCTAGAAAAGATAGAGAGTGTTTGTACACAAATAAAGATAATGATTCTGATGAACAAGCATTAAGTGTTTGTGATGATAAAATTGGATTTGTGGCAATTAAAGAAGAAAGTCTAAAAAAGGTAGCTTTGGTATCATAGGGTGAGAAGATATCTAGTTGGACAATTGAAAGTGGTTTTTCACATCATATGACTAGTGATATGAACAAATTTGTTAACTTCAAAAGTTAAGATAGAGGAATTATCAGAATTGGAAACAATGCAACATGCCAAGTTAAAGGTATGGGATCTAGAACTCTTAATAGTAAGACTAGCATTGAAGATTTATACTTTTTTGATGGTTTAAAGTACAATCTTTTGAGTATTGGACAATTGGTAGACAAAGGTTATCAGTTGTAGTTCACAAAAAAGACATGCATGGTTAAAGACAAAGATGGAAAGGTAATTGGAATAGGAACTAGATCTAGAGGTAATGAATTTCAGTTGAATCCTACTAAAATGACATGTTTGGTTGCAAAGGTAGATGATAGTTGGTTATGAAAAATGAGATTTTATTATATATACTTTGACAGTATTGTGAGGACTAGTAGAGTGTTTGTAGTTAGAGATTTGCCAAATATTGTAAAGCCTACTAACACAATTTGCAAGGAGTGTGTTTTGGCTAAACATATAGAACCTCTTTTCCCAGCAAGAAGTTTACCACTACAACAAAGTTAAAGATTGTACACATAGGTCTTAGTAGTACTACAAAGACTAAAGGATTCTAGTTGGTGAAAGGTACTTTATGATTGTAGTTGAAGATTAAATGTTTAAGATTAGATAGAGGAGGAGAATTTACTTCAAATGAGTTTAACATGTTTTGTGAAGAAAATGGAATTAAAAGATAGTTATCATCTCCAAGAACCCCTAAATAGAATGGTGTTACAAAGAGAAGAAACAAGTTAGTTATAGAAGCTACAAGAGCTATGTTAGAAGAGAATGATGTATCCAAAACATTTTAGAGAGAAGTTATGAATACAACAATCTACACTATGAATAGAGTGCAAGTCATAAGGGACACAAGCAAGACCCCTTATGAACTGTGGTTTGGTCACTCACCTACATTAAGTATTTCAAAATTCTTGGGAGTAAGTGTTATATCAAAAGAGATGATTATATTGGTAAGTTTGATGCTAGAAGTGATGAAGGTATATTTCTTGGTTATTCATTGAAAAGAAAGGCTTATAGATTTTATAATTAGAGAATTAAGACTATTATGGAAAGTGAAAATGTGAGAATTAATGAGAAATTCATAATACAAGAGAGAATAGTTGATTACAATTTAGATGATGATGTTGTTACTAAGCCAAGGAATGATGAAGTATTTCTTGAGACTAACAATGATTTTTAGAATGAAAGATAGCCAAGCTCAAAACCTTCAATAGAGCCAAGAGTTGAGATAGCAACTCCTACTTTAGGAAAGAATATGATAAAGAATCACCCATTCGAATAGATCATTAGAAGAAAAGATAAAGGTGTGATGAAAAGAAGTAGAGTAAATGAAGAACTATGATTCATATCTCAAGTTGAGCCTAAGAATGTAGATGAAGCATGTAAAGATGATTATTGGAAACAAGTCATGAAAGAGGAATTGGATTAAATAGTAAAGAATGAGACATGGGAATTGGTCCCCAAACCAATAGACAAGAATGTGATAAGAAATAAATGGGTATTTAGAAACAAGATGAATGAACAAGGAAAAGTTGTAAGAAATAAAGCAAGATTAGTGTGTAAAGGTTATTAACAACAAGAAGGGATAGATTATGAGGAGACTTATGCTCCAGTGGCTAGAATAGAAGTAGTAAGATTATTCTTAATCTAAGAAACACAAATTAAATTCAAGGTATATTAGATGGATGTCAATTCAACATTTTTGAATGGAGAACTTGAAGAAGAGGTATACATTGAACATCCTAAAGGATGTCCTTTGATAGAAAAGGACATAGTATGCAGACTAAGGAAAGCATTGTATGGATTGAAGCAAGCACCCAAATATTGGTATGCAAGGTTGGACAAACATTTGACAAAACTTGGATATAGCAAAGGTATGTCATATATTAATCAATATTGGAAAGAAATTGATGATGGGTTGATGATTTTGGTAATATTTGTTGATGATATCATATTTGGAGGAAATTCTAAGAAAAGCAAAAAGTTTGCTAAAGAGATGAAGAAGGAATTTGAGATGAGTATGAATATTTCCTAGGATTAAGGATCATACATAATAAATAAGGAATCTTTATTTCTTAGACTAAGTACTTGAAGGATTTATTGAAAAGGTTTGGTTTAGAAGAATGTAAACTCATTGGAACACCTATGGTAACTGGACACAAGTTATCTACAAGGGATGAAACACCTACTATTAAACAAAAAAAGTATAGATCTATGATTGGAGGCGTGCAATATCTAACTCACACAAGGCTAGATATAGAAAATGTTGTTGGAATTGTTCCAAGATTCCAAGTTGATCTTAGAGAAGCACATTATGTATCAGTAAAAAGGATATTGAGATATCTAAAGGGAACATCAAAATTTAGAGTATGGTATGATAGATCTAATTATTTCACTCTAAGTGCTTATACTGGTGTAGATTGGGTAGGCAGTATGTATGATAGAAAAAACACCAATGGTGGAGCCTTCTTTCTTGGAGGAAGATTGGTTTCTTGGTTAAGAAAGAAGCATGATTGTACATCACAAAGTATAGTGGAAGCAAAGTATGTTGTAGTAGAAAATAATTTTAATCAAGTCATTTGAATGAAGCCGATGCTGAAGGATATAAGGATAAAAATTAGTGAACCTATTGTCATACATTGTGACAACACAAGCATAGTAAATATGTCTAAGAATACAATGTTGCATTTGAAGACTAAGCACATTTCTATCAAGTATCATATGTTGAGAGAGAAATTTGTAGAAAGGAAAATCAGGTTGGAGTATGTGAGCACTAAAGAGCAGATTGCAGATATTTTCACTAAGCCTACTCCTAAAAAGATATTTGAGTATTTGTGAGGAATGCTTGGGGTTATGCCCCTTCCTACATCATAGTAGAAGATGAAAGAGTGCATCAATTCATGGTAACAAAGCATCATTGTTTGTCTAGACTAAATGTTGATGCTTCATGTATGGGGGAGTATCTGTGATGGATAGAGTCATCTAGGACTCTTGTTGGATGTTGTTTTGAACAATGTCTTTTGACACTAAGTATCAGTTGTTCCAAAATTTGATGCAAAGATGTTGGTTGTTGAAACCTTTGACATTGATGTCAATGGGAGAGAATATTGCATGAAAAACATTATGCTAAGGAAGATGTTTGGCATAAGCACAACATGGAATGACAGTTGGCATAAAGCACATTGAGGTGTATCAATGGGGGAGAATGATTGATGAAGAGGATTTGAAAATATGAACAGTCTTTTGTTGGTATTATTGGAACTAGATGTTTTTCATCTATGTTGCCATCAATGCTAAAGGGGGAGATTGTTAGAAGATTGGTTGAAAGCATGAATGTTGATGATATTCCTATGGGGAGTATTCTAGATGTGTTACTATGATGATATGTTACACTCATGAGTGAGTTTGTCATTGATGTCAACATAGTAGTTTTCTATGGTATCTAATAGAAGAAAAATAGAAAGATCAAGTTGGTATGGATGACTAGTTGATTCTTTACACTATCTAAGGTTATGAGAGATACTTCTGAGTATCTAGTATATAAAGTTAATGTCAAAAGAAGAAAGGATAAGTATAGAAGAAGTTATGTAAGTTTTGGTGATGTCTATTCTAAGATTGATTTTATAGAGGTATGTTTTGGTAAAATTATTATATCTCTTAGTAGACATGTTGATAATAATGTGGCTAAGTTTTTTCATCATAATATTGTATGTATGAAAAGTTATTCAAGTTGCAAGGTGAAAGATTTATGTTATCACTAAGTGTTACATGTTTTTAATGTGGTCATATAATAATTAAATGAGAAGGTTTGATAGCTAACTCAAAGAATTGTTTTGAAGACTTGGTATAAAGGAAGGACATTTTCTTTTATCATGGTATGGAATGCTATGTTTTTGTGATTGATTATAAGTAAGAGAGAGTGCAAAATGTGAAGTTGAGCAAAGTAGGGTGGAAGTGAAGGAAACTTCATTGCGAAGGTTTTATTGAGTGATTCAAGGTTTGATATTTGGATCTAAAGTTCATGACTTGGTCTAAAAGGTTTTATAGTGATTGGTTTAGTTGATAGAAAAAAGGAAAGGAATACATACCAGTAAATTACTTATTTGAGTAGTGAGCTCTTCTTGTAGTTGAAATTGCATGTTTGGGCAATGGGCTTCCAACATACATTGTACCACAACTCCTAATAGGGTTGGAATCTCCTAATAGGGACTCATTGTACTAAATTTTATAATATACTCCTAATGGATTCTATCCTCTAAAAAGGAATATTTATATTAGTACATCATCTGGTGGGTATCAGCATGAATGCTGATGCTATAAGAAAGTAATGCAGAATAGTGTTATGACTTTGTTTGTCATTGATGACAATATCGTAGGACTGACAAAGTAGCAAACTAAGATTTATGTATTGAGGACATCACATTGCATATCTTCCCATGCACAATTAATAAAATATATTACAAAATGTATTTGACATGTGGTCAAGTGCGTAGAACCTGAATTGATAGCATATAGAAGATATTGATGATTTGCAGAGACCCGTAGGGAAATCGAGTATTGGGGAAAAAAACCATTGTTGTATGATCAATATAACACATTATGTTTTGAATAAAGGGTTGTGCAATTAACAAGATGGAGTACACTAACAATTGATGACATCGGCAAGTGCACAGGTACATAAGTCACACGTGTGAAATTTTAGAAACAACTATGAGCTAACAACATCAATTAAATGTGTATTTCATTTAATTAAATATGAAGCCGGCTCAAATGAATGTTAAGTGTATGAAGCTAACTTTAAAAATTAATAATTGAGTATGGTATAAAGGAAAGGTGTTTTCCAAGTTCTAGCGATTGTAATCATGGTTGTAAAGTAGAGAAGACTTGTGAATTGTGAAGTAGAAGATAAGAGTAATCTACTAATGTGTGTAAGTGACCTTAAGGGTTACTAATGAGGTCCAAATCTATTTGCATGATCTGAAGGTGAAGGAGTCTGATGTACTAGATAGAGGAAGAAGAAAAGAGATTGTTCCACATCTATTATTTTGAAAGGAATAGTACTGAGATCAATTGGATAGTGGGTTTGTTGATCTAATCCTGAAGTTGTTTGGATAGTGGGTTTAGTTGCCTTCTTCAACTCCTAATAGGGTTGGAATCTCCTAATAGGGATTCAAAGTCTTCTAATAGGGACTATTTGTACTAAGCATTATAAAAGACTCCTAACATGGTCTATCCTCTAACAAGGAATATTCATATTAGTATCTGTGGGCATCACTCCCACCAAGGTTTTCCCTCTGATCAAGGGTTTCCCTAGTCAACATATCTAGTGTATGTGTGTATGCACATTTCTTTATGATTGTTGTTTACTTTGGTTGATAAAGTAAGAATTTTTAAAGATTGATACATAACTAATTTAGAACCCCCCCTAAGTTATATTGGTGAACTATTACTTCTAACAATTGGTATCAGAGCATCAGGTCCTTGAAAGAAAGTCTAACAACTTTGGGAGATCCATGGTAAATATGTTCAGAAAGGAAAGTCCTAGATTCAATGGAACAAACTACAATAGCTAGAAGGATAAAATGAGGACTCGTCTCTTGTACATGGGACTAGGATATTGGCTTGTGACCAAGACATCCAAAACATTGCAGAAGAAGACAATCTTGAAACCTACACTAAAGAACAGAGAGAAGTATTTATGTGCAACATAAGGGCAAGAGAAGAAATACTATCAGCATTACCTAAAAGTGAGTATAGTCAGGTAAAACTACTTAAAAGTTCTCATGAAATTTGGAAAACTTTAGAAGCTAATTATGAAGGTGATACAAATGCAAAAAGAGTTAGATTGCAAAATTTATATTGTGCATTTCAAGATGCTAGAATGATGGAAGATGAATTTGTAAGAAGCTATGTTGGAAGAATATCTAATATTGTTGAAGGAATCACATCTCTTGATGGAAAGAAATATGATGATGAAGTGATATGGAAGATGTTAAAAAGTCTGACACCACCTTTGAAGTTAGTGTCACAATTGATTCAACTGATGATACTTTGTACTACTAATTTCACCAAAGAGACATTGCTTGGTAGATTAAAATCTACAAAATTTGATCTAAAATAGTCTATGAATTGGAAAAAGTTGAGACAAAATTCAGTGCATTAAACATCAAACTTGGTTTAGCAAGGAGCAAAAAAACATGGGGAGACATTGCTAGTAGCAGCAAATCCATTGAAGAAAACATCCAAGAAGGAGTGGCTCTTCTTATGGAAAGTGGAAAAGATGATAAGAATATCTTTAAATGTTGGACTTGTAATGAATATGGTCATTATGAATATAAGTGTCCTAAAAGAGAAAGGAAGTTTAAGGGTAGATTCAAATCTAGAAGATCTAGAAATTGTTTATATGCTATTGAAGAAGAATCTAATCAAAGAAAAAGTGAATATGAATTAGGATTTGTTGCTATAAAAGAGGATGATCTTGACAAATAAATTAGATAAGAAAGTGTGCTAATTTCACAAGTTGAAAAGAAAGATTAGATCATTGATAGTGGTTGTTCACATCGCATGACTAGTGATATGAGCAAGTTTGTCAAGCTCAGAAGCTATGATGGAGGAATTGTCAATGTAGGGAATAATGCAACTTGTCATATTATAGGAATTGGATCTATAACACTTGATGGTAAAATATATATCGATGATGTTTATTTTGTTGATGGACTTAAGCATAACTTGTTGAGTGTTGGACAACTTATGAATAAAGGCTATCAACTACAATCTGGTAATGATACATGCATTATTAAGAACAAGGAAGGAAAACAACTTGGTACTAGCACAAAAACTAGAGGTAATATATTTTAGATGAACTCCACTAAAATAACATGTTTAGTAGCAAGGATTGACAACAGTTAGTTATGGCATAGAAGATTTTGTCACATTAACTTTGATAACATTGTGAAGGCTAGTAATACAATTATTGTGAGAGATTTGACCAAAATCTTTTAGCCCACTAACAGTATTTGTAAGGAATGCTTTTTGGCTAAGTATAAAAGAGTCACATTTCCTAGCAAGTAGTTTTGTACTACAAAAAAGTTGGAACTGGTACATACAAATCTCAGTGGTCTTGCAAGAACAAGAGGATTCTATAAAGAAAGGTACTTTATTTTTTGTTGATGATTTCACTAGAATGATGTGGGTAGCCTTTCTTAAAGAAAAATTAGAAGCATTTGAGAAATTTAGGATATTTAAGAACAAGGTTGAAAATGAATCTAGAGTTAAGATCAAAAGCTTAAGATCAAACAGACGAGGAGAATTCACCTCTAGAGAATTCAATATCTATTGTGAAGAACATAGCATCAGAAGACAACTATCCTCACCGCATAAACTTGAGCAGAATGGGATTGTTAAATGAAGAAACAAATCAATTGTTCAAGCAATAAGAGCTATGTTATTTGAGCATGATGTACCAAAGATCTTTTGGAGAGTAGTCAATATAGTAGAATACATAATGAACAGAGCGTAGATTAGGAAAGGTATGGACAAAACTCCCTATGAATTATGGTTTGGCCACTCACCATTAGCCAAGTACTTCTAGATATTTGGAAGCAAATGTTACATCAAAAGAGATGATGATATTGGTAAATTTGATCCAAGGAGTGATAAAGGTATGTTTCTTGGTTATTCATTGAAAAGTAGAGCTTATAAATTGTTTCAACTATAGAACAAAAACTATAGTAGAGTGCACAAATGTTAAAATTGATGAAAAGTTTGGTACCAAGGAAAATATAATGGACTATAATTCTAATGGAGATGATTACTTTGGAAAAGCTGATAGAAGTAATGAGTTATTTTTCAAGATTAATAATGACATGCAGAATAATGTGGAAATTGAAGATGTGAGAGAAGAATAGAGTGCAGTTTCTGAAATAAGAATTGAAGTAGCAATTCCTACTCCAAATAGGAACTTGATAAAGAATCATCATGCATTCTAGATAATAGGTAGTAAGGAAAAAGGGGTAATGACAAGGAGTAGAATTAATGAAGAACTATGTCTGATATCTCAAGTAGAACCGAGAAGCGTAGAGGAAGCAATCAAAAACAATTATTGGAAAGAATCAATGAAGGAAGAACTCCAACAAATAATTAAAAATAACACATGGGAATTAGTTCCTAGACCCAAGGAAAAAAATGTGATTGGCACTAAATGGGTATTCAGAAATAAAATAAATGAACAAGAAGAAGTGATAAGAAACAAGGCAAAACTTGTGTGTAAAGGCTACTCTTAGCAAGAAGGAATTGATTATGAAGAAACATATGCACCTATAGCAAGAATGGAAGTAGTCAAAATTTTAAGTCATCATTCTTAAATGGATAACTTGAACAAGAATTTTACATTGAGTAACCAGAGGGTTTTCCTTTAATAGAAGAAAAGGACATGGTTTGTAGACTCAAGAAAGCATTGTATAGATTAAAAAAACCACCAAGATATTGGTATGCAAGATTGGACAAATACTTAGCAAAGCTTGGATTTGATAAAGGAATAATAGATGGTAAATTGTACTTAAAGAAAATAAAATATGGTTTGCTGATAATTATTCTATTTGTTGACGACATCATTTTTGGTGGAAATGATGAAGCTAGTAACAAATTCTCAGAATACATAAAGAATGAGTTTGAAATGAGCATGATAGGTGAAATGAAAAATTTCTTGGGATTGCAAATTGTTTAGAAAAAGGAAGGTATCTTTATTTCCCAAACCAAGTATTTAAAGGATTTACTGAAAAGATTTGATTTAGAAAGTTGTAAACCTATTGGAACTCCTATGGTAACTAGTCATAAATTATCTAGCAAAGATGAGATACCTATTGTTGAACAAAAGCAATATAGATCTATGATTGGAGGATTGCAATATCTAACTCACAACAAACTAGATATAGCCAATGCAATTGGAATTGTGGCAAGATTTCAAGCTGATCCTAAGGAATATGACTATGTAGTACTGAAAAGAATATTTAGATATTTGAAAGGAACATCAGATTATGGTATTTGGTATGACAGAAATAGTGACTTTACTCTTTGCACTTATATAGATGCTAATTGGGCAAGAGATAGGGATGACAGTAAAAACACTAGTGGAGAAGAATTTTTCCTTGGAGGAAGATTAATTTCTTGGCTCAATAAGAAGAAAGATTGTACCTCACAAAGTACTATAGAGGCAGAGTATGTTGCAACAACAAACAACTATAATAAATTCATATGGATGAAGTAGATGATGAAGGATATTGGAATCACATTCACAAAATCTATTATCATTTACTGTGATAAAAAAATTATAGTCAACGTGTCTATGAATCTTGTCTTGCATTCTAAGACTAAGTACATGTTGATCTATAAGTAAGATTGACAAATGAGTGTCAACACACTTAATCATCTTCACTATACATGTCAAGTATACAATGGAACCTGAGCTAGAATTTCTTTATGTGCCAAGTCATAGATAGTGCCAAGCAAACTATAGTTACTACCAACCACAACACATTATAGTAGATGCTGAGTGACTCAGGATCTAATAGGAGCTGAGAAAAATAGGAATTTAATAGGTGTTGAGTGACACAGTAATCCTATACAAGCTAAGTAATTCAGGAATCAGTAGAAGTTGAGCAATGCAAAAAACTAATAGGTGTCAAGTAATGCAAAAACTACAGTAGATGTTGAGTAATCCAGAATAGATGGTGTCGAGCATCAGTATTACTTCATGTGTCGAGCAATGCAAGATCAACATAAAATTTTGTGCAATCACAAGCCAAGATGAAAAATGGTTATGCATGACTCATTGATAGGATAAAAGGATAAGATAAAATCCTCACAATCACCTATGTAATCCTCATACAACCAATTTGAAAATAGGAAACTACATGCTGCCAATAGGTGAATTTCAAGGGTTTCAGCAAGAAGATTTGAAACAAGGATGCATGATGGACCACTAATCTTTATAAGGGAGTCTTGATGCCATTGAACATAGAGAGGAGAAAGGAATCATGAGAAGAAGGAAAAGTAGAGCCTATTAAGGTCACTGCAGGTGTCAAAGATTTAGAGGAAAGGATAGCATTTACACATCCAGTTGATCAGAATAAAACAAGGAACACAATCAGCAGATCAGATCTAGCAAAGATCAATTAATAGTAGAGCAGATCATGTACCTAAGATTAGCATCAGAGATTGCATTAGATCAGGTGTACTATTCTAATACTCTCTCACAATTGTATTAGGAACTTCGAAATCCAATGGACTTAGGTAGGTTTAACAACCTTATGTAAATCCTTTAACAGGGTGGCATTCTATGTTGAATGTTCTTAAGTCCTTTAACAAGGCACACTCCTAACAAGGTGTAGAAATCCTTTAACAGGGTCACACTTAATAGTGTGTTGAAGGCTTTAATAGGGAAAACCATCAAAAGTGATTGAAATCAATTACTATAGTAATTTTATGGGTATCATCCCCACCCTAGTTTTACCATCTTATTTTTGGAGGGTTTCTGGGTTACCAAAATCTCAAGTGTTATGTGGTGATGCATGTTTATTTCTCATGATTTTTTAATGTTTATATGCATGCATGTTAATTTTAGTTATATGTTATTAAGGGTTTAAAAGTGGTTAAAAGGTTAGTACTTCTGATTCACCCCCCCTCTTAGAAGCATTCTTCCCATTAAGACATTTCAACAATTGGTATCAGAGCCAAGTTCTCTCAAGAAGAAGCCTAACAACTTGGAGGAAAAGATTTGAAGATGGAAGTTTTCAAAATTGGAAAGATCATTGAGAACCAGATGATAGATGTGCATCTTGCTCTACACAAGGTAGAGGAAGCTAGAGAGGAATTAAGAAAATCCTTAAAAAGAAGGAAGGAAGTAGTCCAAATTTTAAGTCATCATTCTTAAATGGAGAACTTGAAGAAGAATTTTACATTGAGTAACCAGAGGGTTTTCCTTTAATAGAAGAAAAGGACATGCTTTGTAGATTCAACAAAGCATTGTATGGATTAAAAAAACCACCAAGATCTTGGTATGCAAGATTGGACAAATACTTAGCAAAGCTTGATTTGCTAAAGGAATAATAGATGGTAACTTGTACTTAAAGAAAATAAAATATGGTTTGCTGATAATTATTCTATTTGTTGATGACATCATTTTTGGTGGAAATGATGAAGCTAGTAACAAATTCTCAGAAGACATAAAGAATGAGTTTGAAATGAGCATGATAGGTGAAATAAAAAATTTCTTGGGATTGCAAATTGTTTAGAAAAAGGAAGGTATCTTTATTTCCAGAACCAAGTATTTAAAGGATTTACTGAAAAGATTTGATTTAGAAAGTTGTAAACCTATTGTAACTCCTATGGTAACTAGTCATAAATTATCTAGCAAAGATGAGATACCTATTGTTGAACAAAAGTAGTATAGATCTATGATTGGAGGATTGCAATAGCTAACTCACAACAAACTAGATATAGCCAATGCAATTGGAATTGTGGCAAGATTTCAAGCTGATCCTAAGGAATATCACTATGTAGTACTAAAAAGAATATTTAGATATTTGAAAGGAACATCAGATTATGGTATTTGGTATGACAGAAATAGTGACTTTACTCTTTGCACTTATATAGATGCTAATTGGGCAAGAGATAGGGATGACAGTAAAAACACTAGTGGAGAAGAATTTTTCCTTGGAGGAAGATTAATTTCTTGGCTCAATAAGAAGAAAGGTTGTATCTCACAAAGTACTATAGAGGCAGAGTATGTTGCAACAACAAACAACTATAATAAATTCATATGGATGAAGTAGATGATGAAGGATATTGGAATCACATTCAAAAAATCTATTATCATTTACTGTGATAAAAAAAGTATAGTCAACATGTCTAAGAATCTTGTCTTGCATTCTAAGACTAAGTACATGTTGATCTATAAGTAAGATTGACAAATGAGTGTCAACACACTTAATCGTCTTCACTATACATGTCAAGTATACAATGGAACTTGAGCTAGAATTTCTTTATGTGCCAAGTCACAGATAGTGCCAAGCAAACTATAGTTACTACCAACCACAACACATTATAGTAGATGCTGAGTGACTCGGGATCTAATAGGAGCTGAGAAAAATAGGAATTTAATAGGTGCCGAGTGACACAATAATCCTATACGAGCTAAGTAATTCAGGAATCAATAGAAGTTGAGCAATGCAAAAAACTAATAGGTGTCAAGTAATGCAAAAACTACAGTAGATGTTGAGTAATCCAGAATAGATGGTGCCGAGCATCAGTATTACTTCATGTGTCGAGCAATGCAAGATCAACATAAAAGTTTGTGCAATCGCAAGCCAAGATGAAAAATGGTTATGCATGACTCATTGATAGGATAAAAGGATAAGATCAAATCCTCACAATCACCTATGTAATCCTCATACAACCAATTTGAAAATAGGAAACTACATGCTGCCAATAGGTGAATTTCAAGGGTTTGAGCAAGAACATTTGAAAGAAGGATGCATGATGGACCACTAATCTTTATAAGGGAGTGTTGATGCCATTGAACATAGAGAGGAGAAAGGAATCATGAGAAGAAGGAAAAGTAGAGCCTATTAAGGTCACTGCAAAACATTGGTGTCAAAGATTTAGAGGAAAGGATAGCATTTACACATCCAGTTGATCAGAATAAAACAAGGAACACAATCAGCAGATCAGATCTAGCAAAGATCAATTAATAGTAGAGTAGATCATGTACCTAATATTAGCATCAGAGATTGGATTAGATCAAGTGTACTATTCTAATACTCTCTCACAATTGTATTAGAAACTTGGAAATCCAATGGACTTAGGTAGGTTTAACAACCTTATGTAAATCCTTTAACAGGGTGGCATTCTATGTTGAATGTTCTTAAGTCCTTTAACAAGGCACACTCCTAACAAGGTGTAGAAATCCTTTACCAGGGTCACACTTAATAGTGTGTCGTAGGTTTTAATAGGGAAAACCATCAAAAGTGCTTGAAATCAATTACTATAGTAATTTTATGGGTATCATCCCCACCCTAGTTTTACCATCTTATTTTTGGAGGATTTCTGGGTTACCAAAATCTTAAGTGTTATGTGGTGATGCATGTTTATTTCTCATGATTTTTTAATGTTTATATGCATGCATGTTAATTTTAGTTATATGTTATTAAGGGTTTAAAAGTGGTTAAAAGGTTAGTACTTTTGATTCACCCCCCCTCTTAGAAGCATTCTTCCCATAAAGACATTCCAACAATTGGTATCAAAGCCAAGTTCTCTCAAGAAGAAGCCTAATAGCTTGGAGGAAAAGATTTTAAGATGGAAGTTTTCAAACTTGGAAAGATCATTGAGAACCAGATGATAGATGTGCATCTTGCTCTACACAAGGTAGAGGAAGCTAGAGAGGAATTAAGAAAATCCTTAAAAAGAAGGAAGGAAATAACCATATCCGAAAATGATATTCACTACAAGGATATTGAAACCACAAAAGTATTTGTCAAAGGAGATTCCAAAGAATTTGATGCAACAATAGCAGAACTGATGGAGAAAAATAGAATTCAAGCAGAAGAGATAAGAACTCTTAAGATAGAGCATGAATCACAAGCCATGATGCTATGTGAAATCACTAAACAAAAGAAAAGAGCAGTTGAGGATAGAGTCATGATGGAAGATGAAAAAATAAATCTTGCAAATAGACTTGAAGAAAAATGTACTAAATTAACAAGGATCTCAAACATGTAGGTGGATACACTTGCCCAACTAATGAATCTTCATCATGAACTCAATATGAAAGATATTGAGATCTCTACTTTGAGGATGTAAAATGAACAACTATAGAATGAATTGAATAGAGAAAAAGAAATAGTAGAGAATCTCAACAAGTCAAGTGAAGCTATTAAGTACTTTGAACAGTTGTTGAAATCCCCAAGATCAACCTATGATACATCAAGACTTGGATGCATCAGCACTGAAGTTGGGGAATCATCAAAGAGTGATGAGAAAAGAAGTGAAAAAGGTAATGATTCTAAACCCACTTGTCAATACTGTAATAAAAAAGGGGCATACTGCTAATGTTTACAGGAGTAGAAGGGTCAATAAGCCAAACACAACCAAAAGCAAGGGTTACTATCACAAGTGCAACATGCAAGGACATATGACACAAGACTGCAGGTCTAAAGTCACAAGGACACAAAGATTTGATGGACACTACCATAATTGCAAGAAGTATGGACACAAAGCCTTTGAATGCAGATCAAAGCCTATGTGGACACCAAATCAGCATGTAAGGAGGGACAACTATGTACACCATTACAATTTCAATTACAATACAAGGCAAAGTTGTCACTATTGTCAAGAGTATGGACATATACCTTAGAATTTCATAAGAACACACTTCAAGGGGAACTATAAAAGATGGTTGAAGAAAACTACTTGCTTCAATTTCTTGAAAACTAGACATGTTAGCAGGAATTGTCCAATAAAGGCCAAGGCACCCAAGACTGAAATAAATAAGGGCAAAGAAAAGGTTGATGTGGAACACATCAGAATAGACATGAAGAAGACATGGTAGAAAAAGGATGGACCAAGTACATCCAATGGAAGGGTCACTTCACCCACAAGGTCAAGTGATCATATCTCATCCAACTAATTGCAAGATGAGCCTATGGGGCTGATACATATAAGGATGTATCATACATCGGCCCTAAAACTATGATGAAGCGCTACAAAGTATAAATTTTCATGAGATAAGATGCTAAGACAAAACTTGAATGATGATGTCGAGCTATCTTTGGTTGCCAAGTAAAACTACAATGGTGGCTGAGTTATTAACAAAGTCAATAGATGTCGAGTGGATGCCTAGTTGAAAAACCTTTGGAAGCCGAGTGATAGGTGAAGGTACAAAAATGCATTAAATTCAAAGTTTTTGAGTCACTTAAAAGTAAAAATTGATTCATTCTGAGTCATTCAAATGAAGAGAGATTACTAGGAGCATGATTGAGTGATTTCTCAAACATTCAACCAGTGATTTACAGTGAGTCATCATCTACCCAAGCGATTTTAAGCATCTAACCAAGTATTTCCTTTAGGTGCCAAGTTGTACAGTTTGTGAAGTTTATTTTAAACTTCAAACCCTATTTCAGTCAAAATGGTGTCTAGTTCAAAGTTGACCCAAAGGAAGGAAAGGAAGGAAAGCCATGAAATTCAACTTGTTAGTAATGAGGTTAAGCAACCCAAATTCAAGTCAATCCCATAAGTTGCATATAAAAATGATCACGTTGGTGCCCTATCCACCATCCCTAAAAAAGTTGTTATGGTTCAAGATGTGTGAAAGTGTTACAACTGCAAAATAGGAGCCATAGGAGACTTGGAAATCTTTAATGCCTTTAACAAACTCTATGATAATGGTATATTGAAAGATGAGTTTTCTATCATAGAGAAGAAGGGTTTAACCAAAGCCCTAGTTTTTCCAATTGTATTCAAAACCAAGTGGATATGCATAATACTTAGCAAAATCCATGATGGAGCATTTTGGTTAGAGCAAAGACCGGTCAAGATTACCAAGAAAATGGTTCATAGGGTCATAGGTTTTCCAACCCTAGATCAGCCAAAGACATTGAGAAGTGACAAAAAGGAAACAATTGAGAACACAGGAGGAAAGTGGAATAATAGAGGCATGGCCATAGACACTATAACTGATCCACTTCTAGACTTTTCTATGAGGATCATATCACACAAATTTTATCAGTCCAGCAGGTTGAATAGTGTACCCTGCATAGTACTGGATGTGGCATATAAGCTTGTAAAGAAAGACCACACCTATAACCTTGCAGAGCTCATGTTGCAACAGATTAATGAAAATCTTGGAGCTATTAGAATGTCCAAGGGAGCACAATGTAAATTTGGGTCAGTGCTAGTTTCCATGTTCTTTTATGTGATGAAGGAATTCCCTTCATTTTGCAAAGTCAACTAGAGTCAAAACAAAAAAATTGTTGATCAAATAAATAATTTCATTGCACAAATAGGAGATAGCTTTGATGATCAAATGTCTATCTAAATTGATGATTTCAAGAATGCAATGAAGAAAAGAATGAGGATACCAGTTTCACTGGTAGAAAAGCATGTAAATGACATATGCTCTCTGGTTGACATTGATTTTACTTACATCCAAGTAGTCCTTCCAAGAGTAAGATGACTTAGACCATTGGGATATGAGCTTGATGTTGACCAAGCTTCTGCAACCATCACAACATTACTTGTAGAGGAAATGGACAAAACTAAAAAGGTATTTGGGACATATGACACTATCAAATCAAGAGTGGTTACCAAACTCAAGATAGCCACAATAGTAAAGAAGAAAGAAAAGTTAGTAAATAAGATAAAGAAGAAATTTGGTGTTGTAGAAACAAGTACAGCAGGTGAAGCAAAGGAGATTAGTGAAGGAGAAGAAGAAGGTGATGATGAGAAAGATGAGGATGAGCTAGACCAAGGGCCACTTGAGTTAACACCAAGCCAAGGTGAAGACAAATATGAGAGTGTCGAGGAAGAAGAAGCCAAGGAAGCACCCATCAAAGGAAAAGTCATCAAAAGGAAGGCAAAGACACCTCCTACTCCTTAGCCTAAACCAAAGAAAGCTGCCATGCCAACATCCAAGAAGCCAACAACTAGAGCTACAACAAGGGCCTCCACATAGAAGGCCAAAGAGGAAGGCACAAAGAAGAAGACAACCAAGAAGGCATAGGAAGAGCCAAAGAAAAGGAAAAAATATGTGGCTCAACTTGATACTGATGAAGAAGATCAGTTTGAAAAAGTAAGTTATCCTCCTAAGTCTTTAGTTGATACATTATGTGAAAATACTAGGAATGGAGACTTAAGTGAAATGAAAAAGTTTGATTTCAATAAGTTCGCCAAAGAGGAACAAAACATAATAGAAGAATCAGTCTATGCATTAATGGCACTATTCAAGTATACACCTCTTGAAATTGATGGGAAATTGCCAAAGGAATTGTCTAAAATTGTAGAGGACAGATGGCATTTCTATCTAATGATAGAAAAGGAGATGAGGGAATCAACCCTAGAAAGTATACTACTTGATTTGAAAAAGGAAAAAATAAGTAAAGCAATCAAGAGGCATAATGAAAAGTTTACACCTAAATATAGGGCATTGTCCATTTTATAGAATAAAATTGAAGAAGTTGTACAAAAGACAACAAGATCATGGAGGAATCTATACAAAAGGGTTGATGATGTATTTGAAGAAGAATACAAAGAAGAGGCTACTTCTTAGCCAGAAGAAAGAAGAAAGAGGAGAGAAGAGAAGACAAAAGTCAAGAAAAAGGTTGAAGAGGAGGAAGACAAGGGTACTAATGAGTAGCAAAATGTGCAAGACATGCAACTTCCACCTCCTAGCCCTCCTCACTCTACTACCACACTTGAAAAAATCATAAAGATTAAGGATTTTGTTGACACCTCAAGTCAAAACATCAGCCCATTAACTACATAGGATCTCACTAAGATACTTGACCAAACAACTCTTCAAGAAAAATTGTGTACCAGTGTAGATGATCTTCAAAAGTTAGTAGATAAACTCAAAGAAACCAAGGTGTCACCACAAGAACCACCTCAAATCATTAAAACTACTAGACTTCCATTTCTACCACCTCCATCACCATCAAGAATAGCCATGCAAGCTCATCAAGAGCTGAGTGCAATAGTAGGTGAAGTCATAGGTATAATAGTATAGAGAGAAAGTACACCCCCAACAATAGTGACACAAGAAGAAGAAGATAAGAAAGAAGAAGAGGATAAAGAAGAAACACAAGAAAAGGAGAAGTATATAATACAAACTATGGTTGAATTTTCAAAAATAGGTACTCCTACCAAACCTGTCTAGTAGCTGAGTACTGACAAGTTTACCTTACAAGTCAATATACCAAGCTCAAGTTCTACTAGGGTAGCCAGGACCATTCATTATGGTATTCTTGAGCTTGAATACAAATACAAGCATGCAATGAATGAGATCAAAGATACATTCATGGATGCCTTCAGCCTACAACCTCTAGATTCAAGCAGGTCAATCCTTGAGCAACTATTTGATATAGTTGACCAAGTGAATAATGAAGACCATGATACAAATGTGAAACTCATGGAATGGTTAGAAAAGAAGTTTCTAGGCAAGGTCAACCAAAAGATAGCTAATAACATTATTTTGGGATAGGTTGACCTAGCCAAGAAACTAGATAATGTAAAGATTGTATTAGGGAATATCTTTTCCCTTTATAGAAAATTATGTGATTTTTCTAGGTTCACACAAGAAATAAATCAAAAAATTTTGAACCTTGAGAGCAACCTTAATCTCTCCAGTATGCAACTACTCTCAAATCCTGCATAGAGTGAGAAGCATTTTACTCAAATGCTTCACATTCAGAGGGAATTAGCTACATTATCAGCAAAAGAGGCCACTATTAAAGAAAAGCTGATGCAAATACAAGCCTCTATCACTCCTCACTTAGAAATATTACATAAGGAGCAAATGTATGCAGTAACAGTCCTAAAGAAATATCCAAATATTTATACTCATGAAGGACTTGTTGATCTAGTAGCAAAGCTTGCAATCCAACACAAGTCATTGGATATTGCATTGAATAACTAGGATGCAGCTCTCAAAATACTCCTTGAGGTAAACAAGACATTTTTGGCCAAGCATGGCATTACTGTTTAGAACCCTTTGACATAAGTATCAAAAAGGGGGAGATAATGTAGAAAGGGGGAGATAATATAGATAATATATTAAGGGGGAGCACAATTGCCAAATTTTGAAAATTTGACATAATAAGGCATAATCAACTCAGGGGGAGTCATAAGGTATATTGTTGTTCACTGTATCTTTTTGAAATTTTGTCAGTGAAGAAAGGATTGGACCATGAATGATTAGTAAGTGTTTTTGACACTCATGTCAAAGGGGGAGATTGTTGATATATAAGTAAGATTGACAAATGAGTGTCAAAACACTTAATCATCTTCACTATACATGCTAAGTATATAATGGAAGTCAAGCTAGAATTTCTTTATGTGTCGAGTCATAGATAGTGCTGAGCAAACTACAGTTGCTATCGAAAACAAAACATTATAGTAGATGCCAAGTGACTCAGGATCCAACATGAGCCAAGCAAAGTAGGAATTCAATAGGTGTCGAGTGACATAGTAATCCTATATGAGCTGAGTAATTCAAGAATTAGTAGAAGCTGAGCAATGCAAAAAACTAACAGGTGTTGAGTAATGCAAAAACTATAGTAGATGCTGAGCAATCCAAAATAGATGGTGTCAAGCATCAGTATTACTTCATGTGCTGAGCAATGCAAGATCAGCATAAAAGTTTATGTAATCACAAGCCAAGATGAATAATAGTTATGCATGACTCATTGATAGGATAAAAGGATAAGATCAAATCTTCATAATCACTTATGCAATCCTCATACAACCAATTTGAGTGAGAACATTTGAAACAAGGATGCATGAAATACCACTAATCTTTATAAGGGAGTCTTGATGCCATTGAAAATAGAGAGGAGAAGGGAATCATGAGAAGAAGGAAAAGTAGAGCCTATTAAGGTCACTGCAGAACATTGGTGTCAAAGATTTTGAGTGAGAACATTTGAAACAAGGATGCATGACATACCACTAATCTTTATAAGGGAGTCTTGATGCCATTGAAAATAGAGAGGAGAGGGGAATCATGAGAAGAAGGAAAAGTAGAGCCTATTAAGGTCACTGCAGAACATTGGTGTCAAAGATTTAGAGGAAAGGAAAACATTTACACATCTAGTTGATCAGAACAAAAATAGGAACACAATCAGTAGATCAAATCTAGTAGAGATCAGTTAATAGTAGAGCAGATCAAGTACCTAAGATCAGCATCTGAGATTGCATTAGATCAGGTGTATTATTCTAATACTCTCTCACAATTGTATTATGAACTTGGAAATCCCATGGACTTGGGTAGGTTTAACAACCTTATGTAAATCCTTTAACAGGGTGACATTCTAAGTTGAATGTTCTTAAGTCCTTTAACAAGGCACGCTCCTAACAAGGTGTAGAAATCCTTTAACAGGCTCACATTTAACAGTGTGTTGTAGCCTTTAATAGGGCAGGCCTTTAACAAGGAAAACCATAAGAAGTGGTTGAAATCAATTGCTGCAGGAATTTTGTGGGTATCATCCCCACCCTAGTTTTACCTTCTTATTCTTGTAGGGTTTCTAGGTTACCAAAATCTCAAGTGTTATGTGGTGATGCATGCTTGTTACTCATAATTATTTAATGTTTATATGCATGCAGTTAATTTTAGTTATATGTTATTAAGGGTCTAAAAGTGGTTAAAAGGCCTATACTTTTGATTCACCCCCCCTCTTAGAAGCATTCTTCCCATTAAGCCATTGCAACAGTACATTCCTATAAAATATCATGTACTGCAATTAGTTTGGAATACATCAGCACTAAGGAATAGATTGTAGACATTATCACAAAGGCCTTACCAAAGGACACATTGAATACTTGAGAGGTATACTTGGGGTTATGCCCCTACCTGGCTCGAAATAGAAGATGCAAAAGTGCATTAGTCTAAGGCACACATCACCATTATTAGTCTAGACTAAATGTTGATGCTTCCTCAATGGGGGAGTATCTGTGATGAATAGAGTTGGTCAAGGACTCTTGGTAATAGGTAATTAGTATACAATAGTATCCTTAGATACTTGTGTTATTCAGTTATATGCAAAGATTGTAAAGCAACAAACTGGCTTGTGGTAATGCTAATAGGTTATTATGTGTTCAATTTTTGTACTACCTTTGACATTGATGTCAATGGGGGAGAGAGAATGATATGAAAAACATTAGAATGGGAGAGAAAGTGATACGAGAAAACAAGAGAACTTGCACTATGGGGGAGTAGTGTTACATGAAGCAAGATTTGATTGATAAAGAAAATTCATTAGTATTCTTGAAACTAGATTTTTTTCATCTATGTTTTGATCAATGCCAAAGGGGGAGAATGTTAGCATGAATGCTGATGCTATAAGAAAGTAATGTAGAACAGTGTTATGACTTTGTTTGTCATTGATGACAACATAGTAAGACTAATAGAGCAGTAGATTAAGCTTAATGTATTGAGGACATCACATTATGTATCTACCCATGTGTACTTAACAACATATACTACAGAATGTATTTGACATGTGGTCAAGTGCGCAGAACCTGAATCAATAGCATATGAAAGATATTAATGATTTAGGGAAATAGAGCATTGGGAAAAAAATATCTATTGTATGATCAATATAACACATTGTGTTTGGAATAAAGGGTTGCATAGTTAACTGGAGGGAGTACACTACCAACTAATGATGTTAGCAAGTGTGCCAGTATAGAAGTCACACGTGTGAAAGTTTGGAAACAACTAAGCTGATAGCATTAATTAAATGTGTATTTCATTTAATTAAATATGGAGCTGACTCAAATGAATGTTAAGTGTATGAAGCCAACTCTAAAAATTAATAATTGAGTATGGTATAAATGAAAGGTTTTTTCCAAGTTCTATAGATTGTAATCGTGATTGTGAAGCATAGAAGACTTGCAAATTATGAAGTAGAAGAGTGGAGTAATCTGCTAATGTGTATAAGTGACCTTAGGGTTACTAATGAGTTCTAGATCTATTTCCATGATCTAAAGTTGAAGGAGTTTGATGTATTGGATAGAGGAAGAAGAAAATATATTGCTCCACATCTATTATTCTAAAAGGAATAGTACCAAGATCAATTGGACAATGGGTTCATTGATTTGATCCCAAAGTTGTTTGGACGGTGGGTTCAACTATCTTCTTCAACTCCTAACAGGTATTCAAAGTGTTCTAACAAGGACTCTTTGTACTAAGCATTGTAACAAACTCCTAACAAGGTGTATCCTCTAACAAGGAATATTAAAATTGTTACATTATTCTATGGACATCACTCCCATGGGGGTTTCCCATCTGATCAAGGGTTTCCCTAGTCAACATATCTATTGTATGTTTGTATGTGCATTTCTTTATGATTGATATTTACTTTGGTTGATAAAGTAAGAATTGTTTTGGTGAACTATTACTTCTAATAGTGGGCATCATTCCCATCAGGGTTTTCCCTCTAATCAAGGAATTTTCTAGTCAACATATCTAGTGTAATGGTCTATGTACATTTTATTATGGTTGATGTTTACTTTGGTTGAATGGTCAAGTTTTTTTTAAAGAAGATAAATCTTTTAAGTGTCAAATAACTGATTCATCCCCACTCCCTCTTAGTTATCTTGGTGGACTATTGTTTCTAACCTTCACGTGGCCATATACATTTACATCATCCTTGTGGGTGTTTTAATCTATTGCATAAATCATTATTTCTTCTTATTGAGATATTCTTAATAAAGACAAGTTCGGATAATTTTGGTGGCAAATTTGAACAAGTTAACCAACATATTTCTTTACAAGAGCATGAAGGGTGTGTCATTTATGTTGGCCAACAAATGGAATAAATACCATTTAATCTGAGGGTGTCCATTACAATTCTTCAGGATGTTGACCCTATCATAGAGTATGTATCTAATTTAGAGCTTGTCTGGTTCTTCAACACCCACTATCTATTTTGGAAGGAGGCAACCCATCAAATCATTGGAGAAGTTCTTCCCCTTGTGTCCTGATGTCTCTTGTTCCCATGGGAGATTCTCTCTATTTTTCTCTCATTATCAATTTTAGGGTTATCTCTATATATGTTTTGTGTTGGCTCTTTATTTAGGTAGTCCATTATGATGAAACTCTTCAATATGCCTGATTATGGAATCTTAGCTTTCATTGGCAATTTATCTATCTAGAAGTTTTGTACACTCAGATATAATTCTAATTTTTTTAATAGACTCTATGTTATTCAAATGATAAATAGTCTAAGGCTGAAATTAATTAAAAATACCACAGAAATCAATCTCAAAAGAGGTATAGTTTGACTAATCACCAAATTATCTAATATGTGTTCAAGAAATAAAATGGCTAGAAGAAGTTCTAAAGATGAGGATAATATTGAGAGATCAACTATAGAGGATACATAACTATATAAAAAATATAATAAAGTTCCTAGGATGATACAATGATTTATTTTATTCGAATGATATGAAGATCATATATTTTTAAAATTTATTTGTAATAATGTGATTTTACACATCCTAAACTATTATTAACATCATGAGTTGAATCATCTTGAGAAATAGTTTGTTCAATGTATAGTTTATCTCTTATTTAAAGGGTCCTCATAAGTTAAAATTAGAAAGTCTTTATTCACTTAAAAATGAAAGTGCTAATTATAATGATCTCCAAAAATCATCTAAAATGGAATTTGTAGGAGAAGCATCTATAGGAGAAGAATTTTTTTTTTTTTTTAAATGGTGTAGGAATAAAAGGAGTATAAGATTTAGTTCATAATCAATTTAGGATCATATCATTAGCAACAAGGCTATGCTTCATGTTGATATAGATCAACTTCACTTTGGGAAGAATTATTGAAGGAAAAAAATACATAGCATGTAACCATGATCTTCCTATGGGAAGGTTATTGTTAAGAGCATCAATCATAAAATAAATAGGTATGTGTTAAATAACACAACCTACCTTAACATGAAAGGTGCTAATACCCAAGTTTTATTTAGCAACATTATCAAAAAAATTGATAACAAAATAGGTTTGATTGATTCAATTTTCATATTTATCTTGTATAAGAAGTTATTGCTAAAAAATTTAAATCCTGAGCCATTATTAGAGTAAGTGCACCAAGATGTTGGTAAAAAAAAGTGGCCACATACAAATAAATATCAATTTTTTCATAACTTGATCACATTTATTCAAAATTTAAGAAATTTAGGCTAGGCAAAGCCAAGGCTTTGCCAAGCCTAAAATGCTTCAAAATCCAATCATATTTTGAAGAGCTAAAAGTTCTTAAAACTGTTTTTAGGTTTCGAAGAGATACTATTTTTTTAAAACCCTCAATTGTCCAATATTGCCAAGTTTTTCTACATAACAACAATGTTAGAGGAAGCATACAAACCATAACTTGAGCACGCTCACTTTGAAACTTGATTTACTTTCCATTCTCATTGATTTGCAACCATGTCATGTTGTCAAACAAGTACTTGGATTCCATTTCATTATTATTATTTTTAAAATTAAAATTAAATTAGAGCTTGTTGAATTAATTTTTTTTTTTCCTTTGATGTTAGATTTTGAAAATAATCCCCAACCACAAAGAGACAACAAAAGATTCATTCCTACACATAAATAAAATCCTAAGGTCAACAGGTGGAAAGTAAGCAGTGGCAATGACACCCCTATTATTGAAAGGGGAATCCCCACATGCAGGGGAACTATGATTCTGCACAAACGCAACCACTCGGTGACCCACTATTCTATATCCGAGCCACCACTGCCCTACAAAAGAAAAACCTCAACTAGATTTAAATCCAAAAACAAACCCAAATTGTAGCCCTTTGCATCCTCCAATAGGTCATGTTATTAATCACCTACAATAGAAAAGTGGATAAGTTGAGGTCCTCTAATTTTTTGCACCACTCATATCTTGCCACAACCTTAGAAAAAATGATCAATACTATGACTAAGGTATCTAGGGAGGTTACACTATGGGGTTCATTAAGGGGCATGTGTCATCAATTTTACATGGATGGGTTGCCTTATGATTAGGTGAAAAAGAAGAGGATTCTTAAAGGTGGCATATGTTCTATTTTCACTAATCCTATTACAAATAACAGTATTGAAGAAACTATGTCTCGGTTTCCCATGCATTAGTGTGCTTACACTAGGATGATCGTATAATTTTGGGATAAGTGACATATGGTATTTGACTAACCACCCTATAATAATTAGTAGGTTCCTTTGTATTTTATAAGTAATCTATGTTGTGAGTTTATCATTCATGAGAACCTCAACCAATTTGACATCTGATGGTTCTAGGGTAGAGGGAGAGGGTCTGCACATGATAGAGTTAGGGCATGTAGAGTAGTACAACCAAAGAATATGAGACACCAAGATAGAAAGCCCATAGTTCATGTTGCAGTAACTACAGTCATGGAGTCTATATATTTACAAACTCTTCATGTAGATACATCACTGCCTAATTTTATTGTTGAGCATGACACATTATTATTCCCACAAAAGAATGGATCATCAATTATGCCACCTCCATCATCATCATCATCATTAGCTTTCTTGCTATATCCAATTTTTAAATATTTAAAATTGAGTTCTATATGAATCCTCTCAATTTCTTATAGCACATTATAATGGTTTCAGGCTAATGATGTTTTTGCAAAGCATTGCAAAGAATAGGCATTAGAGAGGATAACTAAACTTGATCTTTGAACCTCATGAATCAATGTTCAAAGTTTAAATGTGCATGGTTCAAGTTTATAGATTCAATAGTACAGGTTTAGGTTTGATTTAAAAGTTCAAAGTTCAAGCTCACTGGGTTAGAAGTGTAGATCCAAGTTCATATTCAAAATCCAAATGCGACTCAAGATCCCTAAACCATAAAAGCAGTTCAAAATCACCATAGTTCAAAAGTTTAGGTTCACAAGTTTAAGTTCAAAGGTTCAAAATGTGCAAGTTTAGGTTTGCAGGTTAAAAAAATTAAGTTATAACAGTTGAAACCTATAACAACATATTTTATGATAAGAAAAATGGGTCTCCGAGTAGGGGATATAACTTTTTTCTTAGCTATTGGATCTTCCTAGTTTGCAGATATGTTGTCAAGAGGCAAGCTTACTTGAATCTCACTAGAGCAATTAGAAGAATATGATTGTAGTAAAAAATTACAATTACTTGAGTAGAGGTCTATCAAAAATGACTCTGAGCTATAACTAAAAAGTTATATCTTAAATTTTACTATCCCTTCTCATTGATATTTTATTGTAATGTTGTATTCTCAAAGGTTCTATATTAAATGCTTAAAAGAAACATTATTATAAAAAGGAAAATTTAAAATGGAATAAAAACCATTAGAAAATGTATGAATGATGGATGAAAGATTCATTATTAATCTTTCCAAGATACAATTATGACACTAAATAATGAATCAAAAAATTATTTCTTGTCAAAGAAAGAGGGAAGAGGGGGCCTTCTTTTGACAGTCTTAAGGCTACAAAAGGGGGACACATTTCTGAATGTTATTGTAATATGGGTACATAGAAGGATCATTTTTTAAAAAAAATTATATAATCTGATTGTAATGATAGGGATAAAGTAATCTTATGTTCATTTTGTTATGTTTTGGAAATGAAAAGGAATATATATGCTAGATCCTAAGGTTTGAATATTTAGTTTCCTGATTGAAAAAGATCTTATGCTCTTTCCTCTTCTATTTCAAATACAATTCTATGTTATTATCTTGTCCAAAATGAGATGTTTGATTCTTTCTATTTCCTTTGTTATGAGAAATGCTCAATAAGTGGTCTTATGGCCATCTATTGGTCTTTCCTTTATTATCTAGTTTTAAATATGATAATTACATTCATTATGTGTTGATGGGTGAGTGTTAGTATGCCTTTATGTCTTTTGGTTAAAGACATACCAAGTTCTTCCATTCATTGTAAATTTGAAGAAGGGTCTCGAGCCTTCATAATAAAACTTAGAGAGAACTTGCACATATTTTATTGTAAGTGACTTAATTGTTAGTTCAGTTTGTCTTCTTGTTTTGGGCATTTAAGGGTCATTTGCAAAGTTTTTCTTGAGAAGACAAATCTATTTACAAAAAATAAATTGGTGGCTCTCTTTGGCAAAAAAAATGAAAGATCAGTGCTCTCTTTCCTCAATGATGATTAATATCTTTATGCTCAAAGAGATTGGAAAATCTGTGTTCTAATTTGTAGAATCTTTTGATTAAAGATTTCCATTATAATGGCTTTTGTTACATCACAATTGTAGGGAGATCATAGTGGGCATTTTTCTTTCCCTAGTATTCATACATGCCACATTATCAAGGGAATACCTTCCAAAGTTTGATGGTGATAAAACTCAAGAACCAAATGATAACATTAAAGAAGTTACCATTGCATGCAGGATTCTTGGTGTGTAAGAAGAAGATGTGTTTGTTAGATTGTTTGTTGGAAGCCTTATTGGATATGCTTCTGTATTGTTTCAAAATTTCCAAGATGAATGTATAGTTGGCTAGGATGACTTAAAGGTAAAATTTCATGCAAGATTTCAGCCTATAGTGATACTCATAGGTTGCTTCTAAATCTTTTTCAAATTTAGATGAAAAAGGATGAGTCTATGAGAATATTTGTTGATAGATTCAATAGACATGTTGATAAAATTCCTATAGCTCACCAACCAAGTTGAAATAATCAGTTATGTGTCTTCATTGCTCCTTTAAAAATTGAGATTAAATTCCTTTTAAAATGTGGGGAAGTAAAAAACTTAAATGATTCACAAAGACAGGCTATAGGGTTGATGATGATATGTTTTTAAGTGGAATAAAATGCTCAATTTAATGCAATGTGAAGATGCCACAATCTGAAACATGCCTATATAATTAGAAGTTTTATCCAAATAAAAAGTTTTAGAAACAATAAATTACTATGAAGACAACAAAAACAAGACTGCCAATTTCATACCACCAAAATCTAAGAAAGTTTAATGATGCTGATTTTTGTACATGTTCTATGTTGGAGTTGATGAAATCCAACTCTGAAGATGCCCAAGATCACCTGCATGTGAAAACCTATCAAAGAGAAGCCAAGGAAAGAAGAGTGTGGAGCAAGGGAAAAATCCTAAATAGACATGAGAGAGAAAAAGTATGCAAACACAAGGAAAAATCTATTTACAATATGCAATATGAGATGATTTGAAATACAATGAGGGAGCCTGAATATAAAGAGCTCCAAGAATCTCCTAGAAGAAGCTAGAAGATGCTAGGAGATAAGTGTGACAACTAAGCATACATCCACTTGAGGTGGAAAGTCCTTGAACAAGGTGAGAGGATAAGTATGACTTAGGAGAGAACAAACTCCCATATTGTCAACAACTTATAACAAACTCCTAGACTAAAACTAATAAATAAATGCATTTACCTAAGTAAGTTTAAGTAAATAGAATAAATAATTAGTAAATTAATTATTTACTCTAACATCCCCCCTTAACTGCAACTTAGGGAAATGCCTTAAGCTCACAAAACTAAGATGAATGCAAAATGGGTCCCGACAATGAGGCCATGTTAGGTACCCATGAACAAATGTAAAGAGATGCAACCTTTGAAAATGGGGAAAGAGAGAAAACCATGTGGGAAAAACCCTCCCCCAAAAAGAGGTAAGCTAGTGAAGAACTGAAGAAGCTTCCAACTAGGGGAATGTCCCCTAAAACAGGAACAAGGAGTGATCATGAAGAGCATCACTGAAGCATGAAGAAGCTACAGAATCTACCATCAAAAGAAAAATTTATGATCTGAAGAACCTCCAAGGAAGAAGAAGGCATCAACCGAGCATGTCTATATGGTAGATAATCCATCTCACCAAAATGCATAGGTAGCTAGCCACTACAATCACCTTGTATATAGGATCAACCACTAAATACATAGCTTACACTAATGAACCATTGAACCAAAGATGCATTAGAACAATAGCATAACCCCCCCTTAATGCAGACGGGGTGAGATGACAGGCAACTAAGAAGGTGAGTCAAAGTCTCCTGCCAACAAACCAAGAACAACAAGAGAGGAAGAGGTACAAACACCTATAAAGACATGGTCACACTAACACTACATGGGGCTAATGTCATGGAAGGGACACTCACTTGACAAAGGGAAAATGTCTAAAACAAAAAAAAACTATCCTCCCCATGGTGCTTTATGAAAATAGTGCATGTACAACTGACTCAAAAATAATATTCATGACCCCTGGAATGAAAGAGTCACACTTTATCTTAGTGTGATACAAAAGAGCTTCAAAATGATAGCTACAATGATCAAAATAAAAAACAAGCTGATACAAAACATAGTACAACCCAAAATAAAGGAAACCATGCCAGGAAAACGATCCTTGGACCTAAAACACTCAAGATATCCACCATATAGAAAAAATGCCAAAAATATGATAGAAAGAGCATGAGCCAAAATATAAGAAAATGACCACATTTCTAAAAAGATGATAGAACCAGCTTTCCAAAAATATAAATTTTTCAAAAAACTGACATGGGACACAAAAGATAAGCTTGTCGGAGTCAAAAACATAACTTTAGACTTCAACTAAAAAAATAGGCAATAAAAATGCATCAAAACATGAAAATACCTACACTAATGTCTCCTCTTAGAGTTAGGTTTCTGGTACTTCTTTTGAATCAGAAAAATACCTCCGTATACTCAAGTTATGGCCAAAAAATTGAAGGTAGGTCAAAAAGGACCTTGAAGGAGAGGTGCAAGAAGGTGGGTGATGTAGTGATGACATCATGCTAATGTCATCATTTCACTGCATTAAAATTGATGGCTACATGGTCGTTAGAGTGATGGAAACTTAGAAGCACCATCAAGAGAAGTGGCAGTAGAAACTGCAGAGGAGGCTGAGCGTTGCTTGGGTGGCGTTGATTAGCACAGCATGGCGTAGGCTGAGCCCTGTGTCTAAAATTGACAAATTTTATATGGATCATAGCTAAAAAGCACCTTCCAGATCTAATGGTAGCATTTTTTTGGGCTAAAAGTGCTCCAAAAATTTGTTGTCCCCTTGATTTGAAGAAAAAATGCATAAACAAACTAGGGTTTGTGACTCCAAATCATGGCTTCAAAAATCCTTCAATGAAGCAGTAGCAGGGAGGCTCTAATACCATGTTGGATTTGATGAAATCCAACTCCAAAGATACCCAAGATCACTTGCATGCAAAAACTTGTCAAAGAGAAGCCAACAACAAAAGAGCGTAGAGTAAGGGAAAAACCCTAAACGGACATGAGAGAGAAAAAGTATGCGAGCACAAGAAAAAATGTATCTACAATATGCAATATGAGATGATTTGAAATACAATGAGGGAACCCAAATATAAAGAGCTCCAGGAATCTCCTAGAAGAAGCTAGAAGATGCTAGGAGATAAGTGTGACAACTAAGCATACATCCACTTGAGGTGGAAAGTTCTCAAACAAGGTGAGAGGATAAGTATGACTTAGGAGAGAACAAACTCCCATATTGTCAACAGCTTATAACAAACTCCTAGACTACAACTAATAAATAAATGCATTTACCTAAGTAAGCTTAAGTAAATAGAATAAATAATTAGTAAATTAATTATTTACTCTAACATTCTATGGCTAAGAATAACTCTTTTAGCATTGTAAGGATTTACTATTTGCATGTTGAGAATGGTGACTCTTTTTATGAAAATGATAGTCACGCTATAGAATTAGAAGAATTAAATGAAAGATTACCATCACATGTCTCCTCTATAGATATAGAATCTCTTAAATCTAATAGCTTTAATGTAAATCTAGTTGCTAAAGTTGATCAAGAAAGAATTTGAGATCGGCTTATATAAGAGGTGTTTGTTTTAGAAAAGATACCAAAGGAAAAATTAGAAAATAAAGAATTGGTGCCTCACCATTTCTTGGTGCTCGAGGAACAAGACATTACACCAACAATGGTAAAAAAGTTAGCACCTTAGGATTACAACCAACAACTAAGGGAAGGCTTGCACCAAGTTAAAAGTAAACAATCATGATCTTCATCATTTGGGAAGAAAACATAAATAAGAGGTGCATGCATAGAAAACCTTATGGCGAGTGATGTTAAAGATGATAAAATTATAAGTTTTCAGCTTCATTTGATGAAAATCTTAGTTATATGAAAAAAGAAGAGGGTTTCTCTTTCAATTTTGATCCTATGATAGTGGAAAGTAACATCCAAAAAACACCATTTTCAGCCATATGCTATGAGAGTAGCCTGTATTATGGAATGCAATCAGAATCTTTGAATTCTAACATTCCCCTTTTGTGTCAAAATGAAATCATGGTTGATGTTATAACAACTGGGAAATTAGGCAAATTATTGCCAAGAAAATACTTCATATATTTTCTTGATATTTTAGATTTGTTCTATTTTATTCATAGACACTGTGGAAGGATTTGGTTGATTATTGGTTGGAGATGAACCATTCAGCATTGTATTTTTTTGTGAGCAAATAAGAATATTTTAGGTCAACCACAATTAGATACTATCACATTAGTTAATAGGTTGATCATCCAACTCATCTTAGAAGTTAGAACATAGTTTTATTCTCCAATAAAAAAATGATATTCTCAAGTACAAATGATCCCCATTCTTTATTTTGTTCTTTGACTAGATTTTGCAATAGTGGGTCATCTTCATCATCACATGTCGTGAAATCTTACCCCGCTTTTTAATTATGCTTTTCATGTTATGTTAGATGCTATAATTGAGAGATAGTTCTAGTTTCCAACAGAGGTGCTTATCATCTATGTTTTGACAAGTTGGTTTGTATATAGACTTTCAAAACCAATTGAAAATAAGGTTCATAATTTTGTTTTAGGGTTGGTAATGATTTGATATTGAGAAACATAGACAAATATTCAAATCAAATAGAAAAGCTTGGTTGGAGAACAAACTGATGTACTTACAATTAAATAGCTATTTTGGTAAAAGAATCATTACCATTCTTCCATTAAATGTTAAAACTCCATATTAACAAACATTCCACTCAACTTTAATAGGTGTAATAATAGGCTAAAAATAAAATTAACTTGGGTGGGCTTAATACATTATATCTACCTACAGGGTTTTGTGAGGATATCAAAATTATAGATAATCCTCTTTTCCGTTTATACAATTCTCCACCAAATGGTCAAGATCCCCTTTCTTCTTTTGGAATGGATGATTTTTAAATGAATATAGAGAAAGGAGAGGATCAAGTTTACAATGTATTACTACCCCAAGAACCATTATAGGTTTCAACAAACATAATATTTCACAAGGAAGAGGTTGTGCCTCAACTCTTTCCAACCATTGGAGGATTAGATGTTTCTGTGAAAACTTTAGGTATCCATTCCTCTTATATCTCTATTTTGGATAATGAATTCTTAGATTTGATAGAAACAACGAGCAGTGGAGTTATTTTGGTTAAGTTTGGTGGTCCCAAGAGCATATATAATGAAAATAATGAGATATTTCATTTAGGAGTGTTTGAGCATCATTCATTTCAATTGGAGGTTGGAAATGGTCTTGAAAATTTCACATAAAGTGTTGATATAGAGTCAAAATCCTATGATGAAAACTAGCTTCTTGGGCATGATATTTTGCTGGTAAAGTTATTGCATATTATGAACCAAATTAAGAAAATTGGAGAGGTCTCTAAGTGGAAGTTGATGTGGGTTACTTCACTTAAGTGCAACCCATTATTTAGGAAAGCCTCATTCTTTTCGCAACCTTTAAATAGTTTTGCATAGAACTTTCTTGGATCGTCTTGTATGGTGAGGTTTTCTTACCTGCATATCAAAAATTAGATTTCATGAGGAGATGCCATATATTGATCGATAAGGATGTCAACCTCATAGATGACCTCATGAAAATTATTTTTTCTAGATAGAAGATGCAAGTTTATTTATTTGTGTTTTAACATTTTAATTAATCACTTAAATCTTATAAAAGTAAAGAATATTTTTTACAGAATAAATCAAATTGATACACAAATAATATGAATTGAAGGGTATATAAGGTGCCACAAAGTGTTCATTTGATTAGATGTGCACAAGTAGCACTAATACCTAAGGTAAAGATTTTTAAATATTCATATAATAAAAAAATAATACATTCACATTTGAAGATACCTTACATCTTTGGGACATCATATTTTCCACATCTCTTATTTTTTTATTTTAATTGAACCGATGTGGTATCATATGCATTTATCTTATGTTACTATTATTTCTAATAGGGTTCCCACTTAAGTCTAGGACACCGAGATAATGAAGAAACCATCTCTGACACCAAAAGTACAAAAGGCAATTTGATAAAAGTTAAGTTTATTTGTTTAAATCTACCATGATAAAAAATTTACATGTATATATTGGTGAATGAACCTAACTTGTTTGTTCTATATATTAAAACAATTAGGTCATAGATAATTAATGAATGCATTTGATTTATAAGAGTGGGAAGAGGTAAAAAATTTGTATTCACTTTCAATTGTACTCTTGTTCATTCAAATTTTAAAGAATTCCTAAACTTATCACATCATATTTGATCATAAATAACCTTATCATTCCTCTATAACTATGACATTTGTTATGAAATTCTATACATGAAATGGTCATTATAACATCATTAATGATGATATGTCCTAAGAGTAAATGAGATCAATTTTAGGCTCTAGTATGCATTTTTTCTATATATTTTACACATATGCATTTGTATATTCGTACATATATTTTTTCATTTAATAGTGTTTGTCAATGACTTTGGGTTATTAAATTATGTTAATTATATTTTACATATTAAAACTCCCTTTCCTAATTCCCATTGATGCTTTACCATTATATTTATTTAGCCGTCCCGATGTTTAAGAGGAGATCCATCACAATAGAGGAAAGAGGTATGCATGTACTCTTAGTTGAAACCCTCTTTTCAACTTATTTTGGATTGCATTCATAGTATTAATTATTCCCTATATAAATTTAAGTTCTTTTATCACTTATCATACATGAAAATAGTTTAATAGATTCATTGTTGGTTCTACCTCCTGTAATACCCCTAAATTGGCACATTGGCATTATGAACCAATTTCAATGCATCAATTTTACAACATCAATTCCTTGATCAGTTAAGTCCTATTGTACTAGGTATTTTTTATTCTTATTTTCTTTACTTGACCTAAGTGTCAAATGCATAAAAACCCTAATATGTATTAATCACATACTTTATTTAATTCATAAATATCAACTTAAAATCAACCTTCTAATCAAATTATTTTAATTACAAGTCTTAGCACTTTAATTAAATTAAAGTCCACCCCCTTTAGCCAATACACATGACAATGGAATTAAATATATTGATTTAATGAAATATCCTCATCATAATTGTTGAATCTAATTATTTACTTAATTAGAATATTAAATTACAAGGTCATATTTGAATAGATCAATATTTGTTCCTAATTCATCTCATTCAACTCCTTCAAAAATGGAAGACTCAATCTTAACTCTAATATGAACCATTCATTGGGTCCAAGATTCTATAAAAGAGACCCTCATCTTCTCATTTGGGGTAATGCAATTGATGTGTATCGAATCGCTATTGGATTAAGCACTCAAGTATTTTGGATTCACTACTCTATTATTTTCATGTGCTTTTCATATAGATTACAATGCATCCATATAGAGTAATTTTCTTATCTTGTTCTTAGATTAATATGAATATCATCTATTTTAATTCATATCTTTGCATACAAAATCTCAAAAACATAGAATAATCTTACATTTTCATTCAAATAAATCCTTCATTCTAGTTGGTCTGGTTACTAAACTCTCGATTCTCAGTGCACATAGTAGAACCTCATCTAGTTAGAATGTGCATACATGCCATATGAATAATCTCATGTTCATTCTAGGATATAGTTGACAAACAATGATCTTGTTGAGTGTGTTATTGAATCAGAGGCCCATATTTAACACACTTTTTTGGCACCCACCATAGGGAAGATAAATTAATTTTATGGTGTCATTTATATGTATTTTTAACATTCTACATTATGTTCCATACAAAATAGAAAAATCTCGCACATAAAGTTCTTTTCTCAGACGATAATTCTTATTCCTTGCGCCATACTATGTACTTTCTCATGCGAAATTGTATATGCTCACTTACAGAGAACATTCTATGGTACAAAGTCTATACTCGTGTGACCTAGTGCAAAGTCTCATGTGAGACTTGACAATAGAGTAATAAAATTTTCTATTTTTTCTATTCTAATGATGTTTATGTTCTAACCTATGCTTCTTAAGCATTTATTTAATAATTCATGATTTTTGGAACAACATAATAAAGGTTTGTAGGATGATTCTCAAAGACTCCTTGAAATGAACACACAAAAATTGTTAATGGTGTGATTGTAGGATGGTAGTCAAAGAACTTCTTGATGAAGGCAACTAAAATCCACTCAAACATTTTGTCTTTTTACATGCTTTCAACCCACATAGTTTAAATAGGCCTTGTGAACTTCTTAGGGATCTAGAAAAAGGAACAGGGGATTATTCAATTTTTGTACTTGGAAGTGCTACCTAAGAGAAAATAATAAACTTAGACACCTTTGGAAGATAGTACTTATAGGAGGAAAGGAAGTTAGTGGTTCTCCCAAATGAATCTTTTAGTGAAGGGATTATGCTCTTTTCCCTTTGGGAAAATTGGAAAGTTGGAATAAGACAAGTTGGGATTGATATGCTACCTTGGTGATGAATGTGTTCTATGTGTTTGGGTGAGGTGAAGAGGTAGAGGAATATGCTCTTTTCCCTTTGGGAAAATTAGAAACTTGGACCCTTGGATATAAAATAAGTCTAAGTCAACCTTTAGTGGGCCTGTCGAAATGATCCAACCTCCAAGAATGACCTAAGTGAGCACACACCTTTTGTGAGCAATTCCAATTCATTTTAATAAAGAAGCTTTGTATAGAAAAAGACTCCAAATCCATGTTAGTGATCCTTGATATCACATATAACAAGGAGGCTCTATCTGTTGCACTAAGTGGTGCCACTCTTAGTCTTGCTAGTCAAATATGTGTGCTTTCACATATTAGTGTGGTTGAGAGGCCTTAATCTCACATACAAGGCCACTAGGGACCAATGTGAACATAATCCTATTAAAAAGTTGTAGTTACTTGCTACCCAATTCACTTTTGAAAGAGGGCATAATCTTTGTGAAAGGAGGGTGAATAATCTCACATGTAGATCCTCACCATAGGCATATACCTAGACATGAAGGTGGTATATGATGTTGGCCCCTACCTCAAGGGTAACCTTTTAACATGTATATGTTATTTTTTGGACTTCTTTAGAATAATTGAGAGGGGAGGTGAATCAGTTATGAAAGATCCAAATATATAGATAAAATGTATTAATACTTAACAGATTTATATCTATAAAACCATATCATGCATGTATCCATTAGAACATCCAATGCTTTAGTAGGTCACTATCTTAGGTCAAAATAACTTTGTGAAAATGTAATCATGAAATACCAAAAACTCATCCACACAATTTGACAGAAGGATTTTATGTGGAAATCTAATTTGGAAAAAACCACCAATAAAATGCTACCAATTTTCACTCTTCTGAAGTGATGCCTTGTTAAAGGCCAACCCTAGTAAAGGTTACAATGCACATTGCTAAATGTGACCTAGTTAAAGGATTTCAATGACCTTTTTAGGAGTGAGCCTTTTTATAGGACTTTAGAACATTCCATTAGAATGTCACCCGGTTAAAGGGTTTACAAATGACTACTATGTTAACCTTAATCCAAAGGATTTATCTACATTGATACAATTGTTATAAATTAACAATAGGACTTGATCTAATAATAAATCACAACTCACTTGTAGATTATAGATCTTTGGTCCAGTCCTCCATTCTGCTTGGCATTCATACTCTTCATCTCTGATAGCTTGTTCACCCTTCAAGCATTTATCCTTTTAAGCCTTCTTTCTTTGTATCCCAATTGCAGACTCTTCTATTCGGTCACCATATAAAGAAACACCCTAGATTCCTTGTCTTCCTTATGTTCTTGCACATCACCTATTGCTTCTCGCCTACTATCTCTATAAATAAATAATTTAGGTCTTTTGTGACTTAAACACAATCAACCATTTTAGGGTTAGGTAAGATTTAATGAATCTACCCACTTTTTTATTTTAGTCCCTACTAGAAACTTCTTCTATAATCTTATTTTAATTCATGCTAAAATAGTTTATCTTGAATTCTATGCCTCCAACACATAATACTTATCTTCCACATGCTTCACATAATTTAAGAAATTAACTTTGTTGGCTTAGATTTGTCAAATCTTGAATTCAACTCATTTTTCTGTCACTTGACATTCACACTATTCACTTGATAATAATAGTCTTCTAATGCTCGACCAACACTAGAATGATCGACATCAACTAGCTCTTCCTTTCTCTTTTACTACTATTATTTACTTGATTCTTGACACTTACTAAATTTACTGATGCTAGAAACCTACTATATTTTCTGACACTCGGCACATACTAAATTCTTCTTGACCTAAACTAAATTTTCTTAGCTTACACTATTTTCTTTAGGCTTGACATACACTTTTTATGAAAACACTTCTTCTAGGATAAACTTAAGTAACCATTTACTTTAGCTTCAAGTAGATCAACAATACATATATCATCCATGTCTTACTTGGTCTTAGTGCTTCTTTTATGCACCAAATAACTCAACCATTATATAGGCACTCTATTTATCATATCTTTTAAAATCCTCTTCATCAATCAAACAAATGATAACATTTAGACCAAAAAGTAAATGCATTACTAACAAGTAGTAGGTTTGTCATCATTGAAAAAATGATGATTCTTCCATGATAGATTCCACACTTCAAACAATCCCTTTTCAATAATCTCCCTCTTTGGCATTGCTAGAAAACCAATACTAACAAAAAAACTAAAAAGAAACTTAATACTGTGTATTGAAATCTCTCTCTCTATCAATATGTGCATCATGTGTGCCTTCATTTGATCTGATCTCTTTTCTATCTCCCTCAATACATTCTTCAAGTTTCAAGTACAATACTTTGAAATATGCTCTGTCTTTCTCTTGTATCTCCCTTAACCTTATATCTCTCTCTTTGATCTCTCTCTACTATTAATTATCTATCTTTTTGACAATAATTTCAAAGACTTATCATTTAGACATGTAGATATAATCAATTTGAGTTCTTCCTCTTTCACCTTTTATGTGACTGTAAATCTTCTGTTTCAGCTCCTTGATCACTTTAGGTAGCTCCTAAAGTAAGATCCAGTGCATCAAATTTTAAAATATGACATTCAACTCAGTTGATGTAGAATACTACTCTTTCTTCTTAAGTAGCTTTGGATATGGGTATCACCCCTAATTTATCTCAAAGATATTCATGTGCATCCTTAGGTAAAGCCTTTGTGAATATATGAGCTATATGATCTTTTGTATTCACATATTCCATTCTCACTTCTTTGTCTTAAACCAACTCTCTCAAGTAATAATACTTGATTTTAATGCACTTTTTCTTTGTATTCATCACATGGTTCTTAGATATGTCTAAAGCACATGTATTTTCACAATAGAGTATCATAGGTTTTGTGATTTCCTCCATTCTTTTGAGTAATAGTTTGATCCATACCACATTTGTAGAATTCACTACAGTAGTCACATATTTAGCTTCAATACTATATTGTGATATATAGTTTTGTTTCTTACTAGTCCATGAGACTAACCTTTTTCCTAAGAAAAATGCTCCACCACTTGTACTTTTTTTGTCATAAATATTTCTAGCCCAATTAGTATCTTTATAGGCTCTTAATTCAAACTTATCATTCTTCTGGTAGCATAGACCATAGTCTTTTTTTCCTTTTAGGTATCTCATAATCCTTTTAACAACCATCAAATGGTTCTCCTTAGGATTTGTAGAGAATCTTACAACAATCCCAACAACCATTGTAATGTAAGGTTTTCTATGAATTACATATCACAATTTTGCTAATCATAGACCTATACAATGTTTGATTTACTATAGTAGAATCATCAACCCTGGATAGTTTGTGTCCTATCACCATAGGAGTACTAACAAGTTTTGAGTCCTCCATACCAAAAGTTTTCAGTATTTCCTTCACATACTTGGACTTAGTGATATAATACCATACTTCATCTGATATACTTGCAATCCAACAGAGAACTTTATCTCTCCATACATAGACATTTCAAACTCTTTCTTCATTTCATTTACAAATGTCTTACACAATGCATTTTCCCCTCCAAATATGATATTATCAACAAATATTTTAGGTATTAAAATCCCTTTACTTCCTTCTATCTTCAAGTATAGATTGTTGTTATCATTAGTCTTTTCAAAACCAATCTTCACAATATAGTACAAGTGAAGCCTCTCATACCATGCTCTTGGAGCTTGCTTCAAACCATATAAAACTTTGTGTAATCTACATACCATGTTCTTGTTGTTTGGATCAACAAATCCTTCTGGTTGTTCAATGTAAACATCCTCTTCTAGTATACCATTTAGAAATGTTGATTTCACATTCATTTAATAAACTTTAAATCCTTCACTCGTAGAGTAAGCAAGAAAAGTTCTTACTCCTTCCAATCTTGCAACTAGGGAAAATGTCTCTCCATAGTCAATTCCCTCTTATCATGCATATCCCTTGCAAACTAATCTTACTTTATTTTTTTTGATTTCACCATTCTCATCTAGTTTATTTCTATATACCCAATTGGTTCCAATCACGTTCTTATTCTTTGGTCTAGGTACTAGAGTACATGTTTTTTTTCTTCTCAATCTGATCAATCTCTTATGTCATGGCTTTGCTCCAGTCATCATTCTCTAATGCATCCTTCACTAACTTAGGCTCATGTATGCTTAACAAACATGTACCACTTCTCAACCTATTCCTTGTCATTGGTTTGGCTTCTTTATTTCCAATGATTTGCCTAGCAGGGTGATTTCTTCTGACATCCTTTAAGAATCTTGGTTCTACTCTACTTTCTACAATGGTTTTGTCAACACCAAAGCCACTGTACACTTCTCTATTAGGTAGCTTGACATTCATTTCATGTATATTAATCTTAGTATTAAAATGTACCTCATCTTCTGACTGCAACTTATTTTCTGAACCCAACTCGACATTCATTGTATGTGACTCAACAAACACTGCTACTTGTTCTTGTTGATTTACAACTTAGTTCTCAGTTTCATTAGCATTCATGTCTTCATACTAATACACAAATTTTTTTTAGTCTTCAAGTTTCTTCTTAGGTTCAACTTCATGTACCTTTGTATATTCATCAAACTTTACATTTGCACTTCCCACAAATTTATTAGTGTTAGTATTTAAACACTAATAAGCTTTACTTCTTCTGGAATACCCTAGGAATATACCTTCCTCACATTTAGCATGAAGTTTACCATTCCTATTCTCCTTAAGAATGTCACACTTTGTTCCAAATACCTTAAAATATTTTACATTGGGTGAGTATCCATACCATAGTTAAAAAGGCATGGAATATGTACCTTTCTTGACTTGTACTGAGTTCAAGGGATAGACATGTATACTGACAACTTCTCTCCATTATTTCAAGGAAACATTCTTCTCTATCGTCAGTGTTCTAGCACAGTCCATTACAAAATTTTTCCTCCTTTTAGCAATCCCATTTTTTGAAGGGGTCCTAGGTGTAGAAGCCTATCTCTTGATTCTTTAATCATTACAGAATATCTCAAACTCATTTGATCTAAATTCTCCACCTTTGTCAAATCTCAGATTTTTGTTTCAAACATAACTATCATCATCCTAGAAAAATCATCAAGAAATAGGATAATTTACTTGTCACCTTTGTAGCTTTGCACATTAGTTGGTCCACATAAATTGGTATGAACTAATTCAAAAATTTCTTTTGAGAAGTGAGTCATACTTTTAAAAGTAGATTTTGTCATTTTGCCTAACTGACATTGTTCACAAATCACATTATTAGGTTTCTTCAGTTTTGGAAAATGTCTAACTCTTTTCATGTTATTAATACTGACTAAGTTATCAAAGCTAAAATGAAATAACCTCTTGTTCCACACATAATAAATTTCTACAAAAAGACAAGTATGATCATTCATGTCAAGATAAAAAATATTACCTCTAGTCTAATCTCCATTTCCAATTAGTTTTCCATTATTGTCATAGATCTTTGCCTTTTTGTTATCAAATTCAACTTTCCAACCTAAACTATTCAATTGTGACACATTTATCAAGTTATAGTTAAGTCCTTCTACATAGTAAGCATTGTCACACATGATCTTGTCTATCAATCTTATTGACCCTTTTCCTTTGATCAGATAGGGTGTATCATTACCAAATCTAACACTATTTCCATTATAATACTCAAGAGTAATGAACTTATTTTTTTCTCTAGTCATGTGATGGGAACATCCACTATCAATGATTCATCTATCACTTTTGTTCACATAGGATACCAATATAGTTGCCTCATCTTCATCACAATCATCCTTCATTGTAACATAGATGACTTCATCATCATCATTTGATTCCTCTTATGTAATGTAGCAAGCTTTCTTTCCTTTTTCTTTATAGTATTTTTTGTTCTCATCTCTTTTACTTTTGTATTTGTCTCTACTTCTATTGTTCTTCTTCTCTAGACATCTTGCAACAATATGACCAACATCATTACAATTGAAACACATGATAGGTAAATTACCTTTGTATTTTTCTTTGACTCTATGAAATCTCCTTACCAACAATGCTTCAAGCTCTTAAAAATCATCTTCATTTGTGTCACTATCACTAGAAATATGTTTGAACTTTTTCTTCTTCTTGTCTTTAGGTTCTTTCAATGTCAGTTTATCTTTGAAAGTAGATTCAACATTTTCAGTTTTGAAATTATCAAAATTATAAAGTTTGAATCTACCCATTAGTCCTTCAACACCTTAGTTCTTTTATGGAAAAGATAGCATAGATAGGTAGCAAGGTTCTCAATAATTTTCTGATCATAGTCTCATCTTCAATAACACTATTTTCTCCTCTGATAGAATTCACAACATCTTTGATTCTTATACAATACTAGACTATAGTATCACCTTCTTGCATTCTCATGTCATAAAACTTTCCTCTTAGACTTTCAATTTTGGCTCTCTGAATATCTTGTCTCCTCCATAAATATTTTCTATAGCATTCCACATCTTCTTAGTAGTATTACATCCTTTGATGTCATCAAAATTTGAGTAGCTTAGGGTAAATGCAAGTTCACACAATTTGACACAAGGATTTTACGTGGAAACCCAATTTGGAAAAAACCACTAGTAACATACTACCAATTTTCACTCTTTTGAAGTGATGCCCTGTTAAAGGCCAACCCTGCTAAAGGTTACAATGAGCAATGTTAAATGTGATTTTTTTAAAGGATTTCAATCACCCTATTAGGAGTGAGCCTTGTTAGAGGACTTTAGAACATTACATTAGAATATCACCTAATTAAAGGATTTACAAATGACTGTTAGGTCAACCTTAATCCAAAAGATTTATCTAGACTGATAAAGTTGTTAGAAAGTAACAATAGGACTTTATCTGATAATAAGTCACAACTTACTTGTAGATTGTAGATCTTTTGTTTAGTCCTCCATTTTACTTGGCATTCATACGCTTCATCTTTGATAGCTTGTTCATCCTTCAAGAATTCATCCTCTTAAGCCTTCTTTCTTTATATGCTAATTGCAGACTCTTCTATTTGGCCACTATATGAAGAAACACTTTAGACTCCTTCTCTTCCTTAAGTTCTTGTACATCACCTATTTCTTATGGCCTGCTATCTCTATAAATAGATAATTTAGGTCTTTTTCTACTTAACCAAAATTGTCTATTTTAGGGTTAGGTAAGATTCGATGAATCTACCCACTTTTCCATTTTAGTCCCTTCTAGAAACTTCTTCTACAATCCTCTTTAAATTCTGCTCAAAATGATTTATCTTAAATTTTGTGCCTCCATCACATCATACTTATCTTCCACATGCTTCACATAATTCAAGAAATCAACTTTGTCAAATTAGTTTTGTCAAATCTTCAATTTAACTCATTTTTCTATCACTCAACATCCACATTGTTTAGTTAACAATAACAATCTTCTAATGCTCGACCAATACTAGGTTGCTTGACATCAACTAAGTCTTCCTTTCTTTATCAATACTATTATTTACTTGATGCTCAACATTTACTAAGTTTAGTGACGCTTGACACCTACTATATTTTGTGACACTTAACACATACTAAATTTTGCTTAGCCTAAACTAAGTTTTCTCAGGTTACATTGTTTTCCTTGCTGGGCTTGGCAGACACTTTTTATGAAAATACTTCTTCCAGGCTAAGCTTAAGTAACTATTTACTTTTTCTTTAAGTAGATCAAAAAGACATCATATCATCCATGTCTTACATATTCTTAATTCTTATTTTATACACTACATAACTCAACCATTCTCTAGGTACTGTTGTTATCATATCTTTTCAAATCCCTTTCATCAATCAAACAAATGATAGCATTCAAACCAAAAAAAAATTCTCTTATGAGGATGTAGCAAGTTTGACATCATTGAAAAAATGATGATTATTCCATGATAGATTCCACACTTCAAACAATCTCTTTTCAACATTATTGAGTCCTTAGAATATACCAAAAATATGGGTGATCTCTAGTGGGGTGACACAACTATGTGCAATGAACACATGCACATAGGATGCGAGACAAAGGTTTTACCGTCTCTATCATTTTCATTTATAGGGATAGAGTATGTCTTTTTCAAGTCAACAATTTTCCAAATTGTTCAAAAAAAAAGGTCAAGACTCCCTTGTCGTTTTGAGTTGCTTTGTCCTTGGTTGGATTATTTACAACTAATATGTGTGTCCCATTGTCGATTTCTACAGGCAAGTTTGAAAAACTAAATGCTCTACTTGAAAATCAATCCAAATAATGTCAATCTAAAAATGATGTCCAAATTTGTTTAAAAACTAGAAATTTTGTCTATGAGAATGTTCTTTAGAATTAGATTCTTACTCCACTTGACAATTCTTGTTCGTATGACCCACAACCAAGACCTACATGGTGGAATGAAAATTTGTACTAAAAATTTCATTAAAACAAAGGTCATAAAACCAACAACTATTTAATCTAAGACATAAGATCCAAGACATCATTGATGATGGTGACATAGTTGTGGGAGTACATAACAAAAACTTGGATCATAAATATTTGAAGGGAGCATTTCCTACATATGGCAAGGGAGAAAGTTATAAACCAAAAGCAACAACAAGGTCAACTACACATATACCAATGTTGAAAATGTAGTTAACATGGTTGAACCTTTAGACTCTAAGAAAATATGATGTAACCATGATCAAAGGAAAAAGAACCAATGCAAAACCAAAAATCCATTCTTTCTTATAAGTACCAGATCTCTTAAATCTGATCAAGAATAATCACACTTTTGTGCTCACATTGTCACACATTCCCATGCTAAGATAGTGCTCAAAGGCCTTGTGCTTTCTTCTTCTAAAATTGAACAATATAAAAAGAAGTTTGTTGTTGGTCAAACCAGGGAGAACAAAAAGCTTACAACGTCTTTTACTAAAAACTATAGCATACTTGAACAATTTAAATACTACTCAAATAACCATTTTTGAACTACTTAAAATCTTGCCTACTCATAAGCAGATTCTTCTCTTACTGAGGCAAGTGTGCCTCAAGATCTTGATCTCAATCAATTCTAATCCATGGTAGGTCACTTGACTTCACCTCATTAATTTTCCTTCTCTAAAGAGGATGATAGTTGTTTGAGTCATCCTCACAATCAACCATTGCATATTAAGTCATGATCCATTAGAATTGTGTCCACTGTGTGCTCATAGGAAATGGTGTTGGTCTTAATATATATTTGTCTATTATTCTTACACAATTGGGTTACAATAATTAATCTATTAATCCTCACAAAATATTGCCATAAAAGAATATGATGAAGTAGAACTAAAATCTAAAGGTCTTTTTCTACTACCTCTCCAAGTAGGACCTATAAAACACATCTCTCAAGTCCTTGATATTCCTCTAGAATAAAACATACTATTAGGAAGGTCTTGGTTTCATGAAATACAAGTAGTACCTTTGATATAGCATCAATGCATGAAGTTCCTATTTCAAGGATTAGAGATCACTATACTTGCTAACACTAGACACACATGTAATATGCTCAAGTTTGTTGACATTTTTGTTCCTACTAGAGGGATTCTACTCACAATCATGTCAACAAGCTCAAAGACATGGAAAAGACTCTTAACCTATAAAAAAAAAAGGATGGGAGAATAGAAAATTGAACCACTTTTCTCTGATGTCTCTTCTTGAATCTCCCTATTATTATGGGAGACCATATGAAATGAACAGACCATTTTTTATTTCACCTAAGACTGTTGTCATGAGCACCTTTGTATATACCACCATACCTTTTAAAGACAAAGATGAAAATAGAGCCATTTCTACTTGGCTATACAAAGTCCTAGCTAATCTCATAGTATGGTCTCATGAAATAACTCCTAAAAAATATGGAAAAGTTCTTAAACTAATAAAGCACCTTGTCTACACAAGCCATGGTCCCATAGGAAAAAACAAAAAAATATTGATAATTCCAATCAAAGAAACATCTAGATGACCTCATGACACAATGGGTCTAGGGTTCAAGAAAGTTTTGTTTCATCTAAGGACCAACAAATTTGTACCAATATCCAATAGTTCACCTAAACATGACTTCATGTAGCACAAATTCTTGAGAGTATAAATTTTAATATGTCTCAAATGTAAATTTTGATAAGGATATAGACAAAGTTACAAATGAAAATCAACTTGAAGTAGAAGGGTAGTCTAGGGTTTGGCTTGATGAGCCTGACCATACTAATATGGACCTGTCTTCAATTAATGTTGTTAAAAGTAAGAGGAATTCAAAAATACCTATAGACTAAATTTTTCTAGGTCTTGAATTACTTTTCTATGCATTTGATGACTATACTATGAATACAATTAAACTTGTCACTTCTTTTTCACTCACTTATCTAGAGATAGTAGACTCAGACTCAAATACTACATCTATCAAAGTCCCCATATTCTAGAATGACTTATGCTATTTATTACTATCTATAGATTTTCAAATTGGTAATGTCTTCCACTAGTGAACATAGTGTCAGCATGATTGAAGATGACATCAAATATATCAGTCATAAAATCAAAAGAAAGAAAGAATAGGGACTCCAATAGCGAAAACCACAATGGTAATGTTGGAGCTGAAAAAAGAAGAAGATTTATCCGAAGGTGAAAACCTCTCTAAGGTTCCTAAGAATGGGATATTTGAAAAAGTTCCAAGTCACTTTTAGGAGCACTCACCTATTTTGATAGAACCAACACAACCAATAAATCTAGGTACTAAGGAACATCCTCATATCATACATCTTGCATAATTGTTATCTCCTAAAAAAAAAGAAGAATTCACTTCTTTCTTTTGGGAAAAGAATATAAAATTTGCATGGAAATATTTATATATTTGAGGATTGGATGTATCCATCGTACTACGGGTGAAACCCATTAAATAGAAACTCAAAAAGATGCACCCTCGTGTGGCACTTCTTGTTAAAGATGAACAAGAAAAACTATTGAAAGTTGGTTTTATTTGTGCCATTGATTATGTTGAATGGATATCAAATATAATCCTAGTCTCAAAACATAACAAATCTATTAGATTTTGGAGTGATTTTTAGGATATCAACAAAGCACATCCTAAAGATGATTTTCCACAACCTGATATTGGTATGATAGTGGATATGATGATTGGGTATGAAATATACTCATTAATGGATAGTTTCCTTGGATATAACCAAATCAAAATTAAACTAGAAGAACAAGAGAAGACTACCTTTATGTGTGTGTGGGGGACCTTTTTCTGGAATGTACCACCATTTGGTTTAAAGAATGTTGGTGCAATAAATCAATGTGTAGTCATTACAATATTCTATGATATGATGCATAAAATAATGAAATACTATGTTTATAATACTCTCTCTAAGATTATATAGATAAAAACTCATCTAAATGACTTGGGACTTATCTTAGATTCTATGGAAAAGTTTAGTCTCTGATTGAATCCTAAGAAGTGTTCTTTTGGTGTAGCATCAAGAAAATTATTTAGGTACATTGTGTCTGCAAAGGGCATAGAGGTGGATCCCAAAAGTGTTCAAGCTATAATGGAGATTATTCCACCTTGAAACATAAATCAAATGAGAGCACTATAGGGAAGAATTCAATCTATTTTTCAGGTCATATCATTGTTAGCAGATAAATCATAACACTTCACTATAGCTTTGCATAAGGGTGTTGAATACAACTGGAACATAGATTGTGATTAAAGATTAACATAGATCAACTATTTTTCTAATCTACCAATATTGATGCCTCCTATTCATGGGGAGCCACTCATTTTATACATCTCTACAATAGACTCATCTCTAGGTATCTTATTGGATCAAGAAGTTAACAATAATAGGGAGTGATCATTTTATTATCTTATTCATACATTGATCTTGTATGAGATTAATTATAGCGTTATAAACAAGACCATGCTTTCTCATACTACAAGAGTGATTGCAAAGATTGATCCATTAAAGGATTTTCTTAGCAAATCTACTCTGTTAAGAAGGCTAGAAAAATGGGTTGTGATCCTTAGTGACTTTAACGTTGAGTATGTAGAAAAGAAAGCTATCAAAGGACAAGTGATCACCAATCAACTATTAAAATCACCATTACAAAGTCACCATCATTGAATATTGAATTTCCTGATGAGTCTATTCTATTGATAACACACCTAACATGGGTTATGTTCTTTGATGGGTTGTTTACACAAAAAGGATTTGGTACTAGACTTCTATTCATCACCCCACATAAATACTCTCTAGCTAAGGCATACAAGATTCTTTTTTGTTGTAGAAACAATATTATTGAATATTAAGCTTTGATCAATGGGATGAAAATCATCATTAAATGGAGGGTAGATGAATTGAATATCTTTGGTGATTCACAGTTTGTGATCAACTAGGTTAATGATATCTATCAAAAAAAGATGAAAAATAATTCCTTACAAGAGAATGGTTAATGATCTAAAAAAGTTCTTTGCACGTGTTACTTTCCAACAAATTTCTTGAGTAGATAATAAGGCAGCTAATGTAAGGGCTGGCCTAGAATTTATGTTACAAATGCCCAAAAATTACTCTTGACATGAGTTCCTATTGGGATATTATCCTACCTTGCTTATGATTCTTGTGACTCTTGAATATTTTTTCTATCATATGACATGATTCATCTCACCACCATCAAATATAATTCTACTTACATGACCAAATTATTTTGGATACTCTAACATAGAATGATAAATGTTAACTTATTTGAAATTCTTCATGATACATCATCATTGCTAATGAGCTATTTAGGAGAGTTCTTGATGATACACTTCTTAGGTGTCTAAAACTTGAAGAGTCAAAATGTATGTTAATTAAGGTACACAAAGGCTTTTGTGGATCACTCTCAAGTGGCTAGACTTTGGCTCACAAAATTATTAGAGCTGGTTAGTATTGTTCAAAAATGGAGAAAGAGGTAATAAAATATCCCATGTCTTGCAAAAAATGTCAACTCCAAAACAATTTGATTCATGCTCCAACTAGGGAGCTTATTTTGTTCATCACACTTTCGCTATTTCAGAAATAGGCTTTTGATTTGGTAAGTTAGATTTATCCTTCTTCTTTATATAGACACAAATTCATCATAATAGCTAAAGAATACTTCAAAAAGTGGATAGAGGTAGTACCTCTTACTGAGGCTAGTGGAAAAACTTTGGCTATGTTCATTTTTAACTACATAATTTATAGGTATGATGTATCATCCTCCATTATAACTGAAAATTGAGGCCAATTTAAAAACAAAGATCTCAAAGAACATTGTTCAAAGTTCAAAATTAGAAACATTGTTCTTCTATATACTACCCCTAGGGTAATGGACAAGTAGAAGCATCCAATAAGACTATTCTCAAAATCCTACATCACACAATTAACAAATCTAGAACAGACTGTCACCTTCAAATCAATTTGGCTCTATAGGCTTACAGATCAAGTATCAGAAATCTTCTAGGAACAACACTCTTTTGTTTGGTATATGGAGTAGTTGTTATGTTTCCAATTGAGGCTAGGATTCCTACTTTACAAGTCTCTCTAGAGGGCCTCATTACTAATAATGACTATAGAATATCTTAGCTACAAGAGCTAGAACTACTAGATGAACATTAACAAGTGGTGCTTGATCATCTATGATATTACCAAAAGAAGATGTCCAAGAACTATAATAAGAAAGTTGAACCACGAGACTTCCAAGTGGCTGAACTTGTTCTAAGGGAGAACCCTAAGAATCAATAAGGTAGAGAAGGGAAATATTGAGCCCAACTAGCTTGGTCCATACATCATCCCTCCAGTGTTTAGACTAGGTTCTTATCAACTCTCAACAACTGAAGGAGAATTTCTCAAGGATCCAATCAAAAACCTTTATCTGGAAAGGTTCTACAACTGATATTCTTTAAAGCTCTTTGTACATATTAAAATATCCTTTAAAAAGTCTAAAAATTGCAAAGTTCCTAAAAAAATCTATTATCTAGGTAAAAACCTAGCGATAGGCACCTTGGTAATACCAATTTTTTTTTGAAAACATGAAAAATACAAAAAAAAAAAAAAAAAAAGAGAAACAAAAAATAAAATTGAAAAACAAGAAAAGTGTCATTGATTAAAATGTGGAAAATAAGCATTGTAGTAACAAAGAATCTCTACTGAGAAGGTGAAAACCTGGTAAACAAGCACCTCTTGTTTCAAATGCTACATCTTCTAGTGTATTTTTTGTTTCTATATAGTCAATTTCATGCTTTCAATTCTTTGCATTCCTTCTTTAGTTTGCTACTTTCACTTATGCATACACTCTTAGTTACTTCTAGACTCTAGTTGAACCTACATTAGATTGAAACTAGTCATAATCTAGGGGGCAACACCCTATGTTTTTAGAGGATATATTTTGTATCAATCACTAGTTGTCCTAATTATGTCTTTCTACTATCGCTTAGCCTACTAATGAGATTCCTCTCAAAGATGATCCCTTTTACATCAATCACCAGTTGTCCTAACTGTGTTTGTATACTATCATTTAGTTTATTGATGAGATACTTCTCAAAGACAATATCTATTTCATCTATCACTAGTTGTCCTAATGGTGTCTATCTATTATGTCTACATCTTCTAATGAGATTCCTCTTAATAAATATTTCTTTGACGTTAGTCACTAGTTGTCCTAACTACACCTATCTATTGATGTCCATCTACTAAAAATATTTCTTACAAATGTTTTGAACTTCAACATTTGACATCAATCCTTCGACACTAAAACTAAATCGAAAACACTATAATTGTTTGAGCTATGTTGATCTTTTCTTTTTATATATTTTTTTTTGCTTTGTCATTCCCCTTTGAGAAAATCCAAGATTTATAATTAAACTAGAGGAGAAAGGAATGGGTATGATCTTTTCTTTGATTTCTATTTGATGGTTTAGCTCCAATAATTTGAAGGATCCATATAAAAGTGGTGTCCACTATAAGAGCTTCTATCTCATGTTGGATGGACATGTGTACCTTGACTCATTTTATATGGAATGTAGTGCCTCTCCCATTTGGTTTCAGTAAGTCATCCTAATGATTGCAACCTTGATGATCTTTCTTGGTGAGGGATGCTAATTGGAACCATGATTGGTCTACACCCTTGAGGTGATTGGATTTAGGTTACTGTATCAATTACTTTGATTATCCCTATAGATGATTTATAAGATTATGATTTGATTTTTGGTTCACTAAGATTTGTGCTAGTGATTACTAGGATTGATGTAGTATCATGATGTTGTTTCGTGATTACCCTATGATGTGTGTAGAGATTGTATTGCGTACTATTACCGTGTTACACTATGTAAGGTCCCTCCTCGCATGTACTTATTAAATATGAATTTCTATGTCAAATCTATTGTAGGCGATTTGAATGGATATGGAGTAATGTTGTAGGTTTTTAGATGTCCTAATGAAAATTGAGAACAACAGATACATCCATGTTTTAATATTTAAGGATTAGAGAATGACTATGTTGTCTCGACTATTTAAAAAAAAATAATTTGCACTAACAATAATACAAGGTGTTTCACTTAATGATGATGTTATTGATTTTGTTACCTCAATAATTAGAATTCTATGCATTTAGATAGTTCAATATTCCCTATTGGTGATGTTATGATGTTTAGGTATATGCATGCCTAACAATGATTATTCTCATATTTAATCTGAATTAATGAATAAGTTATATGTCATATTGATGATGTAATTTCTGATGATTAAATGTGAGTAGAAATGAATTAAATAGTTAAGTAATTGAAGCATTATGTTCTGAGTTCGCCTCGATCCATCGTAGCATAGTGATACATTACTATTATTTTGATACTCACGACTCGAGATGTCGGGACATTATCTTATGATTGAACATATTTTATTATCTCATGTTGTGTGATGTTATTTTAGATATTTGATGTATGTCGTTTAATGCTTTAGGTATATGTATGTTGATGAATTAAGTAAAAAGTAGGATTAACACATTGATTTTGGAATCTTTATGATTAAGGATATAAGTAGAATGCAAGAAACCCTGATTTGTGCATGTTTCAATTTATGTGAATTTTTGATATGTATATATGTACATGTGATTTTCAGGACTACTGATGTGTGCAATGAGTGTGCAAATATTTTTAGCCGAGGAAACCAACGGAGGAACATAACTGATCTCCTTGTGCTAATTTTGGAAACCTTGTTGTTTGTAATTGAAGTATTGTATTGTGAAGATGTATGTATGTGTCTCCTTGTGATTAGTAAACGTTAATGTTCGTAACTGTGTTCTTTTAGTGTCACTTGACACTCGTACATTGTTTGTGCTCCTCAGCATGCTAGTTAGGGTTAGCTGTGTAACCCATGGACCTAAGTTGGTATAAGTTAGTGTCAGTTTGCTTATTGGGTTCTTAATCAAGTTTAGTCATCCCTAATCTAGATTAGTGCTTAATTTTGCATTTTTGAGTTGTTAAATGGTCCTATTTTATTTCCTAGCTTTTGTTTGGCTTTAAACCATTTTCCTAAGGCTTAAAACTTGAAATTTTTATACCCAAAGGGTATGGGTATGGGTTAGGGGTCTTTTCCAACCCCTAAGCCCCTTTTTTTGACTTTTGAGGTCACTCAAAAAGTCTCCTTTTTCCTTTGTACGAAAATTGACCATGGTTATCTTGAGTTACTTCACCTCATCTCCATTTAGGGTTTAACCATAGTGTGGGTTGAGTTAGGAGTTTCTAGAATGGTAAGTGGGTGGGAGAAGTTATTGGTCCTTTTGGGTGGTTGAGTTTGAGGTTTATTTAGAGGCCTTTCTTGGACTAGTGGATGTTGTTACCCAATCTCGACATTTAGAGAAGATTTCTTGAAGATTGAAGGAAGGAAATGGAACTCTACTCAAACTTATTCTTTTGCCATTACCTCTTTCTGAAGGTTGGAATTCTCATCTCCCTTATTCAGTTGTCATGTTTTGGTTTCATGCTTATGCTACTTTGTTGTTGTTTCAATGTGTGTATGTTTGTGGGTATGTTGGGAAGATTTGAAAACCATGTTATTTTGGTTGTTTTCCTTTCATGTTTATGTTTGCAATTTTGAGATTTTCTTGCATGGGTGTTTTGGTATTACTCACCCTTGGAGAGGACAGAAGTGACCAATTTTGGGAAAGGTCTGTTTAGTCGGACTCCATCCAGTGTAGAGTCTCTTCTCAGGATGAGAAGAGGGAGAAAGGGTAGGGTGTTATGGGCCCCTACCTGTCAGCACAAACCTTGTATGATTCTGGTATGTGGAAATGGAAGAACGGAAGTTCTTGGTTTATAGCCCCGATTGGGCATCTGTTGGTGTTGTGCTTGACTTCTCCTGGTTGGAAGAATCCACCTTTCCCTAGTGTTGATTCATTGTGAATCCTATTGTGAAAACTTTGTATGAATATGCATGTTTGATTTGTTTCTTAATCATGCTTGTTGTCACCTGATCAGATCTTGTTCTCTCCATGGTTCTTAGTAATGCGTTGCAGAAATTGATATAGAACCCTTGTTAAGGGCCATGATGGAAATGTATATTGATTGTTGAAATTCAATTACATTCGGGATTAGAATCCCGTGTAGAAATGTATTTTTTTTTAAACCTTTTTTGAAGTGGCAATGAAGTCGGGTTTTCTTATTGGTTCTTTCCCGATGAAGCCTTTGAACCAGGTAGTTTTAATAGAAAAAAACAAGATTGAGTAATATGCTTGCATTGAGTCTTATAGCTTTGTTTTTAGTTTTTCTTATGTAATTTAAAAATCAGATGTGATGGTGTTACCTTACTGCACATTTTTATGATTGGTAATCACATTCATTTAAATTAGATCAATCAGATAACATGTTGATATATATGCTTAGCTATGAAATTTTAAGTTTAAAATATGTTAAGGTAAATTTAGTTAGTTTTAAATTTTATGTTAAACAATTTTTGAGCATCAAGTAGGTTTAATGTTATCGGTTTATTATTTTCTTAGATGGTTTTAATGTAGGTTTGATTGATTAGATTTTTCTATAAATTTTAAAACCCGAATTCATTTACTTTGTCATTTAAATAAGTTGTATATATTGTTTTAAGATAACATAAATAATGATTGATATCAACTTTATAACGATAGTATTATTTAACAGTGTAGAAAACCTTTACCTAAAACTGTGAGCATAACCTTATCATCTTTGTGTAGTTTAATTATCTTTAAAACAAAACAAAAAAATTTGTGTGTTTTGCCCACATAGTTTGGGCATGACACACTCAACTAGGTTCTTGTAGCAGTGGTTAGTCATGTTTCTAACTATATTCAGTTATGTTTTTTAAGTGCCTTTTCATGTTGTTTAAACAAAAATTATTAAATGCTTAAATAATTAGAAATGGATTGCCCATGTTGGATTCATTGGTTATGTGTTACAGATATTTACCTTGTTATATTTTGATCTGTGAGATACTTGTTACTCATGTTATGTTTTACAGTTGAGATGACCTAAGAGTCACGTGTTATATATTGATTTAAGTATCATATATGTTAGAATACTATGTTGTTCAGTTGATCATATTGCATGATGATGCCATTTTGAGATGTCAGTGTATTTTATGATGATATCTAATTATCTAGTATTTGGCATATCTCTAATTATGTTAGATGTGGATTTAATGTTATTGGGTATTTAGTTCATTCCTACATTGTTATTATTTATGCGAATGTGAGTGATGTAAATGGATTATTTTAGTATAATAAAACAAATAGTTAAATTGGGTGATTTAATGCAATTTTTTCCTTGATTATGTTATTATATGCAATTGCACTTGATCGTGCATTTTAGTGTGCATGATTTATATCCTTGGTAGTGGCACATGGAGTTAGTCATTTAGCTATTCATATTTTACCAATGTCATCCCTGTCTGGTCAATGTATCTTATTTAAATGATTAAATTCAACCTTTTGGTGATTTGAATAAATCTAGACTCATTTGCATTATGCGATTAGACTCGTGAGTGTGTTTGTACATTTAGAGGTTCACATTGTCATGAAGATTGTTAAGGAAATTCTAGGATTTTGGGATTTTAAGACTTTATCTTATTTTATTTTAAGTTTTGATAAATTTTCCATAGATGAATTCCTATTACTAGGAATAAACTATTTTTATTTGGGTCAATTCAGGGTTTAACTAGGTTGGCTAGTTATTTGCCCTAATTGATTTTTCACTCAAAAAGTGAATAACTATTGAAAAATGAATTTAATTCCTTACTTCTCACTTTTGAATTAGAAAGTTTGAGAGTAAAACCTAAAATCTTATTCATGAGGATTTACTATTCTATTCATTGTGGGAGCTACATACATGGGATCATCGCGAGGTTGATCTTATTAGATCCAACTTGGGGAAACCTTAGATTTTCACAATTTTTGGCTACTTCTGTGGGGTTTTTATTTTATGGTTCAGATTCCCATTTTTCCCCTTTTGGCTGTGAGGTAGGGCTCTCTTATTTTATTATTTCTCCCTTGTTTCTACTTCTATTTTTGGTATCCATTTGTTAGAAGGTTGAGAACTAGTGTTCCCCTCTGTTTTTGTTTGTTGGTTTTGCTTGGTTGGCCAGGTGTGAACATTTTCCCTATTTTTTGAGATGGGGGTTTGGGGTTTCATGCCATTATGTTGGCCATTTTTGCATACAGTGTCCAAACCCAAATTTTATTAAATTTTTGGGGTTTTTGTGCCCAAAGACCAAATGGGTTTTAATTTCAAAGTTTTCAAATTTTAGGGGTTTTTACCTCATTTTCTCAGGTTTTCTAGGCATGAGTTTGGTCGTGGACCTAGATCATCTATATGGATGTCAGTCAGACCATTATTACACTTTTATGTTTGCATTGGGATGCACACCACATTTGTACTCTTGACTTTGTGTTTAGTTGAGTGATTTTATACTTGGTGTTATGGTTTCTCTTGGACCTTTCTTATTATTTTGTAGACACTAAGATTCATATAGAATCCATACTCCCAAATTAAGGCTGTTTGAGTGGGTTCATGATGTTTCATCTTGATGCATCATCAAGATTCATGTAGAATCCATACTCCCAAATTGAGGCCGATTGAGTGAGTTCATGATGGTTTTATTATTTATTGGGATTTGTGTAGAATCTATCCTCCTGACTCTATTTTTAATTGAGTATATATTTGCATTGTGTTCTCATCTAGTCCTTGTTTGATGATATTCATGATGGTTGTGTGTCACACACCAATATGTGTGTGTACATTTTTTGGGAAACTTACGAGGCCCAATCTTTTGTGGTATTTCTGGGAGTTATGATCATTGGGGTTGGCTTGGGAATATGCATGCCTATGGGCACTCATCATTGGATGAGCATGGGTAGGGTAGGGTAGCATATGGAGGGGCCTTCTATCTCCACATCCTAGTGTCTATTTCCTAAGGGTTGGCATGTAGAAGCTTTGTAATCAAGTGATAACTAAATAAAACATTGGGTGGTAATGAAACTTAAAAATAATAAAAAGGATTCAAGATTTGCTCCTTTCCTTGGGAGGTGGAGAGCTGCCAGTACTAGCTTGGGCTTGTCAATGCCAAGTGACTCTCCATGATATCATCCCCTACATAATAGCACATTGAGTGTCTAACCAAGACCTTTTGTACTTTCATTGTGTATGTTCTTGGTTTTAGTCATCATGCTATCTAGCATGAGTGTTAGCCATGGAAATTTTATTTATGTGTGTTTGTGGTTGATTCATTATCTCCATTAGCATGATAGGAGTGGACCTACAAGTTCCACATGGTTGGTCACTACTAGGGACTAATGTACAGAGACTATCTTTAATCCTAGTGTGACCATTGTTGGAAGTTTTCTCTTGATACTTTGGGTTTTGGAGTATGCTTTCTTGTGACATGTGATTTCTTTATAATGCCTGGAAATCATGTTTAGATGATGCTAGTCTATTTGATGCATTCCTATATTATGATGTTTAGCATATGATTAGATGATGTGAACTACTTTGTTGGTTTATATATTTCTTATTGGTTTATCATGTTAGATTTCTTATTCATATGATGTTTAGCATATGATAGATGATGTGATTGATTCATTGGATTATCTTATGTTTTACTTCTAGCATGTTATATTTCCTTATTCTTATGTTATAGTGCATTTTATTAGTGAAATCCTCGTAAGATAGCTCTGACAATCAGGTTGGTGGTTTGGGATGTTATGCATGGGGGAAGGCTAGGACCCATGATGGTCTCATGATGCTATTAATGGTTGGGAGGAACCATGTACTTAGTCTAGTTGTCTAGTTATTGTGATGTTATTTTTGTACTTTGTGATGTTGCTTCTATAGTACAGTGATGTTGCTTTCAATTATTTCCCTTCACTACTATATTAGATGGTTAGATGTAGTTTCCATCTTTCAGTTATTTCAATCAAGTGTTTGTTCCTTGATCTATGTGGATTTGGTACTCTTGATGTGGAGAAAATTTATTTCCTAGCTTTTTACCTTTGTGCCTTCTGGCTTTCTAATTTGTATCCTCACACAAAATTGTACTTTTTCAGATGAGAATGCAAATGTTCACATGGTGTGCTAGGTTTCCTCACTCATCTTATGGTGTATCCTCATGTGAAACCCTACACTAGTTTGGGTGTTTTTTCTGCTAGGCCAAGCATGTCCTTGCATGGCTCAGTGTACTTTCTCATGTGAGACTATTAGTTGTTATTCTCTTGTGCAAAAAATGGGGGTCTCTCCATTGTTTCTTGGAGAATGCAATTTGGACTTTTGAGTACCCTTTAAGAATGATAGTGGTTCCATGGTTAAGCATATTGGAGATGTTGTGTTTTGATGTTGTCTTGGGTTTTTTTTCTTTAGTTTGGTCATGTCAATTAGGTTGTAGCATTTGAAGTTCCATTGGTTGCGAGGAATATTGGTGAAGGCTTTCATTTTGATCTTTGTGATCTATATATGATGTTTTCATTTGCATTCATACTTGTAATATATATATATATATATATATATATATATATATATATATATATATATATATATATATATATATATATATATATATATATATATATATATATATATATATATATATATATATATATATCTTGGCTTGTATTGAATTCTTGTTCCCATGATCTTCGGGTGGGGCATTACATCTAGTATCAAAGCCCATGTTCAAAAATTGGGATCTCTATCTATATGTTCCCATATGGTTGTTGTTGCATTGTGTAAGTGCAAGTGTCTTGGTGAGATCTTGTGAGTTGGTTGCTTTGGTATCTACTTGTGATGGACTTCCTTGTCCAATAGATACAATTAGAGCACTATGAGGAGAAGTGATTATTTCCTTGTTTTGTAGATGGAATTGATGTGCCTTTTTTGGTTGGTTGCACGTGTGACCCTTTTGGATGGAACTACTGATTGGTGTCCATGTGTTGGCTTTGAGTGCCTCTTTTTATTCTCCTTGTGGAGTAAGGTGCATTGTTTCCCTATTTTCTCCTATTTATAAGTAATCAAATTAATCTTATTCATAATTCTATGTTATGTCGTTATACTAATGAAATGGTTCCTTTCATTGAGAAATGAGTGTTTATTATGAATCATTATGAAGAATTAGGTTTTTCATTTTATCCTTGGGTTAATGACTTAAGTCCCCAACCTGATTTCTTTATAAGATTATGGAAATTGTATTAAAATTGATAGATATCTAAATGTTTTATTGCATAGAAAAATAATTAAGAAGATTATTGTAGTCTATATATGGATGGGGTTATTGATGGTATACTACTTGATGTGTGTAAGTGTGTTATCTAATAATGTTATGGTGATGTATCCATTTGCATTATGTGGTGGTCTAATCCTCATGTTTGATTGTAACTAGTCATCACTTGTAATGTGATTTTATTAATGCCTTATTTTAATTGGCTATAGGTACTTTCCTCATGTTGTTAGGCTAGCATTGGTTTTCAGTATTTTCCTTCTTGGACTAGTCATCAAATTTTATCTATCACTCTCTTTGTGAAAGTTTTCACATTCGACTTATTTTTGAACTAATATCTTTTGTGATTTACTATTGGAATTGACAATTCTTGATTTGGGATTTTTGGTTTGGTTCATGATGACTATTTTGAATTTGTTTTACCACTGCTCATTTGTGTGTTGTGACTATATCATGTTCATCTCAAACCTCTGCTAGTATGTACAAGGGATAATATCATAGAGAACATGTTAGTGTGCTTGTAGTAGATGTAAGTTTGGTAACATAATTGGATGATTTAAGTGATGATTAAATGCAACATTATTCTAGAAAGAAATTTGAAAAGATAGGTACTTTTTTTTATGGTAAGTGACTCTTGAACCATTGTTTTGAAAACTATTTAGTTTCATTGTGCATTAATGTTTGTGTTATGATTAATTGATGAAATTGTGAAAGAAAAGTAATGATGGTTTTACTATGTGAATTGTCTTTCATTTCATGTCTTATGTCATTTTTGGCATGCGTACTCTCTTTGGTTGTTTTGGACATTTCATCCACTACTTGTCTTGATAATCAAGACAGTTTGAGTTTTCCTATGATGTTTTGTCCTAAGTGGTGACTCAAACTCTTAGTTCTTAGGACTCTCTAAGCTCCACCACATTGTAGGCCTTTTCAAAATCTTCTTGACACTTTTAGAATGGAGTCAATTGGAGTCCAAACATGAAAGTTATGGCCTTCAGAGTGAAGGTAATTTTTGTGTTGTTTTGAAATTTTCCACAAGAATCAAGTGGTCATGCATTTTCTCACCTGATTCATTGCATTTTCTTGCCTGGTTTGATGAGAAATTTTTTGTGAGATTGTACTAATGAAAATTTTTGCATGGGGAACAAAAAGAAACTCTTTCATACTTCTGAAGGTGTAGATCGATGTTCCAAGTACCCTTTAGTGACTTGAGGCCAATTCAATCATGACATGTCACATTTATGGTCGTTGGAGAAGTTTAACCCTTCATGTTATTCTTAAAGAGGTGTTAACAAATTTTCATAATCTACTAGGTACTTGTTGGGATTCATGCTTGGTTTTGTGTGTTTCCTACAACACTGTCCCACCTTTGTGAGAAGAAGTGTGGACTATGAGCATTCCTTACTTGAGGTGGATGTTGCCTTGTCATTTGATATTGACTCAGTCTTTTGGTGAGTCTAGATCTTTTTTTTGGATGTTGACTTTGGTGCATCTCTGTATCCTTTTCTCTCTTGCGAAAGTAGGCTAGCATGGTTATGCCACTAGCTTAGTTAATGTTGGCTGAGTATTTTGATGGTTGGTGGAATCGTGAGATTCCCTAATGTGTCTTGGTTTGATTTAGTGTAGAGGTTGAGAGAGACTCCCTCTTAGTCCTAATACTCTATAGTTATCTCTCCCTAAGCTTGTATCTTCAAGGGGATTATCTCACTCAAGTTGCTCATTAAAAGTTGGTTGTAGACTAGAGCTTGAGTTTACCAGTAGGTTTGGTGCGATATTCCTAGCATGATGCTGGAGGGACACAGTATTGTTGGACACATATTACCATCTTATGAGATGGTATGAAAATATTAAATGATTGTGTCCACTAACAAAGTCTTTGTAACCTTTTGGAAAGGTGATACCTTATATGGTTGGGTTATGTAACCCTAGTTACCAGTTATAGTTGAGCTTTTGTACCATTAAGACTATGTGCTCCTATGCTTGGTGGTTAGTAGTGGCAAATATCATTTTTGGACTGTGTAATTTTCTTAGTAAACCATCATCCTCTATGTTCAAAGGGTGAGTTTACATGGGTTCAAGGATGCTTGTGTGTGACATGATAGTATTCTTTGGAATTTGAGATGGTTACTTCAAATGATTCCAACTCTTGTTGAAAGTGTGTAGTTTTTTGACCTTGTTATGTGGTCACATGGTAGGTGCATGTTTAGTTGGGCACCTATTGATGAGGTAGAGTGGGATTTTTTCCTTACCTTTCATTGTTGACTTTATGGCTAGATGGATTTTCATAGTACATAGGTGGTTCCTTATTGGAGGACCTTGTGTTTGTGTGACACCTATTCTCTTATGGTTGACCTATTTACGGGTTGACGTGATGGTTTGAGAATGCTGGAGTGATTTGGTTGGACTTGTGAAGGACTCCTTGAGTCATCCCTATTGTTTAGTTTTGATTTTTCTCTTGGTGTGTTTTGGTTTCTTTTTTTGGACTATAGCTTCCAAGAGTAAGCCTAGTATTTGGGGGGGGATGATGCAGTGCCTCTCCCATTTGATTTTAGTAGGTCATCCTAATGGATGCAACCTTGATGATCTTTCTTTTTGAGGGATCATGATTGAGACCATGAGTGGTCTACACCCTTGAGGTGATTGGATTTAGGTTATACTATTAGTTTCTTTGATTATTCTTATAGCTGATTTATCGTTCACTAAGTTTTGTGCTAGTGGTTACTAGGATTGATGTGGTATCATGATGTTGTTCCATGATTCCCCTAAGATGTGTGTAGAGATTGCACTGTGCATTATAACTATGACACACTGGAATAGGTTCTTGTAGCAGTGGTTATTCATGTTTATGAATATGTTCATTTATGTGTTTTAAGTGCCTTTTCATGTTGTTTAAACAACCATTATTAAATTCTTAAATATTTAGAAATGGATTGTCCATGTTGGATTTTTTGGTTACGTGTTGCAGATATTTACATTGTTATATTTTGATCCAAGGGATACTTGTTACTCATGTTATGTTTTATAGTTGAGATGATCTAAGGTTCACATGTTATACTTTGATTTTAGTATCATATATGTTAGACTACCATGTTGTTTAGTTGATCATATTGCATGATGATGCCATTTTGAGATGACAATGTGTTTTATGATGATATCTGGTTATCCAATACTTGGCACATCTCTAATTATGTTAGATGTGGATTTAATATTATGTTTATTTACTTCATTCCTGCATTGTTATGCTTTATGGGAATGTGGGTGATGTAAATGGATTATTTTTGTATATTTAAATAAATAGTTAAACTAGGTGATTTAATGCATTTGTTTCCTTGGCTAAATTATTATATGCAATTGCACTTGATCATGTATTTTAGTGTGCAAGATTTATATCCCTACTAGTGGCACATGGAGTTAGTGATTCAGTTGTTCATATTTTACCAATCTAGCCCATGTATGGTCAACGTATCTTATTTAAATGATTAAATTAAATCTTCCAATGATTTGATAATATCTAGACTCATTTGCATTATGTGATTAGACCTATGAGAGTGTTTATACATTTAGAGGTTTGCAATGTTGCAAGGTTGTTAAGGAAATTCTGAGATTTTGGGATTTTTGGGTTTTATTTTATTTTATTTTCATTTTTGACAGCTTTTCCATAGATGAATTCCTATCACTAGGAATAAACTATTTTCATTTGGGTTGATTTGGGGTTTATCTAGGTTGGGTGTTTATTTGCCCTAATCAATTATTCACTTGAAAAGTGAATAACTATTGAAAAAAGAATTTAATTTTTCAGTTCTCACTTTTGAATTAGAAAGTTTGAGAGTAAAACCCAAAATCCTCTTCATGAGGATTTACTATTTAGTTTGATGTGGGAGCTATGACTATGGAATTGTCATGAGGTTGACCTTGTTGGATCTAGCTATGGGAGACCTTGGATTGTCACAATTTCTAGCTAGCAGGGTTTTTATTTAATGGTTTAGATTCCCATTTTGCCTCTTTTGGCTATGAGGTAGGGTTCTCCCATTTTATTTTATTTTCTTCATTTCTACTTCTATTTTTTGTTGCCATTTGTTAGGAGGCTAAGAACTAGTGTTCTCCTCTATTTTGTTTACTAGTTCTATTCGGTTGGTCAGGTATAAATATTTTCCCTATTTTTGAAATGATGGTTTGGAGTTTTGTGTCATTATGCTGGCTATTTTTGCATATGGTGTCTGAACCCAAATTTTATTGAATTTTCTAGGTTTTTATGCTCAAAGATGAAATGGGTTTTAATTTCAAAGTTTTCCAATTTTTGAAGTGTTTACCTCATTTTGCATGCCACCCTATTTTCTCAAGTTTTCTTGGCATGAGTTTGCTCATGGATCTAGTTCATCCATTTGGATGTTAGTCAAACCATTGTTTGACTTTTATGTTTGCATTGGGATGTGTGCCACATCTCTACTCCAAACTTTCTGTTCAGTTGAATGATTTTATACCTAGTGTTATGGTTTCTCTTGGACCCTTGTTATTGTTTCATAGACACTAAGAGTCATGTAGAATCCATACTCCTAGATTGAGGCTAGTTGAGTGACTTCATGATATTTGGTCTTGTTGCATCATTGGGATTTCTATAGAATCCATACTTCTAGATTGAGGCTAGTTGAGTGAGTTCATGATGTGTGGTTTTATTGTTTATTGGGATTCATGTAGAATCTATCCTCCTGAGTCTATTTTTAGTTGAGTGTATTTTTGCATTATGTTCTCATCCAGTCCTAATTTTATGATCTTGTGATTGTGGTGTACCACACATGAGTATGTGCATGTACATTTTTTAGGTGACTTGCGAGGCTCGATCTTCTATGGTACATCTGAGAGTTATGATTATTGGGGTTGGGTTGGGAATATGCATGTCTAGAGGCACTAATCATCGGATGAGCATGGGTAGGGTAGGGTAGAATATGGAGGGGGCTTCTATCTTGGGTGGTAATCAAGTGATAATTAAATAAAATATTGGGTGGTATTAAAACTTAATGATAATAAAAAAGATTTGGGATGTGCTCCTTCTTTTGGTAAGTGGTGAGCTGCCTAAACTAGCTTGGGCTTGTCGATGCCAAGTGACTCTCCATGATGTCAACCCCTACATAGTAGCCCATTGAGTGTCTAACTAGGACCTATTGTACTTGCATTGTCTATGTTCTTGGTTTCAATCATCATATTGTCTGGCATGAGTGTTAGTCATGGACATTTTCTTTATGTGTGTTTGTGGTTGCAACACAATGGAAGTGGACCTATGGGTTCCAAATGGTTGGGAGACACAGTTGCCTTCACTACTTTTGGGGACTAGTGTACAAAGATAGTATTTTATCCTAGTGCAACTGTTGCTAGTTGTTTTCATTTGATACTTTGGGTTCTGGAGTATGCATTCTTGTGACTTATGCTTTCTTTGGAATTCTTGGAAATCATATTTAGATGATGCTATTTTATTAGACACATTCCTATACTATGATGTTTAGCATATGATTAGATGATGGGAATTAATTCATTGGTGTATCTATTTCTTATTGGTTTAGCATGTTAGATTTCCTATTTGTATGATGTTTAGCATATGATAGTTGATGTGGTTGATTTATTGGATTATCTTATGCTTTTATTCTAACATGTTATATTTTCTTATTCTTATGTTGTAGCATGTTTTAGTAGTGATGTCCTCATCAGATAGCTCTAATGATCTAGTTGGTGGTTTGTAATGTTATGCACGAGAGATGGCTAGGACCCATGATGGTCTCATGATGCTATTAACAATTGTGAGAAACCGCATACTTAGTTTGGTTGTTTATTTATTATGATGATATTTTTGTACATTGTGATGTTTCTTCTATACATTGTCATGTTTCTTTCAGTTATTTTCCTTCACCACTATGTTAGATGGTTAGATGCATTTTCCATATTTTAGTTATTTTTCTCAAATGTTCATTTCTTGATCTATGTGGATCCAGTACTCTTTGGTGTGGAGGAAATTTATTCCCTAGCTTTTTATCTTTATTTTTTTTGGCTTGCTGATTTGCATCCTTGTGCAAAATTGAAATTTCTCATGTGAGAATGCAAATGTTGGCATGGTGCATTGGTTTTCCTGGTCCACCTTGTGGTGTATCCTAACATGAAACCCCACACTAGTTTGGGTTTTTTGGCTTCTGGGCCAAGCATTTCCTCACACAAGATGGTGTTTCCTTACATGACTTAGCATAGTTTATCCCATGAAGAGTTACTTCCTCACACGAGACTATTAGTTGTTATTCTCTCACACAAAAAATAGGGGGTCTCTCTAATTTTTCTCAGAGAATGAAATTTGGACTTTTGATTACCCTTAAGGAATGCTAGTGGTTTCATGATATGACAAACCATACAGCAATTCTTAGACAAGCAACTGATAATTACTAAAAATCATTGATCATAATCATAGATTCCACCAATACAATCATCCTAATAGGACTGATCAAAAATCAAGTACACATAAACCAATCCATATCATAACATGACATTGCCAAGAAAAAATTATACAAACACCTCAGTACTATACAAGTGATAGCAAAGCAATCCAAATACAACTAATTGAAGAATCAAAGGTTATATCAGATAGGTCACACCATTCACCTTAGTTTTACACAAGAACAGTAAAAAATAATAACAATCAATACATAAAAACACCTCATAGAGCATACCAGACACATTACCATGGTTGAGTATAAAAGATTAAAATCAAAACATCATCATGACATCACAAAATATAACTCTTGAACCTGTAGTAAACATCATCAATTTGGTCAAAGCTAAGTCAACCCTAAAAAACCCCAACACCAGTAAATCACATGTCACATAAAGTACATACAAAAGTGAATTTCATAATTCATTAGATTTTGAAAATCCTAAAGTTCAATATTAACTAAAGGTTTTCAGATTGAATCACAAACAATTCTATAATGGAAATCAATTTTCTCAAATAAGGGTTTCAACCCAGAGAAATTTTGAAAATGAAAACACAATAGATATAGAGAAGACATGAATTTGAAGAATAAACAACTACTACACAAACACACAATATCCTACCTAGATCTGATGCTAAAACATTGAATGCACAAAGACACAAGAATCTTCCTTTTCTTTCAAAAACCCTCTTTTCAAAAATTGGCTCCTCCAAACTTGTGTGTTTGATGCTAAAATAGTGAATGTACAAACATGCAAGAATATTCCTTTTCCTTTGAAACCCCTCTTTTCAGAAATTGGCTCCTCCAAACTTGTGTAATTACAAAATGAGCTCTAGATCTCTGATAAAGAATCCTCCCCTAATTTGGGGCTCTGGTTGTGCAATCATGAGAGGGAACTTGCTAATCAATTATTGTTTATTACTTTATTACCTTTTACCTTTTCATGCACAACTCTTTTAGATATTTAATTACAAAATATCTTAATTAGCTTTCTCTCTTTAATTAATTTATTATATTTTAATTTCATGCATACACTTTATGTAATTTTAATTAAAATAATTTTATTAAATTTATGTTTTCTCTCTCTAGTTAATTACAAGACATTTTAATAATATATTTATTAATTCAACTAATAATATTATTTAGAGTTTATTATTTAAAATGAAACTCTTAAATAATAATTATTAAATTAAATAAATATTATTACCCTAAATTAGAACCATAACTTTATCTTTAAGTTGAATTCTTTTATTTAATTAATTCATGGGATATTTAAAAATAAAATTATTAGCTTAATTAATAACATTATGCAGGGGCATGTGGGATAGCTAGAAGACCAACTAGGAGAGCAACTAGGACTAAACAAGCAACAAGGGATGTGGCCAGGGGTAAGCAACTTACACTGGAGACTGTAACTAGAGGTAAGAAATGAAATTCCTCTCTTGGAATCTAAGGGGGTTAAATAATCTCCAAAAGTAATATGCTCTAAAATAGTGCATATTTCAGGAAAAGGTAGATTGTGTGTTAATACAAGAAACTAAAATGTCTAGTGCTAATTTTGATAGAATTGCTAGTCATGTTTGGTCGAGTGTTGCTTACATATGTATTGATGCTAAAGGAGCCTTAGGGGTCATTTCTACCATGTGGAACCCATGCTCTATGATGGGGGTTGAAGTTTGGAAGGATAGAAATTTCATAATAATAGAATTCCAAACTAGTATTCAAAATTGGGGGCTTATAAATATATATGCTTCTAATAGTAATGTAGGGAGAAAGGAAACATATGTCAAGCTGGTAAGGATTATAGAAAATATGAAAGATAAATAATTAATGTGTATGAGGGATTTTAATACCCCCCTTTATCATTCAGAGAAATTAGGGGGGAACATGGACTACCTTGAAAGTTTACAAGATCTTAATGACTTTATGAGTAGAATGAATTTTATTGATGTGGATTTGAGAGGGAAATCATTTACTTGGACCAATAATAGAAAAATGGAGTGATATTATCGAAGTTAGACTAGATAGGCTGATGGTGACAGGGAACTGGAATAGACTGAGCAATTCCCTATTAGAGAACCTTGCTAGAACTGCTTCAGATCATTCCCCTTTGATCTTTTAGTGGGAGGATGGTTTAAAAGGTGGACCAAAACCTTTCAGGTATGAAATAATGTGGCAATCTCACCCATAATTCAAAGATAGAATTTAGGAATGATGGAATATAAGGTTAGATGGCACTACAATGTATAGATTGACCCAAAAGCTTGATAATATAAGGAGAAATGTTAAGGGTTGGGCTAAGAGTTCCTTTGGAGACTTGTTCAAAATCAAAAGAGAAGTGGAGGAAAAACTTAAAAAGCTCCAAGGGGAAATTTCTAAAGGAAATAACCTTGAAAGTGAAACTCAGGAAGAAGAGGAATATAGAAAAAAATGGAAGGATATTATGTTGAGGGAGGAAATTGTTTGGAAACAAAGATCAAGAGTCCAATGGTTAACTAAGGGTTACAAAAACACTACGTTATTTCATAGGTCAACCTCCAATCATAAAAGAAGAAACACAATTAATAGATTGGAAGGAGGAGGAAGGGTTCATAAGGACCAGGAGGAGATGGGAAGACATGCAGAGGAATATTTTAGCAAGGCTTACATTAAGGATAACAATGCAAAATCAAGTTATCAGAAGAAGATTACGATCTCACAGGTGTTGGGTGCAATGCAAAACATCCACATTCTAGGAAACATCACAAAGGAGGAAGTGAAATGCGTTCTATTTTCTATGAAAGCTTATAAGGCCCCAAGTCTAGATCGTTTCCCTCCATCTTTTTTCTAGCACTTCTGGGAGATTGTTAAAAGTGAACTGGTTTGGGCTACTAGAGATTTGTTTAAAACTAGGAAGATGCTAAAAAGGATTAATAAAACTTTTATTGATTTAGTCCCCAAAACTCTAACACCCATGAGCCTAATGGATTTTAGGCCTATAGGTCTACGCAATACATTATATAAGATCTTTGCCAAAGTTTTGGTCAACAGGATAAAACCATTTCTAGAAAAAATTATTGGTACTCCACAAAAGGGATTTGTTCTAGGAAGACAAAACTTGGATGCACTGATAACCACAAATGAGATCATTCATTCAATGGAAAAAAAAATAAAAGACCTAGAATGGCCTTCAAGTTGGATATCTCCAAGGCTTTTGATCAGGTGAAGTGGGACTTCCTCTATGATGTGCTTGAAACAGTGGGGTTCAATGACAAAATTATAAATCTAATTAAGATGATGGTAGGATTGGTTCAATTTTCTATTCTTTTAAATAGCTCCCCTAGGAAAATTTTGGAGTGGAGAAAGGACTAAGTCAAGGTGACCCACTATCGCCCTACCTTTTTATTATGGTTGCTAAGGTATTGGGGAGATCTTTCTCCAAACTAGTTAATACAAGATGTGTTAAAGGAATTAAGCCTACTACCACTGTTGATACATAAGTACTACAACAATTTGTTGATGATACTTTCCTTTTTGGAGAATCCTTAGTTATGGAAGCTAAAGCTTGGAAGACTATTCTCCGTACTTATGAAAAATTTTTAGTCAAGCAAGTTAATTGCTATAAAAGTAAGATCTATTTCTTTAATATTGATGCCTCATTACAGAGGAAGATAAGAAACATTTTAGGTTGTCAATCTACCAACCTCCTAGATACTTATCTTGGCCTACCATTAACTACTAAGGAGGTGACTAATGACTTCTGGAATACAATAGTGGAAAGAATTCAAAAGAAGCTAGTAGGATGGAAAGGAAAAATTTTAACCAATGCTGGTAAATTACAATTGCTCTCAACAGCGCTACAAGGCATTCCAATTCACTTCCTATCCCTTTTTAAAATTAACCAAAATATGGCAGACAAAATTTGAGAGAATACAGAGGAATTTCCTCTAGTTAGGGATGGAGGAGAAGAGCAAATTGAGCCTAGTTAACTAGGATGAGGTTTGTAAGCCAAAGGAGAAAGGGGGGTTGGGAGTAAGATGACTTCATGATCTAAATAAAGCACTCCTTGCGAAGATAGGTTGGAGACTAGGAGAAGATAATATAGAATGGGGTAATATAATGAAAGCTAAATATTTGTTAAATTCCCTTTTCACTTGGAATCTCTCCAATAATGATCTCTTGGGAGGCTCCAAAATCTGGGTGAATATTTTCAAGAGTAGAAGCTTACTAAGGGAAGGGACAAGGTGGATTGGGGGGAATGGGTGTAGTATCAGATTATGGGAGGGTAATTGGATGGGGGGGGGAATCATTGGTCTACAAAAAATTCAAAAGACTAATGGAGTTACTAAAGGAAGACATGGGAAGGAAGGTGGAGGACTATATTGACCAAGGGAGGAAGTGGAAGAAACTATGTAAAGACACTTAATCCTAGGAGGATATTCAACTTCTTAAGGAGTTGGAAATGTTGTTAGGAGCACAAAGAATTCCAATTCTGATCCAGGAGGATACTAAAGTTTGAGACTTAACTTCCACTGGTCAATTTATAGTCAAATCAGCTTACAAACATCTCTTTAGTAAGGACTTCTACCCACCATTATGGAGTAAAGTTTGGATTAGTAATCTACTCCCTAAAATAAAATTTTTTTGGTGGATTGTTCAACATGGTAAAATTTTAACTCTTGACAATTTGAAAAGAAGGGATTTTTTATTACAAACCAATGCTATCTTTGCAAAGAAAAGGAGGAGAGTATCTCTCACCTATTCCTTGAATGTCAGTATGCCTTAAAGATTTGGGCTTTGGTGTGGGAGAAATTTGGTCTAAATTGGGTTCTAAAGGACAACTTATGTCAATTTGAGGAGAATTGGAGTTGTCCCTTCTACCACCCAAAATTGGTTTTTCTGTGGAGAATTGTTCTACCATATATTTGTTGGCATATATGGAAAGAAAAAAAAAAATTGGGAGGTGGAAAAACCTACAGAGGTGGTTATGGAGTCATAGAGAAATTGCCAAAGGAAAATATAAGGGTAGCCAAATGTAAGTTATCAAAGGAAGAACTAGGTAAACAAGAAGGTCAAATTGCTGAAAAATGGGGTTTTCAAGAGGTTTTTTATCTTTTTGATAACTCAAAAGTGTTAAAGAGATAGCAAATGAGATGAAAACCACCAACCCTAACACAGTTCAAACTAAACTTTGATGATGCTGCTAGAGGGGGCATAGGAGCAATGGGTGGAGTGCTAAGAAATGGGAATGGTGAAGCACTATTAGTCTACTTTGGGAAAGTGGGGGGTGGAAGTAATAATTTGGTTGAAGCTAGGGCTCTGCTTTGGGGTCTTCAACTGATTAGTGAAATGCAAGTTAAGGAAATAACTATAGAAGGGGACTCCAAATTAATTATTGATATGGTAAATGGAGTGTCCCAACCAAGATGGAGTATTTGAACTATCATCATAGACATTAGGCACATTTTAGAAAGGATGGAGAAGGTCCACATGCAACACATCTATAGAGAAGGAAATAAGGTGGCTGATGTGGTAGTGGCCATGGGTTTTGAATTAATGACAGTCATGTGCTGGAGAAATATGGAAAATCTAAATGAGGACATTATGTCCATGATTTGCAAGGAAAGAAGGGGGAGTATTAATTAATTATGACTACAAAATTTAAGGCCAGGGTCAATTTGGGCAAATTCTTCCTTAGAAATTTGAAATTCTCTAAATTTAATAAAAGTTTTAAGAAAATGAAGAGAAGATATGGTCGTGCAAATGGAAAAATGAATGGGTGCAAATTAAGGAGAGTGTCATTTTGCCATTATGGTAACATATTGTGGAATTCAAATTACTTCCCCTTTGAAAGTACAAATAATATCATTATTCAAAGCATTAGAGATTTTAAGGGTGTAAAAATTATGATGTTAAAAATGTGCAATTCTCATAATGAATTCACATGGGATTTTGAAGTGTAAAAAAAGGGCTTGTAAAACTATTTTTCTCTTTGCAGAGAGGTACAGAGCTAATAGTATTAGCAATGATATTGAAGAAAAGGAGGTTCAAATGTGCATCACTAAGGTGGGGGAATCAAAAGAAAGTGGGGAAGATATGGGTGGAGACTTAAATAGGCTGGAGCCCACAAAAATTGAGAATTTCAAAGACAGAATGGCTACCTGGTTCTTGTTAAAGGAAAGGGGATTACTGCCTTACATGCAAGCGATGGCGAAATATGACAAGAATTGTGTCCTCCAGTTTGTTAATGGGTGGAATGACCACAAGGTAACCATAAATGGAATTAATTTTCAAGTAAATGAGGAAGTAATTACCATGACCACCAAGCTATCTATGAAGGGGAAAAAATGAAGAAGGTCACGAAAATGGTAGATGAGGCCAGTATGAGCAGTTTTTTCATGAAGGACAAAGAACCAATGTGCTACAAAGGAGTATTTAAGAGGGATAGGCTGCCAACTTTGTGGGATGACATCTACTTGGTGCTGATGAAATACATTATGCTAGAGGGCAAGTTTGGTGTTCTTTACTATTACCACTTTCCCTTCTTGAATCATTTTAGAAATAGGAATTTTATTTCTATCTCGCTTTTTCTGCTACATTCTCTAGAGGATATGGTCATTGATGTTAGGGAGAAAAGGAATAAGGGGCATAACTTCACCATTATTCACCAAGGCCTATTTTTTTTCTTATACCAATTCCATCTTACCCTTTTCCCCCCTAGGGTGGTGGTGGTTGACAACTAATGCCACTACCAAAGTTCCACCTTGAGTACTAGCACTGGTACTAGAATTCATACCCCACGACCTTCCCCTAGTCATAAAAATAAGAAAAAGAAGAAAGATGAAGTGGTTGTGGAACAAAAGGGTAGTAAAAAGATTAAAATTAAAAAATTGGTGGAGGTGGAAGAGGAGGACTTGGAGAAGGAGGGAGGTGGAAAGGGTAGGAGAAGGTCAGGAAGACTTGCCAAATTTCAGGCAAGGCATAAGCAAAAATCTAATAGATTTAGGGTTGAAGAGGTGGAGGAGGAGAGCTCTAAGAAAAATGAGAGGGGGAGGGAGGAGGAGGGTAACTTTGACTCCAAGAGAGAAAAAGGGAAAGAGGAGGTAGAAAAAAGTGAGAATTTTGTCGACAATTTTGTTGATAATGCCCAGATGTCTGTTGGAAATACTCAGGTGTCGGCTAGAAATGTCATCACTATAGAGACTACCCATGTTTCAGCCTATTTCACCCTATTTCTATGAAGATAGTAGCAAAGTTAATACCTCCCCCATTACCATTTCCTCCTTGGTTAAGGAAAAATCAAAGGTTTTTACTAACCCAAAGGTTTTGCAAGATGATAACCAGGTGGAAAAAGCTAAAGAGGAAGTTAAAAAGGCAAGAACTGAAAGCAAAGAGAAGGTTGAGAAGCAAAAGGAGGTGATTGCCCAGCTAGATCAAAGGGTTAAAGTTTTAGAGGAAGGATTCTCCACCTACCCTAAATTCTCCCTAAAGGTCACTCATGCTACAACCACCACCCTCCAATTGCTAGCAGAGGAGAAAGAAGAAACAAGGATGGACATGGAGGATCATAAGCTCCTCTTTAAATTTTTTGCTAATGATTGGGTTCGAGTTCTATTGGCTGGGAAGGGAAAGGAAAAAATTGGGAAATAAGTCTATAGTTTTAAGGGATCATTGGATCCTAGTTTTTTTATGTTATTATGTTGTTACTTGGTTTGCTAGTATCCAGCTATTACTCAGACTTGAGTTGACCTGACTATGCCAACAATTTTTTTGTGAACTTCAGTAGTATAGTAATCTTTATAGACTTCTACTATAGATTAATTGTTTTTGTTCATAGCAGTATGCCAATTAGTAGTTTGGGTAGAAATATTGTGGTTAAGTTACTTCTTAGTTTATTTTCATTTCAATAATGTTCTCTATTCATTTCTACTGGTGATGTCCTGGTTACCAGCCTTTTGGATGTAAAGGCTGACCCCCTTGTTTTTTATCACTTTTAATTTCAAAAACATTATTTAGAGTTTATTATTAAAAAAAACTCCTAAATAATTATCATTAAATTAAATAAATATAAATATGTCAAAAAATAGAATTTTAATAAAATGCTTAAATTTAATTTTTTTATTTAATTAAATTCTTAATTAATTAAATATAATTAAATAATGAATTTTCTTTATTAAATTATCTTTCAATTTGATTTAATTATAACATAAAATCACAATAGACCCACAAAACCAAAAAATGACAACTCAACTAAAGATAAAGAACATAATCAAACTCCAGTGTTATAATCACAAATTCACATCACTTAACGAATGCGAAAAAGTGAAACTAACTTAGATACTTGAGTTGACCTGACTATGCCAACAATTTTTTTGTGAACTTCAGTAGTATAGTAATCTTTATAGACTTCTACTATAGATTAGTTGTTTCTATTCATAGCAGTATGTTGGTTAGTAGTTTGGGTAGAAATATTGTGGTTAAGTTACTTCTTAATTTGTTTTCACTTCAGTAATGTTCTCTATTGGTTTCTACTGGTGATGTGCTGGTTACCAGCCTTTTGGATGTAAAGGTTGACCCCCTTGTTTTTGATGACTTTTAATTTCAAAAACATTATTTAGAGTTTATTATTAAAACAAAACTCCTAAATAATTATCATTAAATTAAATAAATATAAATACGTCAAAAAATAGAACTTTAACAAAATGCTTAAATTTAATTTTTTTATTTAATTAAATTCTTAATTAATTAAATATAATTAAATAATGAATTTTCTTTATTAAATTTTCATTAAATTATCTTTCAATTTGATTTAATTATAACAGAAAATCACAACAGACCCACAAAACCAAAAATGACAACTCAACTGAAGATAAAGAACATAATCAAACTCTAGTGTTATAATCAAAAATTCACATCACTTAACGAATTCGAAAAGGTGAAACTAACTTAGATACTTGACCTATTTTCTAGGACAATTGGCTTAGGGTTTACGATTTGGACTCAAGAGTTATCTCTCCACTTATACCATTGAAATATTGTGATAGTGTACACTCATCCTGACAATTTAGGGAAGTTGATACCCAATACCTACAATCTGCATAAAATCCACACATGTACAAACACAATATTCTAAACTAAATAGGCAATGACAGAAAGTGGTGCATTGTGTAGATCCTGACTAGTAAGTGAATATGACTCCCTTCCTCAACTACATTAGGAATGTCATACATAAAGAAAACATACACACACACCATACACATGTAAGTATGGGGTAAGTATCCATAGAAACTGCCAATCATCATCAAAGTATAATCATGCATACATGAAATAATTAGTACTAAAGTAACTCAACACATATATTAACTGAATATGAAATACAATTAATCAATTTTGGTAATCCAACACCACTAATCATAAAACATAATAATAGAATAGACCTAAACGAATTTGGTCAAAATAAATTAGAAAAGTCAACTAAAGGTAGGCATTACATCCACTCCCCTTAGACTTAGGCTTACTCGTGGAAGCCTACAAGAAAGATAAAACTAAACTAGGGGTAGGCATTACATATTTGAACCATGTAAACACATCCAAGTTTATAAAAGAAAACATTAATTCTCTCAATTAATTTATTTGATTTTTAATTTACTTTATAATTATATTTAAATAATAAAGTAATAAATCAATTTTTCAAATAATTAAATTAAAATTTTTAGCAATGCTTATTAAAATTATTAATAATTATTATTATCAATTATTACCATAATAATTTTAAAAAAAATTAACTTTGGAAAGAAACTTTCCTGAAAAGGAAACCTACTAAAAATGGAAACTTCCTTGAAATGGAAACCTTTATAAGCAAAAACTTTTTTGAAATAAAAACTTGCTAAAAATGGAAACTTTCTTGAAATGGAAACCTACTAAAAATGGAAACTTTGCTGAAATGAAAACTTACTAAAAATGGAAATTTTTCCAAAATAGAAACTTACTAAAAATAAAAACTTTCTTGAAATGGAAACTTGCTAAAAATTGAAACATTCCCGAATGGAAACTTGCTAAAAATAGAAAATTTCCTGAAATATAAACCTTGTAAAAATGGAAACTTTCTTGAAATAGAAACTTGCTAAAAATGGAAACTTTCTGAAAATGAAAACTTTCCTAAAATGGAAACTTTCTTCAAATGGAAACTTGCTAAAAATAAAAACTTTCACAAAATGGAAACCTACTATAAATAAAAACTTTCCCAAAATGGAAACTTACTAAAAATGTAAACTTTCCCAAACCCTATCCCAAAAACACAAATTTCTTAATTGATACAAACTATGAATTATCCAATTAATCAAACAAAGGTTTTAGATATTTAATTCATTCACGGATGTTTTCAAGAAATGAAAAGCAATATTCTCAACATGAGGGTGTCAAATTTCCAATTTACATACAAAGGATCTCAAAACAAAGAACAACAATATCATGAACAAGGGTTTCAAATTCAATTCATAAATAGAGGTAAATCTCAAATGAAGAATGATAAAATCACATACAAGGGTTTCAAATTTAATTCAATTCAATTTTAAAAATAAGTACGCAAACACAGAGAAGATAGAGAAATCAAGAATGAGCAACTACTGCACAAACCCATCAAATCCTACCTGGATCTGATGCTAAAACAATGAACACACAAACACACAAGAATATTCCCTTCTCTTTTGAAAACCCTCTTCTTGGGAATCGACTCTTCCAAACCTCTGTAATTGTAAAATGAACTCTAGATTTTCGATAAAGAGTTCTCCCCTAAATTTAGAGCTTTAATTGTATAATCATGTGACAAGACTCGTTGATCTTTAACTTTTATTATTTTATTATATTTTAAATTTCATACACAACCTCTTTTCCATTAATTAAAATATTTTTATTAAATAATTTCTTTCTCTCTTTAATAATTCTCAAGATATTTTTAATATTATATTTATTAATTTAACTAATAATATTATTTAGAGTTTATTATTAAAATAAAACTCATAAATAAATTATTATTAAATAAAATAAATATAAAATATCAAAATTAGAACTTTAATAAAATCTATAAATTTAATTAATTAAATATAATTAAATATTGAATTTTCTTTATAAAATTTCCATTAAATTAAATTATTAAATTATTTTTTAAGTTGATTTAATTACAACTGAAAATCACAACAAAGCCACAAAACCAAATACGACAACTCAATTGAAGACAAAGAACATAATCAAACACCAAAGTCAAAATCATGAATTCACGTCACTTGACAAATTCAAATGGGTAACCAACTCAGATACTTGTCCTATTTTCTAAGACAATTGGCGTAGGTTAGGATATGGACTCAAAAATTATCTCCCCACTTGTACCATTGAAATACTATGATAGGGTATGCTCATCCCGGTAATTTAGGGAAGTCGATACCCGATACCTACAATCTACATAAAATCCATACATGTTCATACACATATATTCTAAACTAAATAGGCAATGATAAGGAGTGGTACATCATATAGATCTCGACTATCAAGTGACTACGAGTCCCTCCTTCAATCATATCAAGAGCATCAATCATAAATTAAAATAGACAAGTACACCATACACATGCAAGTATGGAGTAAGTAACCATAGAAACTACATATAAATCATTCATCTAACTAACATCATGCAATAACTGAAATTGATGTATGAGCATACATATATCATCATAGAAATAATCTTGAAATAGCTAAAGTAACTTAGTAACTCATTACATATATAAACTAAATATGAAATACATTTAATCTAATTTGGTAACTAAGTACCAATAATCATAAAACATAATAAAGAAAGTAGCATAAAAGAATTTAAAAATACAATAGAAAAATCAACTAGGGGTAGGCATTACATCCACTCCCCCTAGAATTACAAGTATTCTTAGAAGCCTACTACAATGACTAGGGTAACTAAAAGTCAAAGAGTAATATCTATAATGTCAGACAAAAAGCTCATTTAAGAAACTAATACAAATAAGTCAACTATGTATACACTTTCAGTCACTTAGAGTAATATGATTTTGGTTTGATAATAAACTGAAAACCATATTGATCCAACATTCATCTTTTTAACAAATATTGAAATAGATCTCCTAAAACACTCCAAAAAAAAAGATCAACATCTTTAAATCCATAAGAGTTTAGTAAACATACACATTACAATTTTTTCTTTTCAAAGTATGATAACAACTAAGGTTTTCAAAACACAAAGATTTGATAACAACCAAGGTTTAAGTTTTCGCTTCATAGTATAATAGTTCATAATGTTTTTTATTTCAATCAGGTTTTTAGTTTTCTTTCTTTTCAAAGTATTATATCTTGATAGGGTTTTCAGAACACAAGAATGCTCGATGTACAAACAAGGTTCTAGTTTTCATTACCAAAGTATTAAAACTACTATGGTTCTCGAATTATCAAAAGATGTAAATAGTTTTCCCTTAATAATAGAAATCATTTCATCTAAAATTAGGCAATCAAACAAAACTTGAGTTTACTAAAATAATCATTTCCAAAATTTCAACTATCAATTTACTTTCCAAATCTATTTTAATACTCATAAATCATTTTCATATCTAAATTAAATCATCAGGTAAAATCTAAGTTTACCAAACAATCAATTTCCAAATTCACCATTATCAAATCTTACTTCATTTAAATATTATTGACAAAGAAATTAATAATATGTTTAACAAAGAAAACTAGCATTAAACAAGTCATAAAATTAAATATTATCATAAACATTTAATAATAACTATTAATTACTAATTAAAATATTAATTATTTTATTATTAAAATATTAATTATTTTATTAATAAAATAATACATTTATATAATAATAATAAATATTAAAACTACATAATATAATAATTATATATTAAAATAATAATAATAATAATATCATTTATAAAAACAACCACTAAACACTAACCTTTTAAAAACTATCATATTTTGAAAATGGCAAAAAAAGCACGGCATCCAACAAGACTCGATAACAAAAGGGGTAATCATTCCTAGGTCCTTGCAAACAAATCTAGGATTTGGAATCACTCTAAAGAGGCATCAAACCATCAATAGATTACAAGGAAGAGCTATCTTCCAACTTAAAATCATTTTTAAGCTTTATCAACAAACCATTAAGAATAACAAACTAGTAATCAATGACAAAGATCACCAATTTTGAAACCCTAATCCAGCTCCATGCTAATCAAAGTGTAGAAATCATCAAGAATTAGAAAAACAAAGATGAAGATGGATGGAAACAAGTCAAAAAATGGAAAAATAGAAAGCTTAGAGAGGTTCAAACAATATCAAAACCAAGCACCATCAAAGATTCATCTAATCAGTGATTGAAAAATCAAGAAGACTTTTTCAAAAAAACCAAATATATCAATGGTGGAGGTAAAGAGAAGTATTCTACCTCAATCATTAATATTCCAAGCCTAGGTATGTTGTCATGACCCACAAAGGTTTCATAAGTAAATAATATATGTATAGGAATGTCTAAACATAACCCACACTATCCTAAAGCCCTAATGGCAAAGCAAAAACTAGTTTCACCCTTGCCCATTAACCCTATAAATAGATCTACTAAAATTGTACTAACAACACCCAAGCCATTGGTATATACCCCTCCACATAAAAAGAAACAACTTGTAATCAGAAAGTGGATTGAACTAGTTAAGCCTCTTCTTATAGATACTAACAATTTTGAAAAATTCACTTTATAATTTAAAACTTGTACCTTTTATTTAATCTATTACTATTTTTATTATGGAAATACCTAATTATTAACTATTTCTTATTTATATGAATTCTAAATTTAATAGTAATAGATTAAATAAAAGGTACGAGTTTTAAATTATAAAGTGAATATTAATAAACTTATTTTTCAGTCATTCAAACTAAACTTTCTAAATCTTGAAGTTGAAACAATTATAATTAGCAATGAATATAGTGAAGCAAAATGGCAAGAATACTCTGATCTTGGAACTTATGTGATCAGGAATGACCCAGCAAAATACAAAGCTAACCTGGAAAAGAACTTAATGAAGATCTATGGTGTAAAGGTAAGTAACATAACCCCTTTTTATAATCTTTCTTGGTATTTGCAATGTTGAGATCATAAAATGAGAAATGAACTGGTAGAATTATCAAATTGTTATTACAAAGGACACCCAATTAAATTGATAGCATGATAACCTAATTTTAATATTAATAGTAATTAGAAAATACATACAATAAAATGGATGGACGTACAAATATTCCTCCATAACTAAATGATATTAACATTATAAAAAGAACAGGGAATTCCTTAGGAGATCTTATAGGTTTTGAAGTAAACCATTATAAATCAAGATAAGATTATTAGTTTCAATGAAAATAGAACAGAATGAACCTATAATGAAGAACATCATAACAAATAGATGAATATATAAATTAACCTTTAATAAATATGAAGGAGAAATCAATGAAATAATTGGAATAAACTTTAAAAAGGGAAACATAAAGAAAAACCTAAAAGATGTATTAAGAAATATAAGGAAAAGGGAGGAGGTAGAAAGAAACAAGGATAAAAGAAAACCAGAGGATAAAGAGAACACGAATAGTCAAGTATTGAAGGAAAAAGAGGTAGAGAAAGAAGATTGAAGGGAAGACATAAGAAAAGTAGAAGATCTAGAGATAAAAAAACAAAAATATGGACTATTAACCCATAATGGAGAAATAAAAAAATTGTAAACAGTGCAAACAAGAGAAGGAAACCCTAGAAGAAATAGAGCTCAATATGAAAAAGTTGAACATGCCTTCTCATGAGGTGTTTGTCTTACAAAATGATCTGGAAGATCAATTTATTATAGCATAATTGTAACCACAAAGAACATAAAGGCAAATCAATCATGATGAAAGAACTAGAAAACAATGCCGAAAGAGAAAGTAATATAGAGACAAAAGTATCAAAAGAGGAAATAGAAATAGATCAAAGGACAGTAGACAACAATAGAGAGAAAAAACTAATGAGAATAGAAAAAATTAGTAATCAAGAATAGAGCCACATAGAAAAGGAAGAAGTAATAATTGAAAAAGGTAATCGGAGCCCTGGCATACCTACTAATGAATTATCTCAATGGAGCAATGTTACTATTAGGAAAAAACCAAAGCAAAAAAAGTTATAAATTCTAGCAAACACCCATCACTGGGATGGATATGTTTGATCTAGAAAAGGATGAGGTAATTATGATAGAGGAAAAGAAATCTTTTGAGCCATTGATACCAGTGCAGATAGTAACTTTAATTAGAGAAGTAGAGTAGAGTAGTAGTCAATCAAGAAAACCTATAAAAGACTAGGAAAATCAGCAAGGAGACAATATGACCTGCAAAGAGTTTGGAATCCTAGGGGAAAACATCTTCAGGGAAGTAGGAGGATAAAATAGAAGAAATGAGGGGGAAGGTAAGATTTTAGAAGAAGAAGAAAATCCATTAAAAGATCAAATGATAAAACTACTTTTATCAAAAGAGGAACAGGAAGTAGAAGAGTCAAAAATATCTGTAAAGGTCAGAGACCAATCAAATTTGAAAAATCTAGGAATATCCATCAATCAAGAAGGTCTGAAAACACCTAATTATGGAAAATAGAAACTTAAAAGAGGATGAGGATGAAAATCATTAAGCGATCATAGAAAGGCAGCAAGGCAAGCAAAGGAACAAACCAAGATTAGTGAAATCTTACAAAGTGGGAAGGGGAAGAACCTTTCCAAGGATCAATGAGAATAACAACCTAGAATGCTAGGGGTCTAAATGCCCCTAGCAAGAAATTCTTATTGAAGCATAGCCTCACATTGTTTGAAACATAAATCTTTTTACTTCAAGAAACAAATTAAATAAAGAAGAAGGAACTAAGTTAGGATAGAAGTCATGCATCTGGAAATCTGAATTTAAAGAATTGAATGGAGCTTTAGGTGGACTAGGAATGCTATGAAATTATTAGAAGATTGATCTAGAAATAATAACCACTAATTCTAATTGGATGAGATGTAGGATTGCAAGTATCAAAAACAATCCCCAGATCATAGTAATAAATGTCTATGGGCCTACCCAAACTACAAACAAAGTAGTGGTATGGAATGAGATTAACTCATTTTTAATCAATCATTAGGATAAGAACTTCATTATTGGAGGAGACTTCAATACAATATTAAGGAACCATCTAAACCCACTAAGAATTCGTTTAAATGTGAAAAAGTATGGTTCCTCAATAAAAACTTCATGAACAATATAAAAAATTGGTGGCAAGAAGGAAAATTTTAGGGATTAAAAATGTTCTACTTTATATCCAAATTAAAGATGGTAATATAAAATGTCTAAAATGGAATAAAGCACAATTCAACAACATATTTTAAAAAAAGAACTAGATATAGAAGAAAAGTTGGAAAAGCTAAATAAGTAAGTCATTAAAAAATGAATGAATAACAAAACATATTTGCAAGAAAAAGAATACCTATTAAAATAAGAAGAAATTTTAGCCAAAGAAGAGGTGTTTTCAAAACAAAAATCTAAGGAAAACTGGTTGGCAGAAGGAGATCTCAATATAAAATATTTTCATATGAGTGCATTACAATAGAGAGCTACTAACAATATATCAAAAATAATAGATAAAAAAGGAAATTCAATAGACAATCCAGCTAAAACCACAGGAATATTTGTAGATTACTATAAAGATATCCTTAATAATTATGAAACATACAACCTAGGAGCACAAGAGAAAATGCTAAAAGCAATTCCTATAGTCATCACAATATAAGATAATAAATCTCTCAATAAACCTTTCTCTCTATAAGAGATTAAAATAGCTCTCTTTAATATCAATCTGGATAAATCACTAGGACCGAGTGGATTTTAGGCCTTCTTCTTCCAAAAATGTTGAGAAATTATAGAAGTAGATCTGTGGAAAGTAATAGAATCATCTAGAAATGGAGGGAAACTACTTGTAGAAACTAATCATACTTTCCTGACTCTAATTCTAAAGAAAAGTAAGGCTGAAGAACCAAGAGACTTCAGACCTATTGCACTTTGCAATTACATCTATAATTATTTTTCTAAAGCTCTAGCCAAATAATTAAAAGAATATCCCCCTAAATTAATATCAAAATAATAGATAGGGTTTAATACCAAGAGGTTTATTCTAGATGGCATCTCAATCATATAGGAAACAATCCATTCAACATCAAAGAATAAAGAAGCATTTATGCTACTAAAACTAGATATTCAAAAAGCATATGATAAAGTGGATTGGAGATTCCTATGTAAACATTAGAAGCATTTGGATTTTCACATCAATGGATCAACTTCATTTTTCAGTGCATATCTACCCCTAAAATTTCACTCCTTATAAATGGTACCCTAGAAGGTTTCTTTAGCATATCTAGGGGGATCTGATAAGGTGATCCTATCTCCCCCTTCCTTTTCATAATCATGGTTGAAACCCTCAGGAGAACAATTAAGATAGCACAAATTGAAAAGACAATTAGAGGAATTAAGGTCACAAAGAATGTGGCTAACACCACACATCAAAAATTTGTTGATGACCCAATATTAGCTAGAGTTAGTACTAAAAAAAAAATAGTTAACATCAAGACAATTTTGAAGAACTATACTAAAGCATCAGGGCAAACAATTAATGCAGAAAAATCAGAATTTTTTTTCCTAAATACATTGTTTGAAAGATAAGAATATATCTATAATGAAATAGGATACAACAAAGGTACCTTCCCCTATAAATATTTAAGAATATACCTAGATAAAGGGATCAAAAAGAACCAAGGATGTGAACAAACATTGGATAGAATAGATAATCATATAGATGAATAGAAAGGTAAATGGTTAACCAAAGCTGGGAAAGCTACAAAAATCAAATTAGTTCTATCACCAATATCCATCTATCAACTATCATGTTCACAACTACCAAAGAATACCAATCAGAAAATAGAATCAAAACTAAGAGATTTCTTTTGGAAAGGCATAGAGGATAAGAAGAAGGCAACTTTAATTTGATGGGAAAAAATCTGTAGGCCTAAAGAAGCAGGGGAGCTAGGAATTAAAAATCTAGATTGGCAAAATGAAGCATTAGGTGCTAAAAAAATCTAGAGAATGTACCAAGAAAGAGACAAAAAATGGGCTGGAATTCTGTATAATAAATATCTGAATGTATCAAATAGCACACCATTATTAAGAACAAGGAACCCCCACAAAGGGTTTGCAACATGGAATTTTATGCTAAAATGTCACCTCTTGATTAAATTTTTTTAACTTGGGATATTGATAGAGGAGATAAATCCCTATTTGGGGAAGACTCTTGGAATGGGCACCCCCCTCTTGATCAATTTGATATTACTAACAAGACAAAAATTATATTAATATCAAGCTAGGGCACTAAGGTAGAGGACTATATCCAAAATGATCCCTCTAATGAAGAAGTCCCATAGAAATGGAAATCCTTAAAAAATAGAGGTCTCAACCTTACAAATGAAGAGAAATTAGAAGCCATACTTAGAAAGCGTCTAATCAATTATTTCAACAAGGAGGATAAGCTAATCTAGGCAGTTGCTAAAAACAGATTTTACAAACTAAAGGAGTGATATAATCAAATAATAAATTCACAAAGATGGAAAGTAATAAAAGTTTCGATAAACTTTGTTGGGACCTGATAGGTCTACCCAAAGCTAGAATCTTTCTATAGATAGCCTCCCAAAATCAAATTGTAGTGCCCACCCATAGTTTATTTTTCTATTATATTTATTAAACTCTTTTATGCCTATTTCATGGATGTGTTACTTTCAAGGATATTATTTCATAACTTGGACTATAGATATATCAACAATGATTACTTAGTTGACTATATATTTCATGTGGTGTTTAATGACTATGGTTACTGGTGCATTAATGATGCTTTAATGATGATTACTTCATATTTCTAATGATGCATAATTTTATCTGAACATTTGATGTTTGACTTATAATTATTATGGTACTTACCCCATACTTGCATGTGTATGGTGCATGTGTCCCTTTTATTTTTCTATTTGTCATGTTTGATGTGGCTAAGGGAGAGAGTCGTAATCACCTGCTAGTTGAGATCTACATGATGTACCACTCCCTATCATTGCTTGTTTAGTTTATATTTATTTATATACATGTACATGCTCGTCTTTTATGTAGGATGTAGGTACCAGGCATTGACTTCCTTGAATTACTAGGATGAGTGTGCCCTATCACAATAACTCAATGGTAAGAATGGGGAGATGATATTTAGATCCAATCCCAACCATAGCCTAAATACTTGTCTTGCAAGGAGGACACATAACTGACTTTTCACACTTTTTAAAACCTGTGAGTTTATCTTTGGTTGTGTTGTTTGATTTTGAGTTTTGTTCTATTTTGATAATGTTGCTTTTATGTGGATTTTAGTATATGATTCAATTGGTAAATGGTTTAATTATAATATTTGGGTTAATCATATAATTAAATATTATTTGATTAAAAAGAAAATATTAAAACATGAAAATATTTAATTAATTTTTTTAAAAACTAAATAAATATATATTTTAATATAAAAGTCTTAATTTAGAAAATTGGTTAAAGAGAAATTAGAATATGATGATATTTGATTAATTATTAATTAATTAAATATGTACTTTAGTTTTAAATATTTAATTTAAAAGTTTAATTTAAGAAGTTGGACAAAAAAGAGATAGTTAAAATATTAAAATATTAAACATTTAATATTGCTTTATTATAATTAATTATTTAATAATAATTAAATTAGAGTTTCATTTAAACAATGAGCTTTAATTATTATTATTAATTTAAATAGTAAACCATGCTTTAATTAGTGCTTGTATTAATTAATATGCGGGGGAAAAGAAAATATAAAAGAATATTTTAACTAAAAAGTTCTTTAAATGTGCATGAAAGAATTAAATTTAAAATATTTGATTAAAGTTATAATTTAGGTATATTTATATTTATTTAATTTAATAATAATTTATTTAGGAGTTTTATTTTTAATAAACTCTAAATAATATTATTAGTTAAATTAATAAATATTATATTAAAAGCGTTGCATGATTTAATAAGGGAGAGAAAACTTTCATTTAATAAAGTTTAGTTTAATTAAATTACATAAAGTGTGTCCATGAAAATTAAAATATAGTAATTAAAGACAAAGGGTTTTCACATGATTGCATAATCAAAGTCTTGATTTAGGGAGAAAACCCTTTATTAAGGAATTTAGATCTCATATCTAGATACACAAGTTTTGAGGAGCAAAATTTAGAATTGGATCAAAAGAATTGATGGAAGTTTCAGAGGGTTTGGATTTGCATGCATTCATAGATTGTCTCATAATTTAGCTATGGTTTTGAGGTAGGGTTTAAAAACTCATTGTAGAATTTTATTGAAAGTTTTGTCTACTTCATGTCATCTTGGGTGTTTGCATATTGCTTATTAATTTACTGTATTGATTGTTAAATAAAGAATTATGTTGTAGATTTTGAAAAAGGAAAACTTATTAATCAAAAAAACTTGATTGAAGAAAATTATAGAAAAATTGTAGAAAATTATTGTGACTGTATTCTTATAAACCCTTTTCTAATATAACAAAAATTTTGATTATTAAAAATTAGAAGAAAAATAATAAATTGAACAATTAGAATTTTAACTTTAAATTTGTCGTTAGAACTATGTAATTATCATGAATTTTTTAAATATAGATGAATATTATTCTTATATCTAAAATAATTTAATTGCAATATTTATTTGGAAAGCATAAGATTAATTGAGAGGAAAACATGTTGTAACTAAACTTATGCATACATGTGAACATAAATATGCTAAAAATAGAAAGCTAAGTATAGTATGGTTGCATGCATGTGAAAACAAATATGCTAAAAATAAAAAACTAAGTATAGTATGGTTGCATGGTTTGAGAGATCAAAGACATGCAAAAATACTAATTGCATGTATATTTTTATTTAATATAATTTAATTTTTAGATTTATTTATTTAAAAAAATTAATTTATTGATTAAAATAAATTAGTTAATTAAAAATAAAATTTTAAAATTATTTATTAATTTCTAAAAATTCAAATAAATGTTATCTATTTAGTTAAAGTGAATGTTAGTAATATTAGTGATTCTTTAAGTCTAATTAAACTCGTAGTTGTATATAAAAGATTTCATATTTATTAATACTGGAGGAAAGTTAATAAATAAATATTTATAATTTTATTATATTTTAAAAGAAGTTGTGGTAGAGTTCAGTTTTTAATCATTTAGTTAATAACTATTTGACTTTATGAGAGAAATTATAAATAATTAAATTAAATTTATAATTATATCTCTAGTTGCATTATGAATTAAAGGAAACATAAATATTAATATTAGACTTAAATAAAAGTCATATTAATATTTTAGAAATTGAAATTAATATCAATATTTAAATACAATAATATACATTTATGTTATTAATTAAATCATTTATAATTTAAGATTATTTAAATTAATAACATGATAATATTGCATGATATTTTATACACACAAAAAGATTGGATATTTCAATACTTATTGTTTTAAATAAGTATATTAGCGTAACAATTTATATATATATATATATATATATATATATATATATATATATATATATATATATATATATATATATATATATATATATATATATATATATATATATATATATATATATTCTTAAATTATTTCTAAACACATCCTTATGACCCAAAGTAAACAAGAGAAATTGGTGGAATTAAATCATATGGTTGAAAACTATTTATTTTCTAATATTCTATTTATAGTCTTGTGATGTTTATTTTCATGATTGTTTTTCTTTGTGGATTGTTTAGTTGGCCAAGTTAGGATGTGAACTAGAGGTGGTTTTTGAGGATTTTTTATGATTATTTGACTGGATGTCATGATGAACTTTATGATTTGAATTGAGATTTATGTTTTATGAGCTTTATGCTATTGAGCATTTATAAGAACTTGAGTTTTGGGAACCAATATTATTTTTGGGTTGCCTATTAAGGAATCAAATTTGATCAATATTACTCTTGTGGTATGGACCACTATTGTGGTTTGTGATTTTTGAAAAGGTAGTCTAGGTGCATGTCTATGAAAGCGGTTTGCAATGGGGGTCGAGGCCCAAAGTGGCTGGTAGGGTAACTCATTGTAAGTTGTGTAACAAGTGATAACATAGTAATTAAAATATCTTGTCTAGCCCTTTTTCCTTGAGATACATTAAAAAGATAAGTTAGAGATTTTTCCTTGTCCATGCCTTGAGTACTTGTACAGACTAAGAATGAGATGGAGATGATACCTTGAGAGGTATGACTAGTTTCCTCATCATCATGAGAGGGTATTTTGGTTCCACATAGAGTCACTAAGAGGCCGTGGTCCTAAGAGACTACAAGGGTAACTCTAGAGTTGACTCATGTGATGACACTCCATAGTATGTAGTCTGAGTCTCCTTCATGATTTTTTTATATTTGCCTCTAGTGGTGTACTTATTGGATATTGCTTTTGATGGTGTATTTATTGTGAGTTATTACTCATTGATTGGATGTCATTTATTGTTAGCAATTGACTTTTATTAATGATGGTCAGTTATTCATTAGTGGTGTTTTTATTATTGGAGTTAGTGATTTGTGGTTTACTTTTATTTGATGACAGTTGTTATGTATTGGTCATTGTGCTTGTGACACTTGACATTGATTTCGAGGCAGTTGTATATTTTTGGTTTTGGTATTTGTATGTTGAGTTGTATGAGATGTTAGTATTGGAATGAGTGTCTTTTTTATTTGATTATCTCTTCTTCTTGAGTAGTTTGTGTTACCCTTGAGGTAGTTTTGGCTATTAAGATTCTTTGCCTAGGATTATTTTATAATTTGATTATTTGTGTGTGGATTGTACATTATCTCTCCTGCATGGTGGGAGTGAGAGCCTAATTAGGTGACGACATAGTCATGAGGTAGTGTATTCTTACCATCTAGGTCCCCCTTAGATTGATAGATGTTGGATGTTGTTTGGTGCAATGGTACCATTATCATTCTTTCTCTTATCTTGAAGACTTCTATTCATTTGATGTATCTATGTATCATGTGTTTTGAGATCCTATGGGATATTGTATTGTATATTAATGTACTTGTATCTATTTTCACATACCCTGTGACATTTGCAATGGATGTTAACTATTAGATGTGATTTCATTGTATTAGTTGTACTTATGCATGTATTTATTTATTTTATGATTATGAGAATTATAATTGAAACTTAAACTTATTAATAAAACTTTATTAAATGTGACTCAATGTGAAGGAACCCTTAAGGAATTGAAATTGTATTTGTAATTGATTATGTGTTCTTGATGTGTATGTATATATTTCTTCCACATTATTATTACTTTGATGTTGTTTAAACTTAATAAAAAAACAGTTCAGTAAATTTTGTAACATATTAGGTTTATTTCTTTGGGGTTCCTAAGTGGGTCATTACACAAATCCTAACAATAGATAGAATCAGGAAAATGAGATTTGAAGGCCCTTCGAGGTGCATCCTTTGTATAGAAAACTCAAAAATGGCTAAGCATCTCTTATACCAATGCAAATATGCTAAGAAATGTTGGGAATGGCTTAAATTCAAAGTAAAGTGGTCAGCTCCACTTCCAGGGATGTGGCAAGATCAACTAATAGGATGGCCAAAAAAGACTAATAATAAAGCATATGGAAAACTTTAGAACATTACTCTAGCAATTCTAGCATGGGAGACATGGAAGGAAATAAATAAACAAATATTTAATAACAAAGAACTTAATATACAAATTCTCCTTAACAAGATTGAAGCAAGCATTACAGAAGTTATAAATTGTAATCTCAAAAAAACTTCAAAAGAAGAAGGGTCCTTCTTAGAGTAGAAATTTAAAAAAAAACTGAAAACATTTAATTAATCCACCCTTCATTTATAAAAAAAAAGATTAGTAAAGCCAGAAAAGAATGCAAATGGGAACCTCCACTTAAAGGATGGAAGAAACTTAATTTTGATGGAGCCTCAAGAGGTAATTTGAGAGTAGTAGTACATCAAGGGTTAAAATAGTGTATAGAATAAAAAATAAAAAGAATACTAATCAAAGGAGACTCATAGATCATCCTCAATGCACTTAGAAAAGGAAAGACCCCTAATTGGATATTAAATTCCAAACTAGAAAAAACTTTCAGACTTTTGAAAAAATTTGACAAAGGTTGGTTTTCACACATTTATAGAGAAGGTAATATAGAAGTAGATGATTTAGCTAACAAAGGAATGGATGGATAAAATACTCAATTGATTAATCAAATTTAGTTAGCTAAGGTAATCATATTTTTTTAGACTTCTTTAGCATTTCCCTTCAACACTTGGTAATATGGTTATCACATTAGGAGTGAATTTGGCCCACATCATTTTAGCTTATTTAGTATCATCACTTTGACTACTTGTGATCTTTGGCACTCCTTTTATTATCCTCCATGATGTATGAATCATTACCCAGTTGTATTGTGATTGCATCATTGCTAGAGTCCTTATAGAATTTTCTCAACTTTCTTGAAGCATCTATATATTTTGTTTGGGTCCTTATAACTCTACATTTTCTTAGGGATCTTGTGTCTATCTTGAGTAGGTGTCAACATGGTTACCAATATTAGTCTATGTCATGTTGTTGAATTTTGATTTATGGTATTTCGAGGCAATGTGAAGCTAGAGAGACGGACTCATTTACTGTATTCTATAGGCAATATAAGTAGGATAGCCATTAGTAGGGTTTTAGGTGAAGGAATCTTCAATTATGACTTCACCTGGCATACCAATACTGAAATTATAGGTACATGGATTGGGTGTCTAGTTAGGGAAAAATTTGAGAAATAGGAGATCATTTGGCTTTGCTATAACATATTTGACCCTATATGGTTGGTAGGTTTAGAACATGTGGTCTTTAATATTGATGAGAAGCTCAAAATCCCCTTGTTGCAAGCTTATATGACTCGTTTGATGGGGAGTTTTGAGCTAGCTATTGTTCCTAGGCGCCCCATTTTGGTTATCTAGGATAACATCCTCTTCTTTCATAAATGGCCCAAAATTGAAGCCAATGTTCAGTTTCTGCTATGCTAGAGGGGTATTATAGAGGATCCAACTAAGGAGTGGCTCTTGAATTACTTGAATGCCTTTGGTGCATATATACATTTAGGAGTGCACTTTGTAGACTTGGAAGCATTGGAATTCTGCCTTCCCAATTTAGACAAGTTGAGCAGATCCAAAAGCACTTATGAGTTTCCTCTTGGGTCTAGGGCCAAAGATATTAATGAGCTTCTAAAATAATCATGGTCTTCTGGAAGGAGGAGGTAGGTGTGTAGCTAGGATCAATGGTCTAGTGTGGAAAATTTTTGGTGTTCTTGTTGCCTTCATGACCATGGTGGTTCTTTATCCTTCTCTTTGGTGGCATTTTTGGGTGCTTTTTCTCTATATGCTTCTTGAGTTATATTCTACTAGGGATTTTTAGTTGGGTTGTGGGGGCTTGTCTTAGTATATTTTTTGTATTTAGGCTTTCTTGCATTCTATCTTGAGTTGTTTATCAGTTGCTTCTTAGCTATGGGTAACTTCTGCACTCAATGGGTTATTGTATATAGTTCTGCTAAATATTTAGCATACTATGAATATATTAAATATATTTACCCTTCCCTATTGTTGCTTTCTTCATTTCATCAGTGTTCTTGGGCTTATCCCCACTTGGTGGTTTTTCCCTTTGCTTTGTTGAGGGATCTTAGCTCTTTCTCTATTATGTGATCATTCCTTTTTATATATTGATGACTCATTGTGTATTCAAAAGCTTATTATTTTATTATTATGAAGTTGGCATAGGTCAAAAAGCTTTTAAAACTTGGTTTCTTAAATAGCAACAAAAGGAAATAGAAAATTTGATATAGATGTTAAACTTATTCGGAGATGGTTTAGTCTAAACCACAATTATTTGGATGCATAACTAGATTTTTTTTTCAAACTTATTCTATAATCTAGAATCTTAATCTTTAACTAAGCATGGAATCATAAAGGATCATAAGGGACATCACTAACAGTGTAGTAAATGAAGAAAAATTAGCACCACTAAATGTTTCCAATAATTTAATCAAATTAGCCTCATAATTTGGAAGGAGTGAAGAATGTTAAGAGGAATATATAGCTGAATGTAGACAAGGATTCATTTATTAAGAATAATGATAATTATCATTGATAGTTTTCATCAGAACAGAGTAGGATTATTATTTGTCAGTTATGTACCTAATTTTTTAGATAAGTTGGATTTGTGTAACTAACTGATAATTATTCTATGCACTTACTATTAATGTGGAGTTTGAAAATTTGACATAATCAACAAAGGAAGGTAAGGGCATCATGTTTAAAGGGGTTTGTATTGCAAAGCTTTCCTTATGTGTTGATTGGATTCATATTTTCTTGGTTTTACTTTGTTCCTTAATTTTGGCTACTAACCCCCTTCTAGTAGTTTGTTGTGTGTTGTCTTGCATATGCAAGATAGTTCTCTACCTTTTGGTAGGATTTTCAACTCTTTTGTCTCTCCTTGGGCACGATGTTCCTTTTTCATCATATTTGTAACTCTTGTAAGAAAAACTTATATTTTCACTAGGTTAAGCCCCTTTTAAATCTATATAATATTACACTCCAGTCTTGGGCTAGACTGGAGGCTTTCTTACTCCATTCTTTCCCACTGTTGCCCATTTCAATAGAGATTTAAGTAAACTTTTTTTACTTAATATAATATAAGGCTTCAGCCATTTATCGATAAAATAATAATAATAATATCATTTATTATTTTAATTAAATAAAATAAATTATAAACCATTTAAATTATTAAATATTTAATAATTTTAAATACATAAAAAAACTTTAACAAAAAACCAAACAATACGATTTCATCGCATTCCCCAAAAATGGGTTGTGGCCAAAGTTGCCCTGCCCAAGGGTAGCATACATTGCCTTGGTAGTGGTAGATTGTCTTTGGCCAGTCACATGTTGCCTTGGCAACACATCTATACTTTGGATAGTCACTGACCCATCTCTCCCGCCCCCCAGCCCACAAAATAAAATTTAAAAAAAAAAAAAAATATATATATATATATATATATATATATGATATGATATTTTCTTAAATAGAGCTTCCTATAAAGAAGAAAGGGAGGAGGCAGGTGGAGTTGGTGGTCCACCTCCCCAAAACAATGCAATTTAAAAAAAAAAAATTGGAATCATACATAGGACAAACAAAATCAGAAACCATCATCATTTCCAATATAATTATTACCACAGTAATAATGTAATGTGGTAATATCTTTGTAATATATAAATATCTATTTAAAGATTTCTCCAATTTCAATCTAAGAGAGAAAACATGATTAACCCATCAAATATTGCATTTTAAATTTTGATTTCTTTTCCAACCTTACTCAAAAAGCACAAATCCTTAATTGATTCAATCTACAAATTACCAAATTAACCAAACAAGGGTTTTCAATTAACGATCCATATATAGATGATATCAAAATGAAGAATATTGAATTCACCTACAAGGGTTTCAATCTAATTAATTTGTTCACAAAAGAAATCAGGAACAAAGAAATAATAAATTTCAATACAAGAGTTTCAACCAAATCTAGAATTACAAAAATAGATTTATCCAGACATGAAGAAGACATGAATTGGAAGAATGGAAAACTACTATGCAAATAACCCACAAGATTCTACCTGTATCTGATGCTAACACAACAAACACATGGAGCACACAAACAATCCCCTTTTTCTAAAAACTCTTCTTCCCTGAAATTGCTCCTCCAAAACTTGGGTATTGCAAAATGAACTCTAGATCTCTGATAAAGAGTTCTCCTCTAAATTTAAGGCTTTGATTGTGCAATCACATCAGAAGTCTCATTGATCTTTATCTTTATCATTTTATTATATTCTATATATTCATGCATAACCTTTTTGCCATTAATTTAAAATATCTTTATTAAATTGATACTTTCTCTCTCTAATTAATTTATTATATTTTAATTTCATGCATAAGCTTTATGCAATTTAATTAAAATAAACTTTATTAAATTTATGTTTTCTCTCTCTAGTTAATTATGGGGTAAAAGCACAAACCTATGTCACCCTTTTGTAAAGGAAAAGGCTAACAAAAGTATAACTATTCACCTTCAATGTTCTAAAATAGGTATTATTATTTAGAATTTGAAAATAAGTAAACTAATGAAATGTGTAGAAATTGATCAAGTTTAGGATGATAATTTTTAACAATTATATAGAATAGTTTTTTATATTTTTTATACATGATTTTTAAGTTGCTAAAAAATTCTAAAAATTAGGGCTCTAGTTCCCACCACAAAACTATATGTAAATAAATGTATTTCCCTTTGATCTAAGACTATGTTATACATAACATGTATATCTAGAATATTCAAAAATAAAGATTGTCCTTAGACCTATATTTTTCCCTTTTATTGTGATTCAAATTTCAACAGACTTGAAATCGATAATTTTCATCTCCCACCACATTTTTCAGAATAAATCTATTCTAATCTAAATAAAAACTATACATTTTAGAAGAGGACTGTATTCTTTAGAATGACATATAATTTTTTATATTTTTTTGATATGATGAAATATTTTTTTCTTTCTCAAAATCGACATCTTTTCGAGTGTTAAAATACGTGCTTGTAGAATTTTTTAATTACAATATACTATATCTAATTAAAACACTATAAAATCTACATGAGAATATTCTTTACTTAAAAATATATAAAATGGTGTAAATATAAGCTATTAAAAAAATCCATAAAAAATAGTAAGAGTTATTGAAATGTCAAGCTTTTGAAATAATTATATTTCTTTAGTAATTGGATACAAACTAGTATAGAGCATGCATTTAATAGACATTTCCAATTGGAAAAGTGTGAGACCATATATAACTTAGCTATAATAAATTTATCTAAATCTTATGTTTGAACAAAATTGATTTTTAGATAAAAATACTCAAATTCAATCATTCAGATAAGTTAGCCTGAAAGGTGACACAACTTTGTACTTTACCCCTATGAGAGGTTTTAATAATATATTTATCAATTCAAGTAATAATATTATTTTAGTGTTTATTATTAAAAATAAAACTCCTAGATAATAATTATTAAATTAAATAAATATAAATACACCTAAATTAGAACATTAATAAAATCTTTAAATTTAATCCTTTTATTTAATTAATTTCTCAATTAATTAAATATAATTTAAATATTGAATTTTAATTATAAAATTTATATTAAAGTAAATCATTAAATTATCTTTTAATTTGATTTAATTATAATAGAAAATCATCATAGGTCCACATGCAAGACCAAATATGAAAATTCATCATAAAATACATAATACCAAAACAAACTCTAGGGTCAAAATCATGAATGCATGTCACTTGATGAATTTGGAAAGGTGAAACTAACTCAAATACTTGTCCTATTTTCTAGGACAATTGGCTTAGGTTATTATTTGAACTCAAGAGTTATCTCCCCACTTATACCATTGAAATATTGCGATAGGGTATGCTCATCCTAGTAATTTAGGGAAGTCGATACCTGGTACTTGTAATTTGCATGAAATCCATGCATGTATATATCCATATGTTCTAAACTAAATAGGCAATGATGGGAAGTGGTACATCATATAGATCCTGACTAGTAGGTGACTACGACTCCCTTCCTCAACCACATCAGAAATGTCAAACATAAAGAAAACATACACGCACACCATACACATGCAAGTATGGGGTAAGTAACTATAGAAACTGCATATAATTAATATATCTATCTAACCAATCATCATGAGATAACTAAAATCACTGATTGAACATACATATTTCATCATTGAAAGAATAAACATAAACACACGAAATAATTGAAAAAATTATCACATATGTAAACTGAGTATGAAATACATTTAATCTAATCTAGTAACCAAGTACCAATAATCATAAAACACAATAAAAAAACTAGCCTAAAAGAATTTGACAATACAATCAGAAAAGTCAACTAGGAGTAGGCATTATATGTAAAATTTGAGTTTACCAAACAATCAATTTCCCAATTTATAATTGTCAAATCTTACCTCATTAAAATATTATTGATAAAGAAATTAATACTATGTTTAATGAAGAAAACTAGTATTAAATGAGTCATGAAATTAAATATTATCATCATCATTTAATAATAACTCTTAATTACAAATTAAACTATTTATTATTTTATTAATAAATAATATATTATATTATAATATTAATAATAATAAATATTAAAACTACATAATATAATAATTATATATTAAAATAATAATAATATCATTTATTATTTTAATTAAATAAAATAAATTATAAAACATTTAAGTTATTAAATATTTAATAATTTTATAAATATATAAAAATAACTTTTTTTTTAAATAGTGTGATTTCGTTGCATTCCCCAAAAATGGCTACCTTGGCAACAATGAGATGTAATGCCCTACTAGAGAACCCAAAAGAATTAAACCTAAAGTTTCACTAAATTTGTTAACAATTTTTTTTGAAAGATAATGTAAAACAACAATTATAAAATAGTGAACGCAATAATAAGAGATAAAATAATAGCAAACGCATTAACTCACATACATAATGACCATCATAAACGAATTACAATTCTTAAGGGTTCCATGATGTTGACTCACATTTAAGTTTAATTAATACTAAAACCAATATATAACACATCTATATTAAAGAATAACTACAAGTACAAATTCTATTTAAACAATATACAACTATCTTGAATGCCTTTTAGCAATAAATAAAATGCATAGTCATCCACTATACAGGTCATAGGGTATGAAAGGCTGAAAGAATATACATCATAAAATAAATTACATCATCTCTTAAGATTGATGAAATCAAATATCATACACTTATGGTATAACCATCCATCATAGAAATGCAAGATCATATTAAAAGGAACATTTGCACAAACACATCCAATATAAACATCTGATAATTGGATCTCAATGGTATAAGAAATGCACTACCACCTGACCTCATGGAACCTAAATAGCCCATTCCCACCATGCTGAGGAGATAGTCTCAAGTCCCAAACATAATAAAAAACTCAAAAAAAAAAACCAACATCTAGGTTCAAGGAATCACCTGAAAGAAAACTATCTTAAAGGGTACCAAGACACATGTATCAACTAATCCTAGAGGCAACACAAACATATAGGAAATCTACTATGTAAGTGGGAAAGTTTCATCACATGAGCCAACTCTAAGGTTATCCAAGCAATCTTTTAATACTCCAACCCCCTAGTATCTCTATGTGGCATTAGTATCCTTTCATATAGACAAGGCATACTAATGAAACAAGTTCACAACCAAGAATCCTCTATACTCCCATCCTAGCCTATACTAGCACTAGAGGCATGGAAAGGAAAAAAATGTGTCTTATTAATTCATTTTAAACCCATTTAATGAAATGTTATTACTTATTAAAAATAACCTACAATGGGTTATCTACTAGCCTCTTTAGGGCCTCGGCCTCCATTGTAAGCCACTTTCTAATATGACATACAAGTAACCTAACCTAAGCTCAGTGAAAGAAAAATATCTCAAATGACTATAAACCACACATCAATTCTTAAATAAGAAACTAGAAAGATATAGGAAACATCACTGTTCCAAATCACAGATTTCACCAATATGATCATCCTAAAAGGACTTATCCAAAATCAAGTAAACATAAACTAAAATATGTCACAACATGACAACATCAAAAAATAAAACATTTAATCAGCTCAATACTATACAAGCAACTAGGAAGAAACCAAGAATAATTGATCGAAGACTCAAAGGTTATATTAGGAAAGTCATACCATTCAACTCAATTTTAAGCAAGAACTAGAAAGCACATCAAAACATCTGATCAAACTCATCAGAACACACAAATGACACATTTCCATGGTTGGGTATAAAAGATCATGTACAAAATATTATCATGACATCACAGAACAAAACCTCCAAGCCTCTAGTAAACATCCAAATTGGTCAAAGCTAAGTCAACTTTGAAAAACCTCACCACCTACAAATCACATGTCAAATAAAGTACATACAATATAACTTTTCATAATTCTTTAGGTTTTGGAAAACACATAAGTTTGATTTTAACTATAGGTTTCCAAGTTCTCATTTTTTGTTTTCAAAACACAAAGATTACATAACAACTAGGGTTTCAACTTTCTTTTTAAAGTATTATTGCTTATAGAGTTTTCAATTCCAAACAGGGTTCACATTTTTGTTTTCATTTCCAAATATTGTGGTTCATAACATTTTCAATTTTAAATAGGGTTTCAGTTTCCAATTCTCTAGTTACCAAATTCACTATGGTTTCCAAGTTCACTAGAATCCCAGATGATTCAACTAACTCATCTAAAGTTGTTTAAACATAGTTTCATAGCTCAATTCATTTGGTTTGAAAGCACATAAGTTTGACCTTTATAAATAGGTTCATGTTTTCTCATGTACAAACTGTCACAATAACTAAGGCTTTTTGAGTTATCAAAAGATGTAATCAATTTCCTTTAATAGTAGAAATCATTTCCTTAACTACAATATCAAGTAAAATCTGAGTTTACCAAACAATCAATTTCCCAATTTACAATTGCCCATTTGCCTCACAATTATATTGTAATAATAAATTAATTAGAATTTCAATTAATTATAATTACAACAATCTCATAATTAAATATTATTATTAAAAATTTATCATCTATTATTAAATTATTAACACTAACAATTATTTAATTAATAATGAAATAACATATATAATATATATTATTTATTAATAATTGTTGGTGTAAATAACTATTTACTTATTACACTTACTTAAGTTTACTTAGGTTTATGCATTATATTAATATTTATTAGTCACTTAGGAGTATGTGCACTCTTGTGAGTTGTCATGATGACATCATAGGGGTCCACACCTCTTTTAAGCACATGTTTTCTACAACACAAAAATCTTCTACACAAATATGGCACTTTGTCATTCTTATCCATTCATCTAGAATGTTGGATAAGGTGCTTAGCTGTCTTCTCTCCTAGTTGTTTCTAGATACATTTTAGGTGCTTTCTGAGAGGCCTATATATGTAGGCACTCCTAGTGTGAATGTAAATGCTTCTGAATAGTAAGCTAGCATATTGAATGAATATCATCATTCTGATCATACTCTATCTATTTTGGTCTATTGTGTGCTTGTTTTGAGTTCTTTAGTTCTTGTGTGAATTATGGCCTAAGCCAAATTCTTACAATAATAATATTAAATTAATTAATATATTAATATTAATAAAATATTAAAATTAATAAATCTTATTTATAATAATAATAATAATAATTAAATAATAATAAAAATCACAAAAAACTTAATGCGATTACAAATCACATCTCCCATTTAAATGGGATAGCCGCCTAGTGGTTTGATAGATGATGTTATCTATTTCTTGATGTATATTATTTTAGCATTTCATACCCTATGACCTATACAATGGATGATTGTGCATTTTGTTTATTGCCAAGTGGCATCTTATATAATGTTATATTATTTAAATGAATTTGTACTTGTTGTTATTTTTTAATATGGATGTGTTATATATTGGATTTAACATTAATTAAAACTTAAATGTGATTCAACATCATGGGACCCTTAAGAATTGTAATTTTTTTATGGTATGTGTTTATGTGAATGTTAATGCTTCTACTATATTGTATTTGTTCTTGTCAAGTTATTATCTTTCAAAAAAAAAAGTTTGGCAAACTTAGTGAAACTTTAGGTTAGTTTCTTTTGGGTCATCGGGCAAGGCATTATACAATATCTCTATCTCTCACTCCATCCATACTATGCCCTCTCTCTGTCTCTATCTTCTATTTATCTCTTCCTATCCATTTCTCTCTTATCTTTCTCTCTCCCCATCCCATCTCATCTATCTCTCTCTCTCTGATGCACGAGCATCCTAGGCTTTCTTGCAATCCTACATGTTGGGGGTATTTGGTTTTGAAGTTGTGGACTTTGTCACCAAAGGAGTGGTGCTTGGTCATTGTTGAAAGTAGTGTTGGCTGAGGTGCTCGGTCATTAAATTCACTTGATCGTTGAAGAGTTTGGCAGATACTATTTCTCAGTACTCACTATTGGGCTTGACATGTATTAGTTTCTTGGCATGTGTTGGTTGCTTGGCATGTGTTTGTTACTTGGCAATGCTTGGGAGGTTGCTAACACGACAGTGTATTGGTGCTTACTAGAGTTCTTGGTACATTTAGCATCTGATTGTGACATGGATTGATCTGAGAGTTTGTGTGACCTATGAGTAGTCTTGATTATCTCTTCTATGTGCATATAATCTATGTTGTAAACTTGGGGCTTGTCCTAAGTATTTTGTGTAGTTATCATGTGTTAACTATAGGTTAAAATCATGGTTAAAATTTTGTATTTATTTTTTGTTGTGAGCCAACTTGTGGTTCAAATATGCATTTAATGCAAGGGGTTTTATTTAATTTGTAATTTCTAGGCCGACTTGTGGCTTAGTTGGGTATAAGTAAGGGGTCTTCTGGAATCTTTAGTCATATTCATCTAGTTTGGATAAGATGATGAAGTGGAGGAGAAAACTTTGAAGAGCTAGTAGGTATGGCTTAGAAATATAGGAGATTTCATCATGGGCTTGCAAGCATAAGTTGAGATTTCCCTGGTGGCTTTCTTCCAGAGTACAAATCTAGACTAGCTGGGATTAGCATTGTGAGCTTGATCTTGTGGATTTTGCAGAACTGTTATTGCAATTGCTATTATATTTGGACCTAACATGGAAGGCCTTATAGCTAGGAAAATTGCATGTAAACAATTATTTTATAAATAAAGAGTTGTGATTTGGTATCAAATATTGCATTGTTGTTGCTTGTTATTATGTATCCATTGTATGGTTATTTGTTGGGGGCTAGGACATCTCCTTTGGGGATTCTCTTGCCTTGCACTACATCAAGTGGTATCAGAGCAAGGTTGTTCTTGAATGCGTAGATAGATTGATGAAGCCGAGGTAATCTACACTAGGATCATGGGTTGGAGAAGGTTGATTTGGTGGAGCTAATTGATCTTTTGGATTTTGGATCTATTGCTTAGGATTTTCATAAATCTTGGGAGGTGCCTCCAAGAAGATTGGAAACTAAGGAAATTGATGATCTTAGTGATGATGTGGAAGAAATAATCTAAGAGAAGGTTAAAGTAGATTTGAGATTTGAGATTGAGGAGGTTAAAGAGAATTTTAGATCTTAGATAGCATTGATGAAAAGTGATATGATTTTTGAAATCATGAGTGCTCTAGATGGCATGCCTAAGCATGTGGATACTAAAGATAGTTATGAGGAAGTTTCTAGATCAAGTGGTGAGGACCAAAGTAATTGTGTTGAGAGACCTATTTGAATTAGGGCTGGACAATTTTCTTAGCCTGGATCTTAGTTGAAGCTAAAGCATAAGATGGAGTTTTCTAATCTTTCAGGTACTTTAAATCTAGAAGACTTGATTAATTGGATTGGTCAATCAGAAGACTACTTTGAGCTTGAGGATATTGAGGATCTTCTCAAAGTAAGGTTGCCATTGGCTAATTTGAAAAGACATGTTGTTCTTTTATGGAAGGAACTACAAATAGATAGAGAGGAGGAAGGTGAAATGTGTCTAATCAATATAACACCCTTTTAGTTGCAGGATTGGATATCCCTTACCACCAAATTACTATGTTGATTTTCATTAAATGTCAATCTGGGAGCGTGAACTTGAGATGATTTCTGCAAAGTATATGCTCTAGTTTTCACTAAAAGTCACTACTACTTTGAATGCAATAACCATTAAGAAAATCTAGTTTATCCAAAGGAAAAATGACTATCAAATACTTGGAAGGAAATTCTAATTATTTAACCATACATATATGCACCTACTGCTGCAGGATCAGTGACTGGTTCTATTTCTAGTGGCTACAAGAAAAACAGTTTTAACTTTAACTTAGCAAATTGAGTCTATCTCCTACTTACTAAAGCAAACTCTATAATGCCCCGCCAAGGGATCCAAAGAATTAACCTAGAATTTCACTAAGTTTAGTAGCATTTTTTTTTTATGCAAGTAAACACCACATATAACTTATGCATAATAACGGAAGCAATAGCAATGTCCATCTGAAATTAAACATAACATAAATAATGGATTACATTCTTTAAGATCCGTTAACGTTGAATTACATACATGAATCCATCTAGTACAACATCCACGTGAAATAATAATGATAAGTCCAATGTTTATACATTACATTTCAAATACTCAATCATCCACTGTACATGTCATAGGGTATGACAAGCTCAAAAGAATATACATACATAGAATAAGGTACATCATCCTATTCTAATCCATGATACATCAAAGTAGAGATAATCACATGATACAACATCATAGAAAACATATACATCCATCATAAAGATCAAACATAATAAACTAAGTGCACGGTTCCTCCCAACCGTCAATAGCATCATTAGACCATCGTGGATCTTAGCCATCCCTCTGTGCTAACATTCAAAACTATCGAAGAGATCATCAGTATTACATAGTAGGAATGTCACTCCTAATAAATACAACATCATATATAGAAGTAATCTAACATGCAAATAAAAGCATAAGATAACAACATCTAACATATGCCAATCATCAATGAAAAAGGATACATATCCACCATCATGAAGGACGCATCAGCCACGATGTCTCAATGAATCTCAAAATGATAAGAGTGGAAAATACACTACCACCCCACTGCGTGGTACCTAAGTGGTCCACTCCCACCGTGCTGAGGAGATAATCTCAAGTCCCAAACAGGCTATCAAAATCACATAGCAAAAATCTCCATAAGTCCAGGAATCCTAAAAGTATACTAACTCAAAGGTTCCAAACACAAAATCTAACATCTAATCCCAGAGGCAGATAGTGACATGTAGGAACCTACTATGCAAGTGGGAAAGTGTCATCGAAATTATCACGTACAAGTTACACTACCAGTTAGCTAAACTCCATGGGTCCATACTGATTTCATGTGGCCACTAGTATCCTCTCATACTGATGAGGCATACTACGGAATGCAAGGTCGCAACCATGTGTCTCACTACTCCCATCCTAGTCTATACAAGTACTCAAGGCATGGCCGAGAACAAAACACTTATCTTTTTAAGTTCATTCAGTTAGTATTAGGTGTGAATGTTATCACTTATTAATCCAACTTACAATGAGTTACATTGGCAGCCTGTTAGGGCCCCGACCCCCATTGCAAGCCACTTCCCGTCACTACATATAGATATCCTACCCTAATCCTCATGGAATCATAAATATCAAAATCACAAAAGATAATCCATAAAATCATCAAATATGCATAAAAGCATCAAATCTCCATGAGCTAATCATCCAGAGAAAATCATGAACACAACAGCTCTCTATTGGCAACTGAAGTATCACTGATAATCAAATATCCAATGGTTCTCAATAACCAAAATATATATATCTCAATCATACTGATCGAAGACTCCAAAAATGGTTGAGTCAAACATGTCACAACATGACATCATCAAAAATAAATCCACATTATAGTCCCATCATGGCAACTAGAAAATAAACCAAGGATAACTGATCGATGACCAAAAATAATGGTTAAGTCAAGTGTCTCATACATAAGAATCTCAACTATAACAATCAGTAATCACAACCAATACATAGAGCATTCCATCACATAACCATGGTTGGGTTTATAAAGATTGAGATTAAAACATCATCATGTCACCACAATCACATAATCCCCAAGCCTCTAGCAGACGTCCTATACTGGTCAACACTAGTCAACTCAAAATCCAAAACAATAGCATAAAGAATACACAATGCAAACACATGTTTTGGTTTTACAACTTGAGTTTAAATGTAGAGATCTCAGTTTAAGTTTCCAAATCTAAAGAATGAATGGAGGAACACATATATTGTTTTTGGACAAATAAAAGATTTCCTTATTAGAACTAAAATCCATTTTCCAATTAATAACATTTGTTTGATACATCCCCCACCCAACTATCAATTCCTTATTTAATAATTTAAAACATTTAAATTATTAAATAGTTGAAAGTTATTAAAGAGTCACCTTATGAAAATAAACCTTCAATATAAATCATTTATCAAATAAAAATAACTTAAATTTATAAATAACATATTTACATATTACATATATACATATATATATTTAAATATATATATACATACATACATATGTAAATATATTAATACATTTTCATAAAATCAATTTAACAATTTTGATTGAATTCATATTATATAGCAATGAGAAATTGATTGTTTATAAACGTTTTAACATAAAAAAAAATTCTTACGTCACATTAACATTAATAACCCCCAAAACACTTGCTACAATACGTAGTACCTACAGTCGCAGGCACTGCGCTAACAGCGGGTATGTAGTACCCCTGTCGTCGTAGACCTGCGACGCAGGTCTTTGCCTTCCACCGGCACAAGGTACGAATCATGCCCACGGACTATAATATATATACTTGTTTCATGCAATATGAATCGCGATGTGATTTATTAAATTTTCCACTGCGATTTTATCAATCACTCAATTCGGTGCATTATATACATAGGTATATATATATATATATATATGTATCAATATATATATATATATATATGAATGTATGTATATATATATAAATTTGAATTTTAAAATTGATTCATAATAAATGTATACATATATATATATATATATATGTATGTATATGTACGTATGCAGATCTGAACATATAACCATGTATATCTCTTCTTCTTTTTTCCACAAAGATTACATCTACAATTAAGAATAAAATATTTGCATTATAGAATGCATATAAAATTCTCCAATAAAATTAATCTACCCACATTGAGAATGCATATAAATATGAAACTTCTCAGAAGACATATGGAAGACACGAAGAAGACAGGGAAAGCATGATGTGAAAATAGCATAAATAAAATCACAAGAATCTACCTGGATTCTGATGCTAAATCGCTCTTCCTCAGAAAATCCACAGAGCAAGCTCCTCCCTTCTTCAAAATTCTTGAGTCCTCCAATGCTCCAATTGCTCTCCCAATGCTATGTCTAAGCTTCTATGAATGCCTGAATATAAAGAGATTTCAGGAAACATCTAGAATGTTTCTAGAAATAGCTGGAAGCTGTCACCAACTAAGCATGGGTCTTTTCCAACCTTCAAGATAAGCCATAGGGTTGTAGACACCATGTGCCTAATTGATGCACTAACCCCCGTGTTGTTGACACTTGAGAAATAGAGAAGTGCGCTAACTCCCATGCAAGCTTATAACTCCAATTCACTTTTTATATAATTTATATTTAAATATTTATAACTTTCATTTTATCTTTTATAACTTTTATTATTATTATTTATTTATTAATTTATTATTAATTTTAATTTCTAATTTTCTTTTATTTAATTCATTTTTCGTCAATAATTCACATTTAATTAATTACAATCAAAATATCAAATAACATGATATTTCATATTAATTTTCTCAAATAATTAATTTATTAATTAAATCTATTTATTAAGACTTAATTAATAGAAAATTCACCATATACTTCCAAGATAAAATATGAAACCCCATCATAGAGAAAATCACTCAAAATCAGTCTAAAGGGTTAAAAATCATGAATTATGTCATCCGACACATTCGACGGGTACAATATCCAGATACTTGTCCTACCTCACTAGGACAATTGGCTTAAAGTTTTGGGATTTGGACTTGAGAATTTATCTCCCTTCTCTTAACATTGAGATTGTATAATAGGGTACGCTCATCCTGGCAATTTAGGGAAGTCGATACTCGGTACCTACAACCTGCAGAAAAACCATGCATGTACATACAATATATATATAATGCTAAGCTAAACAGACAATGGCAGGAAGTGGTGCATCATGTAGATCCTGACTAAGTAGGTGACTACGACTCCCTTCCTTAAACACATCAGAAATGCCATACAATAAGAAAACACGTAGACCATACACATGCAAGTATGGGGTAAGTATCCATAGTAAAACACATAAGATAATAAACCATCCATCTAATCATCAATAATAACTGAAAATAGTATAATGATCATCATGTATGCATGAAATGTAAAATCTAAATGATCTCATCATATAACCACTGAATCCATAACATAATGTCTAATAGTGTCAAAAAAATACCACTAATCCATCAACATAAGACTAGTCTATCATAGTCTGATAATAATAACAATGTCTAGAAAAGATGTGGACGAGGGTAGGCACTACATCCATCCCCCTTGGGTTAGGCTTACTCTTGGAAGCCTACAAAAAAGTAGGGATATAACTCCCTCAATCTAGCTGCATCCTCTCAAGTAGCTGAAGAATCATCAGTAGGGTCCCATTGGACCCTTACCTGCTTAATGGTTCAACCCCTGAGGGTCAACTCCCACTGCTCTAGAATATGAACTGGCTCCAAAGCCAGCTGCCCATCCTCTACCTGCAATGCATTCCAATCAAGAACATGTAAAATATCAAGAATATATTATCGAAGCACTGAAACATGGAAAACATCATGAATGCTAGCAATGCTGGGTGGTAGAGCAAGGTGGTATGAAATCGGGCCAATCCTCTCTAGAATCTCGAATGGTCCCACAAAGCAAGGTTCTAGCTTAGAACCCTTTCTGTACCAGATTGGACTCTTTCGCAGACACACTCTCAAGAAAACCTTATCTCCCATAGCAAACTGCTTATCAATCCTATGAGCATCAGCATACTTCTTCTGCCTATCCTGTGCTGTAGTGAAGTGCTCACGGATACGTGCTACTTGTTGCTCCCTATCATGAAGCATCTCAGGACCCAATAGGATACAATTCTCAAGACTGTCCCAACTCAATGGTGTACGAAAAGGATGTCCATATAATGCTTGAAATGGTGCCATGCCAATAGAACTATGATACTCGTTGTTGTAAGCAAACTCCACTAGGTAGAGATAATCCTCCCAATGTGTCTGCCTATCCATCACATACATTCGTAACATATCTTCCAAAACCTAATTCACCCTCTCTGTCTGACCATTAGTCTCTAGATGATATACTGAACTGAAGTTTAACTGCACTCCAAGCTCATGCTGCAGCGATGTCCAGAATGCAGATGTGAATACAGGATCCCTGTCAGAATGATCTTTCTAGGAATACCATGTAATCTCACAATATCACACATAAAGATATTAGCTATAGAAGTTGCTGTGTAGGAGGACCTAATTGGTGAAAAATGTGCCACCTTAGTCAATTGATCAACGGTGACCATGATAGCATCATGATGTCGAACTATCATAGGTAATCCTACAATAAAATCCATGGAGATGATATCCCACTTCCAAGAAGGAATGAGATTAGGCTGCAAAAGTCCAGCTAGGTGCTGATGTTCTACCTTAACTCTCTGACACTCAAGGCACCTAGCCACAAAATCAGCAATATCTCGCTTCATCCCAGACCAAAAGAACAAATGGTTCAAATCAACATGCATCTTCTTGACACCTGGATGTGCTGAGTAAGGTGTACGATGGGCTTCTGCTAGTATCAAGGTGCAAAGCTCATCCAAAAATGGCACATAAATCCTCCCTAAATGCCTCAAAAGACCATCTAATTCTCAAACGTAACCTGCAAACTTTCCTTCCAAAGATCTTCCTGAATCTATCTCTCTGCACACTTCCTGATACCAGGAATCCGTAGGAAGTGCCTGAAGAATCTGACTCCTCAAATCCACACTAAGAGTCATCGATGATGCCACATGTTTCCTGCAACTCAAAGCATCTGCCACCACATTCTCCTTACCCTGAATGTACTTAAGCTCAAAATCATACTCGCATAGAAACTCCATCCATCACCTCTGGTGAGCATTCAAATTAGGCTAAGTAAAAATGTACTAAAGACTACGATGATCGCTATGAAGCTCAAATCTATGCCCCAACAAGAAATGCCTCCACCTTGTCAAAGCTTGAATTACTGTTACTAACTCAAGATCATGTGTAGGATAATTTAACTCATGATCCTTGAGCTTGCGTGATTCATACGCAATCACTCATCCATTCTGCATTAACACTGCCCCAATCCCTTCAAGAGAAGCATCTGTACATACCATGAAATCACCTTCTGGATCAAGTACAACTAGAATCGGTGCACTGGTCAATAGCTCCTTGAGCTTCTAAAAAGATTCCTCACATTTCTCTATCCATACAAACTTCTTTCCCTTCCTTTGAAGAGAAGTGATTGGATGTGCTATCCTAGAGAAGTTCTGGACAAATCTGCGATAATAACCAGCTAAACCCATGAAACTATGAATCTCTGACACATTAATCGATGTTGGCCAATCTATTATCTCCTGAATCTTTGTAGGATCCACTAAAATACCATCACCTGAAATAACATGCCCTAAATACTGAATCTCCATTTTGAAGAATTAGCACTTAGCTACATTAGCATAAAGTTGATTGTCCATTAAACACTGCAATACCAACCGCAGGTGTTCCTCATGCTCCTTCTGAGTCTTATAATATATCAATATGTCATCAAGAAACATGAGTACAAACCTGTCTAGATAAGATCAAATCACACCATTCATCAAACTCAAGAAAATTGATGGAGCATTAGTCAATCCAAAAGGTACCATTGTAAACTCATAATGCCCATAATGAGTTCGAAAAGCAGTCTTGTGAATATCTGCTTCCTTAATGCGAAGCTGGTGGTATCCTGACTTAAGATCAATCTTGGAGAATACTATAGCTCCCTTGATCTGATCAAATAAGTCATCAATCCTAGGCAAAGGATACCTATTCTTAATAGTCACCTTATTCAACTGTCTATAGTCAATACAAAGGCACAAAGAACTATCTTTCTTCTTTACAAAGAGCATTGGAGCTCCCCATGGTGATATGCTAGGTTGAATGCTCCCTTTGGCCAAAAGTTCCTCTAGCTAAAGATGTAGCTCACCCAATTCTTGAGTAGTCATGTGATTAGGAGCTTTAGAGATAGGCTCTTCTCTAGGAATCAGATCAATACTAAAGTCAATGTCCCTCTTTGGAGGCATGCCTAGAATCTTACTTGGAAAAACATCTGCATACTCCTGCAAAATTGGGTGATCTAAAGTCTCCCTCATGGAATCTTCCTCATCCAGATCATTTACCATAACAAAAAATATCTAACATCCCTTATGGAAACTTTTCTTCAATTGCATAGCAAAAATCATCCATAGAGATATAGGCCTCGGTATCCCAACTATCTGCACATCATTCCCTTGGTCATCTTGGTACCTAATAATCTTCTTCCTGCAATCTATACTAGCTCTATGAGATCCAAGCTAGTCCATGCCTAAAAACACATCATAGGAACCAAGGGGTATGACTCGAAGATCCACTACCGTATCGAAGCTTCCTAAACTAAGCCCACACTTATGAACTACAAAATCTATGGAGACCTTAATGCCTGAGGCTAGTTCCACTTGCCAACCACGATCTTTCTTCATCGCATCCAGCTTACACTTAGAAACTATAGATGGTGAAATACATGAATCTGTAGCTCCTGAATCAAACAATACTGAAAGAGATATACCTCTAATAGCACCTGTGGTCTCAACCACTATTCCCTGATGATCTGCCTGACGCTGATCAACTACTACAAAAACTCTATGAGCTCTACCGGCATCAGCAATTGTAGGCTCTAAAATGGTAGGTCTAGGTCCTAAAAACTGAGGTGCTTACTGAGGACACTGTGCTGCATAATGTCCAATCTGACCACATGAAAAGCATTCTGTATTTCTGCCAGAACCTCTTCCCATAGGTGGTATATTTGATTGCTGACGACTGTTCCTGCTCACAAAAGACTGGCTACTCTGAGCTAGTTGATTGGTCTGATTCTGTTTATTGCATTGAGCATTGCGGTTGTTCTTAGTGTTAGAACCTTTGCCACCACCTTGAGCTTGAGAATTTGAGCCCTTTTGTTGCTGTGTCTATTGAGACTGCTGCTGATACTGTTTCCCCTTAGAGAAAGAAAACTTCTTGTTACCACCTGAATTGTAGTTGCTTTTAGATCTTGATGCTGCTAGTGCTCCTACAAAACCACCTTGACCAAGGTTGACACTTTTCTTAACAAGGATAGCTCGATGCACCACATCCTTGAGGGTTTTTGGCTCAAATACCTTAACTCCCCCAATAATACGGTTATTCAAACCCCTAATAAAATGTTGTGTCAACTGAGCTGAATTTTCACTAAACCCTAAAAAAGGCATGAGCTCATAAAAATTACGCTCATACTTGGTCACTGGAAAAGTGTACTATTTGAGATTATGAAATTCATTAGCCCTTTTCTGTTTCCATACCTCTAGTAGGAATCATTCACAAAAACTCTCTAGGAATAACTCCCATGTAACACTGCTCATATCAATTCCCAACTTCTTCTCCTCAATCGTCCACCAAGTGGCCCCAAAATTCTCTAGATTGGTGATCGCAAACCTTGCCTTAACATTGATGTCGAACTCCTGCATGGAAAAAATCCTATCAAGGAAATAAGCCACTGCTCGGCCACATAACCAGAACCTTGCCCATTGAAAGGCTTAACCTTGGATCTTGAAAGATCCTTCATCTGAGTGGACACAATGGACCTCTGACGATCCTTCCGAGGACTTCTAGATCTGGGTCTATGCTCTTGTTCTGTTTGATGCACTTTGGGCTGTTCTTGAATAGGAGGTAGATGTTCTAGAATAGTCTGCATCATCTGCCTCAAATCAACCTCTTCTGACTCAGCATGGTCCTCTCTACAGCTCTCTTCCTACTACCTACTAGAGTGCTCTTCCTTGCTCTCTACATGAGCCAATCTCATGGACACTAATAGCTCTGCCACAACCACAGCCTCTACCACAGCCTCTAACAGAAGATCTAGTCCCATATACCATCCTACAACAGTACAAGGTACTAAGTTCAGTTCTATGTTTAGGTTTAAGTTAAAATTTCTAGTTTTGAAACTAAGTGTTGAAGTATGAAAAATATTCAAGTAACAGTTCAAGTCCTATTTCAGTTCACCTAGATCAAGTTTGGAAATTTACACTTAATAGTTCAAAGTTCTAGTTGTTCCAAAATACCCAGAGCTCCCAATGTAGAAACTTGGGCTTTGATACCAAATGTAATGCTCTGCCAAGGGATCCAAAGAATTAACCTAGAATTTCACTAAGTTTAGTAGCATTTTTTTTTAATGCAATTAAACACCACATATAACTTATGCACAATAACAGAAGCAATAGCAATGTCCATCTGAAATTAAACATAACATAAATAAAAGATTACATTCTTTAAGATCTCTTAATGTTGAATTACATACATCAATCCATCTAGTACAACATCCACATGAAATAATAATGATAAGTCCAATGTTTATACATTACATTTCAAATACTCAATCATCCACTGTACATGTCACAGGGTATGACAAGCTCAAAAGAATATACATACATAGAATAAGGTACATCATCCTATTCTAATCCATGATACATCAAAGTAGAGATAATCACATGATACAACATCATAGAAAACATATACATCCATCATAAAGATCAAACATAATAAACTAAGTGCATGGTTCCTCCCAACTATCAATAACATCATTAGACCATCATGGATCCTAGCCATCCCTCCGTGCTAACATTCCAAACTACCGAAGAGATCATCGGTATTACATAGGAATGTCACTCCTAATAAATACAACATCATATATAGAAGTAATCTAACATGCAAATAAAAGCATAAGATAACAACATCTAACATATGCCAATCATTAATGAAAAAGGATACATATCCACCATCATGAAGGACGCATCAGCCACGATGTCTCAATGAATCTCAAAATGATAAGAGTGAAAAATACACTACCACCCGACCGCGTGGTACCTAAGTGGTCCACTCCCACCGTGCTAAGGAGATAATCTCAAGTCTCAAACAGGCTATCAAAATCACACAGCACAAATCTCCATAAGTCTAGGAATCTAAAAGTATACTAACTCAAAGGTTCCAAACAAAAAATCTGACATCTAATCCCAAAGGCACATAGTGACATGTAGGAACCTACTATGCAAGCGGGAAAGTGTCATCACAATTATCATGTACAAGTTACCCTGGCAATTAGCTAAACTCCACGGGTCCGTATTGATTTCATGCGGCCACTAGTATCCTCTCATACTGACGAGGCATACTACGAAATGCAAGGTCACAACCATGCATCTCACTACTCCCATCCTAGTCTGTACAAGCACTTAAGGCATGGGTGAGAATAAAACACTTATCTTTTTAGGTTGATTCAGTTAGTATTAGGTGTGAATGTTATCACTTATTAATCCAACTTACAATGAGTTACCTTGGCAGCCTCTTAGGGCCCCGGCCCCCACAGCAAGCCACTTCCCGTCACTACATGTAGATATCCTACCCTAATGCTCATGGAATCATAAATCTTAAAATCACAAAAGATAATTCATAAAATCATGAAATATGCATAAAAGCATCAAATCTCCATGAGCTAATCATCCATAGAAAATCATGAACACAACAGCTCTCTATTGGCAACTGAAGTATCACTGATAATCAAATATCCAATGGTTCTCAATAACCAAAAAATATATATCTCAATCATACTGATCGAAGACTCCAAAAATGGTTGAGTCAAACATGTCACAACATGCCATCATCAAAAATAAATCCACATTACAGTCCCATCATGGTGACTAGAAAATAAACCAAGGAAAATTGAT